>OZ014481.1:19903110-20068082 GCA_963965965.1 Trididemnum nubilum
TTTAGGCGAGGAGGCCACAGTGCAATTCCTGGTTACGAAAGTCTGCATATGCGTAAACGCTGCAACGAATGCCAAGGTACCACTGTCTATTTGACCAGTTCAGCCAACCGCGCCATACTGTTTACTTACGACATTTCCTTGTGGGATCTTGAAGCACTGTGTGTGTTAGCAAGATTTTCTCCTGATGTTCCGGTAAGATTAATTTATATCAAAAATAATAAAACCAAAACTTAATTATAGTAAAACATATTTGAAGGGACGTTTGGGTTATTATAATTCAATAAACCATTGTCGATTTGGCAGTAAGATAAACCAAAACGACTTTTTAAATGTTTTTACATAAACTTAAATTATGGTTGCTGCTTACGACTAAATTATTTAATTGCAACTACAACCAGCGACATCTTAAATCAGTAAGTTGCCTTGGCTAGGGACAGTAAAGGGACCTTTCGGTCTTCGATTCAACTAAACTGTCACTTGTCTACTTATCACCGTGAAGGCTTAACATTGTCCCTTTTAATGCAGAACGTCAAGTAAAGAAGTTGCAAGCTGTGAATACTGTACGAATTATTATAGTTTTTGGTTTGACCCGAGGAGGAATGGAACCCGAGCCAATAAGCCATTAATTAGTTGTAATGTCAATCAGCTTTTTAGTTATACAATTTATTTGGTTATAATAGTGTAGCCATTATTTATGGTGCTAAACAACGTTTAAAATTAACAAACGATTGTGTTATATGTCAATAAGGCCGTTAGTTACACGATGTATATTGTATAAGGTTTTAAATTAGCGTGACCACTAGCAGGTGATAAATGAAATTTTTGGCCCCGTATATTCGATGTTACTTTGACTGAAAAGTCTACCCAATTTTTTTTTCAATTACGGACCTAATTAAGAGATCAAAACAGTTAAACTTTCTGGGGCAAAACCATAAGCGGACGTTTGCCAGCGTATTTTATCCTTTGAAAATCCATTTCTTGAAATTTTTTTCAGTTTGTTCCCTGTGTAGATGTAGATATACTCGACTGTAGTTTGTGGTTTTCAGGAGAACAATGCTGTTGCTTGCTTCATTATTGAGATCACCTTGTAAAATATTGTATAACATTAAACTTTTTCAGTTTCAATGTGGCACTGTAGCAATGAACGGAAATCTCATTGTAGCGGGAATAAGAGAGCTGGAAAACGTTGTTACGCTTCGATTGCTTTCACGTGACATGGATGTGGCGTCATACGGAAGAGCTGCGCTTGGCGAAAATATCGGAGAATTTGGGGAAACAAAAGAGAAAGATTCCGAAAGTTCTGAAGATGAGATTTTATCGGAATGAAATGCCAAAAACTTGTGAAAAAATTAGTACCGTAGACCAACATCAACACTTTCGAAGCCTATACTCATTATACACTAATACCATAGGTGGGCACAAGTTCGTTAATCGTTAATCAGTTAATACCGAAGCTAACTTTTTCATTAACTCGTTAACCCGTTAAAAAGTTTTTTCATGTTAACGGACTAAAATAACTTCCGTTAAGTTCTGTTAACTTCCGGTAAGGTTTTTATCGTTAATATATTGCACCATTCATTCATCGTACCGGTGCAAACCAGTTTGCACTGGTAACACTTGTTGCGTATTAGCACGAGTTTTATAAAAGAAAGCAAAGGAAGCAGCTCTTTTTTGTGGCAAATAATAAGCTGCAGCCTCATAGGTCTATTAATTATCGCTGTTCGCAATTTCCAAAGATTTTCCGATCGCACCTTCGTTAGTGCGTTTGAACCTATTTTTATCTTGAAATTAGATTAGACTGTAAAATGTAGCTTTCAAAACACAAAAAGACCACCATAGCAATGATTATTTCCTTGCAATCAGCTCAACAGCGTCATTACGTGTTCTAGAAGCGATTGAATAAAAAGAAATGTTAATTACACGTAAAATAATAACGAATTAACGGACTTTTATAACTTCCGTTAATTAAAGCTGAAAATAACAGATTAGCGTTAACGGAGGTGTGAAGTTTGTAAACGGACTAGTGGTTACGAAGCTAACGTTTTGCATTAACTTGCCCACCTATGACTAATACTAATAACAACAATGTAGGTTTTGCTTTACTTTTACCAAGATGTCAAATCATGTTATAGATCTAGAGCAGTATCATTGCAATTAAAGGTTTGGTATGACTAATAGTTAGTCTATTTTTTTGGCAAAACGCAACAACAAATATGTAACACGAATAGATCTGACGAAGTGATTGTGAGTTCAATTTTCGTGCTGACTTATTTTTTATATTTTTAATTTTAAAAGATTTCAAGTTTCTGAAACAAACATTAAAAATGTTCATCGTTTCAGAAAATCAAAATGGTTGCTTGATTGGTTGAATTCCACTAAGAGAACTGCGATTCACGATAGAAAAACGATAAAGTTTTTCAGAATTGTACAGCACGTAGTAGCCTAAATTAGGTTATTAGATTATTAATTTTTTTGGCGCTATTTCTAAAAAAAATGTAGAATGTAAAAAAAAGTATATAGAAATGCGAAAATTGCTGCAACTGTATATTGCTGTGAAACTTTTGTTGCAAATTGCAAATTTTTGTTGGATGACGCGTTAATATAATTATGCACTCTTCGGTTTTTAGTTACTTTTGATTGCAACAATATGAGCAAAATATTAGCTGGTGTTCGCTTTATTGATGATATTCGCTCTAACTGAACGGTGCATTGCACAAACTGCGGCCGTCAATGGAAAAACATATGGCCGTCCAGGGAGATCTAAAATATACAAATTGACCGCAGTGTTGACGCACATCAAAACAAACGCGAGTAAATAAATTAAATCAAAACTCACCCTATTAATTAGAATAGCTTGCATGAAATGAGCGTCCAAAATCGCCCATAAGATACGGTTGGGAGCATCTTTTTCTTACATCAGACTAATTTTTTAGGACGGAAGCACTGGTTGTACTCTTGCAGAATTTTGTTGCACCTGGGGGCCCACATCTGGGGGAGAAAATGCCCCCTCGTCCGTTACCCCGTGCAACTTGGTGAGTAAAGATCTAATTACAATAACAATGCGAATCACAAGGTGCCGACGTTACGCCAAACGTCATAATCCTCCCTGTTTTTATAGGCACATAATTATCATTAACCACTTTGGAGACATAGGCGTAGCCAGGGGGGGCCCGGGCCCCCCCCAATCAAAATTCCACTAACGACAAAAAGTTATGACAACATAGCCTGACGATATTTAGTTACAGTTTTTTTTCAGTAATTACGCACATAACAGTCATTAAACAGTAAAGTAACAGTAAAGCTAACGGTTTCGGCCGAAAAATCACTCTCAATTTCGGTGAATATCTTTTTTTTTTTTTTGGAGACCACCTGATTTTGGGCGGAAAAAAACGTTCGAATTTCCGGTTCCGGCCCAAAAATCACTCTCAATTTCGGTGAAGACATCCGAATTTTTGAGGGTTTGTGCTTAAAATCCCCCCCCACCAAAATTTTCTAGATCCGCCACTGGTATGGGCCCCCCCCAATCAAAAATCCTGGCTACGCCTATGTTTGGAGAAACAGGTAAACAGTAGTCTACTTAAGTCTCCATGGTGATACAAAATACACTGGTTACTACCGACAAATCCTTTTCAATATCCTTCATCAGGACCTAATCTCATTCTGATCGTCAACGGTTCGTATCATACTGAACCAGGCCCGGCGCCAGGATAGCCTGACTGGGGGGGCCGAAATAAAGTTTGGGGGGCAAGAGAAGTTTATTTATATGAATTCGAGGGGGGCACGAGAAGTTTGTTCGAGTGTGGGTCAAACGAAAATAGTGAAGACCAATAAAAAAAAAAAAGGTCTTCGTCTTAAAAGTTTAATGAAATCCAGTGTGAGTCCACAAAAATTACGAAAAAACAGTTCTTGCTCGCGAATTCTAGGGCGGTAAACACCAATTTGGGAGTCTTAGGCCTCGATTTGCACTCCAGCAGCCCCAAGTCTGTTAATTTCTTCGGGGCACAGTCCTCGCTTGGGGGGCACAAGCAGTCATTTGGGTGGGCACGCCTCGGAATGCCCCCCCATGGCGCCGGGCCTGTACTGAACGTCAGTCGGCAAATTATGAAGGACATAAAAACAGTATAATATATCGCAGCATTTCAGTATTAAAGATTCCGAAAAACATTATAAAAAATACCAAACGTTCCATCACACGATGATATTCGCCACCTCATACAGGCGTAGCCAGGATTTTTTATTGGGAGAGAAGTAAATCGCAAATGATGGACTATGACGCAGAGACGTAGCCAGGGCGGCAACTGCCCCCCCAAATTTTACTTTGCCCCCTCAAATAATTTCAGCTAAACGTCATTGTTAACAAAATTTTATGCATTTACGTTACTTTGCCCCCCTCCAAATGATTTGGAACAAAATGTTGCAATGCAGGCAATTGCGAGTAAAACCATGTTTTAACTCCGCGAAGACCTTGATTTTTGTTGTTTTCAGCTAAATTTAGAGGCAAAATTAGCTCTTCAGTCCGTGAAGACCCTTTTTTTTTTTTTGTTCGTTTGGTCGTCACCTAAATTTGGGGTCAAAATCAGCCCTTTCGTCCGTGAAGACCTATATTTTCTTCACGTTTGAAAATCATTGCGGAGCCATAGCCCCCCCAAATAAAATTTTGCTTGCCCCCCAAAAATTCCATTCTGGCTACGTGCTTGCTATGACGTTATCATAAATTAGGGTTTTGGGCGTAGCGTCACTTGTAGCAGCGCTTAGAAATTTTTACAATATTTTTAAGAAACGGTTAAATTTAGGACA
Organism: Trididemnum nubilum; assembly: GCA_963965965.1. NCBI lineage: Eukaryota > Metazoa > Chordata > Ascidiacea > Aplousobranchia > Didemnidae > Trididemnum > Trididemnum nubilum. Next base: position 19,907,908 of record OZ014481.1, read on the forward strand.
GCTTTTGTTCAGATTTCTACTTATTTCGTTTTTTTATAAGTGCATAACATGCTAATCCAAACAGGAAGATTTCCTGGGGCGAAAGCAAAATATTATAGCACTTTTTAGTTTGTCGTACGAAAGAAGAAAGACCAAAGTTTGAAATAATGGCTGAACTATGGGCTTGCAAGTCAACAAAATCTATTGGCGGGTGTGTAGCCGGAATTTTGCAATGGGGGAGGGGAGGATATCATGATTCTTGGGAGTTTGGGGGTGTATTCTCCAGCCGCCGGAGTTTCATTAATTCATTCAGAAATAAAGGAGTCTGAGGGTAAAGACCCAGCGCTCAGAGATTTTTACAATTTTTTTGCAAAAATAACCTAATTTTAGTTTTATTTTGGTTAAAACGCAGCTTGAAACAATACCGCGCTTAAAGGGAGTGAAGCATCTAGTCAATTCCAATAGTTTATTGTAACTAAAATTGAAATACAATTTTTGAAACTTTTTTTCTCGTTTTGGGGCTGCAGATGCAAAGATATTCAACAAATGCAGAAAGATAACCCCCTAAAAAGTATTTGGAAACCCGGAGTTTGTTCTCCCAGCCTGGATTTTCAGAAAAAAGGAGAAGTTTGGCAAAATTGGATAGATCATGTAATGTTACTGTCAGGGGCGTATTTGGGGGGCATTGTGCCATGCCCTTCCCTTTGGGGTGCCAGTAATGCATAAATACCAAAGAATAGTGCGCAAAATTAAGTGATAGCCCTCCTTTGAAATTTGGGCAGAAAAACGGGCTGAATCTGGATGAAGACCTTTTTTTTTGTTTTTCACCTAAAGGTGAAAAAAACGGGCTAAATCTGAGTGAAGACCTTAATTTTTTTGGTCTTCATTATTCTTAAATTTCCTGCCCCTTCCCACCCTTTCAAAAATCCTGCGTACGCCACTGGTTACTGTAACGCTAAATATTATTCAGTCTCTCTTTTTCCCTGGAAGTTCAGGCGGAGAAAACAGATTTAGGACTTCCAAAAACTTTTTACACGAGAAGCAAGTCATGCAGAAGTGATAGTGATAGTGATAGTGAATTTTTATTTCTGGCTCACCAGAGCAACGTTTAAGACAAAGAAAGCACACCACCAAACCAGAAAAAGGAAAACAGCGACAAAACGATATACGTTGAAACATGCACAATTTCAAGCTTCATTAATCACACGCAAAAAGCAATGACAATGCATGGGCGCTGAACCTTTCGTAGCAATCACACAATAGTTAAAAATAATAAAAAAACAAGCAAATTTGCGATGAGCTATGTACAGTACAAGACATGTTCAAGGAAATGAAGAGGGTAAGGACTTTGTGGAAGTCACGCAGGCAGCAGCAATGAAGCGAAACGGTACGTCGCTTTAGTAAGCAAAAACGCTGCTGCCACGTAATTGCTATCCCTCAGGCTGGCATCGCTGCCCCAACCCTAACTGTAATGCAAGGTTTTCAAGAAAAAAAAAGGAATGTTCCGGGCATTTCTTTTCCCGTTCTTGCGTACTGTTTGTATACTCCGTATACTTCCATTTCACGCATTCATAATCCAAGCGCGAATCGTACCCGCGATGGTTGGAAGATGAACGCATTAACCACTAGGCTACGCATGTCGCAGCAATGCGGTAGCAAAATGTCGTATTTAAACCAAATGTCTGAGAAAAAGGCAATAGAGGGTTACGCTTAAATGCGGCTGCCTGAGTGATTTTTGCATGACTAGCTTATACTACTTTTTACTCGGGATATCGCTTTGTATTTGTTGAATATCTTTACAATCGCAGCTCCAAAATGAGAACAAAAAATTTCGAAAATTATATTTTGATTCTAGCTATTGTAAACTACCGTACCGAAATTAGCCAGATGCTTCGCCTCCTTTGAATTATCATAGAATTGAATTGAATTAAATAAAAGGCATCTGTGTAAGTAAGCTATGCGAGCAATGGCTCATTGCGATCGAAAAATAGCTAATGGTAGCTGTTAAAATTTTAGGCATACCACAGTAATCTCCCTGTTAAGTACGCAACTTGATCCTGGAAAGTTTTTGCAAACTCACCCGGTAGGTGCGTACATAACAGAAAAGCAGTGTAGCCACCTATTTAGGCCAATAGTAAAGTGATACATGCCCATGTGGCATGCTTGTACGTATGTACAGCGATTTCATTATCGCGTACACCGAACACACGAATTGTCGATTTATTACAATATCATATGAATCTTTATATAGGCCTACATAAAATAATTATTTGCGTCAGATGACTCTGCACGACGAGTTCAAACAGTGAACACTCGACAGCTGCTATGTTACAGAGTTGTAAACTGGCCGACTTGTTCAGGCCCGAACCCGAAAATACATATAAGCCCAAGCCTGGCCCAAATCCGAAAATTAATTTGAAGCCCAAATCATGCCCGAAAAAATCCGTAAGTTTAGTTAGGCCTGAAAAATTTAGCAATGTTGCCAAGTTATTTTGATCATATTTTGTGCACCTAAGACAAAAAGTACGTCTCAGGCCCAAATTAGGAACGAAATTTTGTCAACTTTAGGCCCGAACCCGGCCTGAACCCGAACCCATCTCGAAAAGCCTGGCCCGACTTACAACTCTGCTATGTTAACACTTAATTTTTTTTCTGTCTGTGATAGCCTACTATAGTATTGCATATTGCGCTGCATAGTTTAAATAAATTTTCCCAAAACTTGGTCTTAAAATTAGAGCAAAATTTTTGCTTACTTATATATGGGATAAGAACTTAAACGGCTGCAAACTTAAAGGGAGTGAAGCATCCAGCCAATTTCAGTAGTTTACAATAACTAAATTTGCAACATAATTTTTGAAATTTTTTGTTCTCATTTTGGGGATGCGTTTGCAAAGATATTCAACAAATATGATGAGATATCCCCCTAAAAAGTTTTTGTTTTCTCAGCCTGAACTTCTAGAAAAAGGAGACTTAAATAATATTTACCCTTCCAATAACAGTCCGTGATCTATCCAATTTCGACAAACTTTTCTCTTTTTCTGGAAATTCAGGCTAGAAGAACAAACTCAAGGTTTTCAAAAACTTTTTTAGGATGATATCTTTTTGTATTTGTTCAATATCTTTGCAACCGCAGCCCCAAAATGAGAACAAACAATTTCAAAAATTAAATTTTATTCTGAAAAACTGACAAGTTTTAAACTCACAAGATTTATAGAAAGGTAATAATTGGGGGCAGGGCTAATGGAGCACCTGGAAAAGAATTTTGGAAAACAATTTTTGAAATGAAGGTTTGAAAGAGCAACGAAAGAACTCTGAACTTGTGGATGATGCTGGATAGAGTCATGCCTCCTCTGAATTGTTTCGGACGGCAACATTGTCTCTGGTCCCAGATCCTGGCTTTTTTCCGTTTTTCATTAATAGGGTGTTGCATTATATAGCCAGAATCACTGTGGTGATTCAGGGGTAATAGCATGTTTTTGAGAATAGAAAATTCTTTTAAGCCGTCTTGTTGTAGACCAGATCGGAAAGTTCAGAAGCACTGCGCCGGATTTTTGCGCCAGCCAAATAATCCTTTATTTTCTGCGCTGCGCTGATCAAGCTGCAAAAAACATTCCATGAGCGGATAAAATTTGCTGTCAGAATTCTTGTACTTCTCTCACTCAGCATACAACTTGACTTCTTACAAGTTACAAGAAGTAGGAAAACTCCTTTGCCGATTTTTGGGCCTTACTCAACCGCTTTTGCATTCTCTGTTGCTGTGGGAGAGTCTATGTTCTTCTTAGCATTTACACTGCTGATATTAACCTACGCTTACTAAAAATTAATTGGCTTACATTTCAGTAGCCTATACACCAGTACGGGCAGTACAAAAGCCAGGAAGCTTCAATTTCGATGATTTGAGTAGCTTACCGTAATTTCGAATAGCCTACTTAGTTGAGCAGTAGGGGTATTCCTTAAAATTTTTTTTTAGAATTTAGAAAAAGCAAAAGTGCCAGTGGATGAACTTTTTATCATGTAGCAAGAATGCAAGAATGATTTTTAAAAATTTTGAAAAAAGTTTCCCCACAAACGTGATTTTCGGTCCCCCCCTACCCCCAATTTTGTGCTTTTTTGTTTGCAGTGCTTTACTGGCTCAAACAACATGCTTATTACCCTTTTTGGAGGATGACCCTTACTCTTACACAGACTTTAAAAAAAATTTGGTCAAAATCTACCAATGGGGTCAATAGTTACAAGCAATTAAGTACTCTAAACACACAATACTCCCTCTAGTGGCAGAAATTCAAAGTGCTCTATTTTTGGTTGATTTGTGTAAAATTAGTGTCTAATCCTACATTTTCGATAACGACGAATCGAATGCAATGGTTAGTTTTACAGAATTTTGCCACTAGGGGGCAGCAAACATGATTTCATTGATATTAGTGATTATATGCTTTTAAGGTGCATAAGTTTTTTGCAAATAAATGTTTTAGTAGTTTCATAACAACTTAGAATGCTTGTTGCTTAAAAATTTAATGTAATAATCTTTTTTTATCAATCTTCAGGTTGCAAATTTGCCGAAAAATAAGTTGCAGCTGAATTACTGTTAGCTTTATGTCAAGTTACGCCTAACAGGGCATTTTGTTGTCAGTTTTGAAGATCTCTCGTGCTACAAACCCTTTCTGATGACTCCTTTCCGTATTGCAGACTGTCTGGGAGCTGCTGTTCCATCACTGATTTTTGAGAGAATGCTGGATGTTTTTTTTTTGTTAGAAACATCTAGGACGGGTTACTAACTCAACAGCTTTTTTAGTCCTTTGTCATCTATATCTTTTAGGTGGCTCGTCTTCTATGTTTGCTCTATTTGCCGAACTTAACCCATCACTGCTGTCATATTCTGGAGCTTCCACTATCATTGTTGTTGAAGGTTCACAGCTTTCATTAAAAGGTTCCTTCAGTAGTTTTCTTTTTGAAGGGTCAATGGTACTCAAGGGAGCCTTTTTGTTTGTGATATATCCAATACTACCATTAAATTTAACTTGATTCTGATAAAGCTTCTTGTTCTCCTCGCACAGCCACTCTTCATCTGATTTTGTAATGTTAAATATCTTTGACATCTCTGCTTCAAAATTGCTGGTAGGTCTGAACTGATATTTTTCATATTGCTTGATTAGACAAATTAAACGATATATTGCATCTTCTTCTGATAAGAGGGAGAAGTTCAGTTTTGCCCGAAGACCAGTAAGCTTTGTGCATACGATTGGAAGTCTATCTTTCTTTGACTAGGTGCTCTCCAGCAAAAAGTAGTTACGGCCAAGTATGTGTTTTTTTAAGGGCATACGCACAAAATCAGTTAAGCAGTCAACCTTTGGCAGATGTCTCGTTGTGGGTTCTTGCAAGAAGAGACTTTTACCAAGTAGATTATCAGTCCATGCATAAACATTTTTTTGAATAATTCTGGCTGATTTATGATACACCTTAACTCTACACAAATAAGAAAATTATTTGGACATATAAAGGTGACTCACCAATTTGGTGAGATAAAGAAAAAAATCAGTTTATAGTTGTTAAATATAACAATTATTCTTTTAAGTTTTTCTGTGATTGAAGGCTAAATCTGTAGTACACAGTAAGATATATCAGGTCAAACCATTAATAGCTGATCTGGGATTGCTGGTGTGTGATTAAATGGTTAACATGTATAACGTGGTGCATGGGAAGCACTGATCTGAATTTTTTTTCTCAAGAAAACAATCAAAACGTACTTACTATGTGCCGGTGAACTAGGCAGGATTTAATGTTTGGTAGTCATCAATCAAACCAAAACTTCACAAGTAGGAAGCAGCTTACCTAAGAGCGTTTACGAAAGCAAAGGCAAAAGGTTTTTTTCTAGACTTACGCTGAAATGCACAGTTAGATGTACTAACTGCCCAGAACCAGCAATCCTTCGACTGCCAACCTTATGCTATTACTTGCATGAAACTGAAACCTGAACATTGAGCTCAAAAGATCATTACATTTTAGTTTTAAGTTGTCATGAAACTACTAAAACATTTATTTGCAAAAAACTTATGCACCTTAAAAGCATATAATCACTAATATCAATGAAATCATGTTTGCTGCCCCCTAGTGGCAAAATTCTGTAAAACTAACCATTGCATTCGATTCGTCGTTATCGAAAATGTAGGATTAGACACTAATTTTACACAAATCAACCAAAAATAGAGCACTTTGAATTTCTGCCACTAGAGGGAGTATTGTGCGTTTAGAGTACTTAATTGCTTGTAACTCTTGACCCCATTGGTAGATTTTGACCAAATTTTTTTTAAAGTCTGTGTAAGAGTAAGGGTCATCCTCCAAAAAGGGTAATAAGCATGTTGTTTGAGCCAGTAAAGCACTGCAAACAAAAAAGCACAAAATTGGGGGTTGGTGGGGACCGAAAATCACAATTGTGGGGAAACTTTTTTCAAAATTTTTAAAAATCATTCTTGCATTCTTGCTACATAATAAAAAGTTCATCCACTGGCACTTTTGCTTTTAATTTTTTTTTTTAGGAATACCCCTATTGAGCAGCCTTGTTTTGTGTGAGGGGGATGAGGAATGCTACGGTATAAGAAATCGATAATTTCTTCAATTTTTATGGTTATGATTTGACAAAGGCAGAAAATAGATCTTTGCCTGTAGCTTAATTACTTAGGCGCAGGAGGAGGACATTGTGCCATGCCCCTCCTCTTTAGAGCCAAGGTGCAGTATGGAAATAGATTTGAGTTAAAGCAATTGAAATAAAAATGAAGTACGGTAAGACTTTCAGGACCTGGCAATTTACAGATTTAGCTGCCTTTCACTCAACTAGACGTTGGCAGTAGGGCAGATTTCAGATTTGCTAGTTTAATCCAGCATGTCAAAGTTTTTGCTGCCTTGAAAATTGTTCCACTCAAGATCACAAATTTTAAACAACAGACTTAGTGCAGTAGCCTATAAGCTCTGTTTCATTTTCAAAGTTTTTACTCAGCAACAACGTTTTTAGCCAAGAAGTATTTCTCTTAGTTTGGGTTGTCACATAAAATCTGAAAAAAGATTTGCAACCACGGAAGGTTTTTGGGGAAACATAGCATTGTGAAATACTGTTCCTTCCTGTACCTCTATTAGTATTTGGGTCATGACCTACCAGTACATAATAAGTGCCTAATACCAATACTGAATATAGGCAGGGGCTGCTATTACTGGTACGTTGTGTAAGAATAAGAAAATTGCTATCCTAGCCCAAACCCTTACATTAATCCTAACCCAAGTTCAAAATCTAACCCAAATCCTAACAATAATTTAAAAAGTAAGAAAAAGTAAACAGTAAATGAGCGCTCACTCTTTGCTCTCTAATTCTCTTTATGGGGGTTATGTAACGTAACACTAGCCATTTTGTGAGTCATAACTCTAAGACAGTTTGTAAATGCAACAGTAATTCATACAGCTAGTCAGGGTGTGTATTTCATATTTTTGCTACCAATGCCAAAAATGTTACTGCACTAGCTGTTTTGCTTATTGCAAATGAGAAAAAATATTATTGTGACTAATAAATAACAACCTAGGTAGACCTAGCATAATTCTTATTTCATTTCTTGATCTTAAAAATGTACAGAAGCACCAAAAAAAATAAAAAGAGCTTATTCTGCTGAAGCTACCAAAAGAGCTTATTCTGCTGAATATGCTGTATGTCCTGCTAATTGTTTAATACTTATTTTGAATGTTTTGCACTGCTGTCTGTTATCATTCTAAATAGAAATTTGAACAAAAATACTATACCCCCAAAATTATCTCTGAGTGCTGGGGTCAGAGATGCCTTGACTCCGCTTGCAGTCACTGTGGGTGTGATTAAACCACTTTGCAAAATTAAATTTATTTAACATATCAATACAGTACATGAAACTGTCAGGGTAACCTCACTTTCTTCAAAACGATGCTAGATTTTTGTTTATTTTATTTTAATTGTGAATAAAATCTAAAATATTATGACTCAAGTCATTGGGACAAAGTTTGAGTGTAGTCATTTCAGATTATTTACATAAATGAAACTCGAGTTGAGTCTGAGTCATTTCCCAAAAAAATGAAAATGATTTAAGTCGAGTCAACAAAAAATACGACTGAAGTCACTGACTCGAGTAGGCCTATTCTATTTTTGGCAATTACTGTAGGCTACATCAGACATTGTGATCGTGGTTAAATTTTGTGTGTCTAATTCACCAGTCAACCTTCCACAATTACAAAGTTGTTTAATCTTTTAAATAGGCGGCAGGTCGATAGGCTTTGTACAAGTACAGGTTCTGGGAAAAGTTTTGGTAATTAGCGTAACAACATAGATGGCAGCCTGCCAACATTTGTTCTAAGCAAGTAATTGTGTATATAGATAAATGCCAGATGGAGTCTACCATGAACATGAACAAATCTGCAAGTGTAAATGGTACCAGTAACACTACGTCTTACTTATGGTCACAAGTTCAGTTGGTTGTTGTGGCAAGTTATCATGTTGTATCACCTGTAAGTTTTTGAAGTTTTTTTTTCATATATATAGTAGTTACGGTTTCATACTCTACCAATTCATTAGGCTGTTAGGCATTTATTGTTATGATGAAACTAATTTCACGTTTAGTCAATTAATGTGCACTTGTGATATTTTATATTTAATTAGTGTTCACTGGTGTTGATTTCGGGGGAGTCGAGGGGGCAGCGCTCCCTCGGGTCTGACACTAAAAGGGGCGAAATATGTCTAGCCCCCTTAGTTTTTTTGGCAAGTAATGCCACTTGGGACTCAAGATAAATACATGCCTTCAATCGGAAGCAAGTCTCATAATTGAGATGGAATGAAAGTATTTTACAAAATCAAGGTGTAAACAAGAAACCTGAAATTCTGGACTTGAAAACCAGAATGCGGTGAAGACCTTTTTTTTTGGTCTTCATCTGAATTTGGGGGCAAAATTCTGGACTGAAATACAATTATTAAGCTTAACTAAACTTCGCTAAAAAATTTCGCCCCTCGGCATTTGCTTAACCACAAATTGACGCCTATGTTAACCTTGATAACTTCGGTTTATATACTATGAAAATAATTGAGAAGCTATTACAGTAATTAAGTGATTCTAAAGAGTTTGCTAATTCAAAAAAAATTGGGTTTAAAATCTTTTATACCTGCATTATATTTACAAAAGTGCTAGATTTTGAATAGGTTTACAGTAGGCCATTATTTAGCCTACATACTTAACATAAAAAATTATTGTGCAAATATTTGTGACATGGGTACCAATAGCATTAGTTTCTTGCAATCATATTTGAAATCTACGAAATCTCAATGCTCATTATTGCATTTTGTTTTGATACAGTGCTGATTCCTAAATTGCTTTACCATTTACAGTTGAAAATTTTCAACTTATTTAAGAACTCTGGTGATTTTTGGTTAAATCTAGAGTTTATTGATTCAATAATTTTAAATATCATTTGGATCTGTGAAGACTATTTAAAAGTTTAAAGAATATTGAAAATTTTGATAATGGTTTATCAATGTTACTTTATAGGAATTAATGATTGGACTTGGTGCTACTTTTGTTGTGATTGTGGTGTCTATAATGTACATAATGAAATCAAGAATGCAAGCACGAGGTAAGATCTATTTTTTTTCAGTTTCCAGTTAAAAGTTTTGCCTAAATGTGCATTGTTGCTGATTCTGTGGTAACAGATAATGCAGTACAGTAGTTTACACCCATTGAAGTCAATTTCAAGTAAATGAAATGCATTACCTATGGTGCAACTTCTGCTCTTACACTCTTAAATGCTGTGTGTGATCTTTTTATTCCTGTATGCTTTTACCGTTGTTCTCTCTTCGGTTTTGGCTAGTCTGTATGCCCCCGAAAAATAGGCAATTTTCTTATAGTAAACGATGGAAAATTAAAAAATGAGTTGGCAGGTGCCCACTGCCCGATAAAAATGCTGATTTACTGATAAAATACAACTTAATGGTTACATAGGCTTTTGCTTGTACCTGCACACTTTATGCAACTAATTTTGAATGTTTTTTTGTTATTTTTGCTGTACAACTGCTCAGTTTTCATGGTTTGTTCGCTTAACACAGTTAGTTTAGAAAGAATTAAACTTCAACAAATTAAAGGGGTTGAGGCATCTAGCTCTGAGCCAGGATTGTGTGCTAAAGTAAGCTTCCAGTATCTCGCAAATAATTATGGTGATGACTAAATTGATGCAAACTGTGCCAAGTCATGTTGTTTATAAACTATTTTTTCCTTTTAAATGCAATCACTGCTAATCTATCGATAGGCTATTAGGCTAACAGCATGGGGAGCCACCTACCATATTTTTGAGACCATAAGGCGCACTTAAAATATGGTACTGAAAATTAAAAAAAACTGAAAGTGTGCCTTATACTCGGATGCACCTTATGTATGGATCGGATTATACGCATACTCTCTTCTCTTCATGATTTAATTTAGTGTTATTTCCAACTTTATTGCTTTAAAGGATTTGTAAGTTGTATTGAATTTGGTGTGCCTTGTATAAGGAAATAAAAGCTATGTATTGATTCTGCACCTTATAGTCTAAAAGAAATACGGTATATATACAAGTCTTATTTAGCACCAATACAATGTTTACAAAACAAAGCATTTGTTTTGTAAACGTTGTTTCCTATTTTACACAATAATTATAGGCATTTAACTACTTACTCGTGAATTTCAGTAGTGTGCATAGCAAGAAGTGTAGTGTCATTACCCTTTAATTTGAGTGTTACCGGACTCTGCCTAACTGATCTGAGATACACTCCATCAACAATGTGTTGATGTATATTTGGTACTTTTCTTGAAAAATCATTATATTTGAGTATTGTTTAAGTTGTTGGAGAGATTAAAACCTATGGTACTTTGTTCCAGCTATTTATGTGGACGCAATGTGGATGGTGTGACTCACTATTGCTGTATATTGTGTATGTATAATTATTTTAATGCATATGTATTGATTACGAAAATTTTTATTATCTAGATACTTTGATCAGCTGCCACTTGAAAGGGTTTCTGGACCCAGTGAGGTTTCATTTTCAAGGTGGTTTTTCTTTCCTCACCATGCTCCGTTGAGATAAAGCTAGTTTATAGGCTGGTTGCGCCACCCATTGACCACCTACGTAACCGTGCCTGGCCTTGCGCTGGTCACTGCCCCTCTCTCCTCCAAACAACTACTCCAGCCGTTAGTTTTACTCAAATCTTGAGTGCCTGTATGTGTACGTTGAAGAGTGTGATTGATTAGGCCTACGTTGTGCATACTTCAACGTGTGTGACAGGTGTAGCAACCAGGGGCGCACACAGGGAATTTTTAAAGGGGAGGGTTTCAATTTTTCGAAAGGCAACCAGACCCGCTTGTAGTTAATTTATTTTAACCATTAATGAAAATGCACGGTATTATAGTCAAACAGGGTTTTGCGGTAATAGTTGCATTTAGTTACAATATTTGTTTATTCAAAAACCCTGTAATAACGATTTTGAAAGAAGCCCCCAACCGCTGGGCAATTCTTGCAATTTTTCGAGGAAAAAACAGCCATTTTAACGCCATTTGGTTACATTTTGAACGTTTTTAGAGCAATTAGAAAATATGCTAAATTGCTAAGATTTAGAAGAGTTTGAACGAAATTGTTTTTGCTCCGTCCAATCAGCCTCTGCATACTAACTGGTCGAGTCCAAAATACGTTTAAATGCTGAAAGGTCGCTAAATTTGGCTTAAATGTTTTAAGTGAATACGTTTTTAAATTCAAAAATTTGTTACTGGTACAGAATTTCAAAATAGCTTTTAATAGCGTCGGAGCTATCATTTCCACTCTCTGAGAAATGGGTAGCCTTGAAAAAGACTGTTTTAGATGAAAGGTTTTCGTCCAGTTCCTTTACGATTCTACGCTGGAATGAAGAAAAGCTAAAATGCGTTGGTGTAAGCTTATATAAAGATTGATTACATTGAAATAGACAATGGCTTGTTATTATGATGTATAATGCAACAAAAATGATCTAAAATACTCTAACGTTAATGCAAAAATTCCAAAAAAAATCATTTGGAAATGATAGCTCCGTCGCTGTTAAAAGCTGTTTTTAAATTCCTGAATACGTTTGCAGATTAAAAATCGCGACATTTGAATGTAATTTAGTAGTTGGTTTCATCTTCATAGAGCGGATTTGTTTGCTTTTTTTGTTGCAAAAGTGCATTTGGCTTAGTAGTTTTTTTTTACACAAGGACGATTTTTTTCACTAAATGGCCGTCTGTCTCTTTTTAGTGTCAAGCTCTGTTCTTCTCAGAAGTTTATGATCGGATATAATATATCCATTGTTCAATATCTATGTAAATATCAACTACACATAGTTACCCAATGTTTCTGTCAGCAATATTGTAGGTGCAACAAATGCAAAAATCTCAATTGCGTGGTAAACATAGTGCAGAATCAAATTAAGGCCCTAAAACAACATCCTCAGTGATTAACAACAACTTAAGTGATTATTTCGTTAAAAGTAACAATAGCAAAGTGTTACAAACTGCGTTATATCAACAAATTTGTGTTGCTTTTCGAATACCAAAAGAGGAGGGGGGTGGGTTTCGACCCCCGAACCCCCTCTGGGTGCGCCACTGGAAGCAACCATGCAATAAAATTGTTTTTTTTTGTCCTCAATATTCGAGAAGAGGTAGAACTAGATTTTGAGCACAAAAAGTGCACATGTGCACCTTCAAAATGCGCATGTGCACTTTTGAAGTGCACATATAAGTGCACATGTGCACTTTTAAAGTGCTCATAAAAGTAAAGTGCACATGTGCTCATGCACTTATGATGTGCACTTTTCTTGTGCACGTCGTTGGTCGAGTATCAGAATGGTACCAGAAGTACTTGTTATCAGCTGGAGCGTCTCGCGTGCAAAAATTGACGTGCACACTTAACATCTCAGCAGCCAGTCTACTCTCTTCTAAACTGTGCATGTGCAGTCGTGCACGCCAGACGCTTCAGCAAGTCTAGACGCTTGAGGTACGCACGTGGCAAGACGTGCACTTTTCTGTTGCACATGTGCACATTATAAGTGCCCGTGCACATATGCACTTTTTGCGCTCAAAATCTAGTTTTACCTCTGTAACAATATTCTCTTCATGTCTTAACGTCTGACGTTATGTCGCTACTTCCTCTTCCTGACTGTACGTGTTATTGTTGTGTTACTAAGCATTTGCTGTTCTTGTAGTGGTCAAGAATAACATAAATGTATGAATTTTGAAATTAAGAATTGTTAGTAATATGCACGCTCTTTTTTTAATTTTGCAAATGATTTAATTGCGTTTGTTTTGCAAAATTTTAAGAGGATATAGTATGGTATCCTTTGTAGAACCTCTTGTTAAAATATTGTAGGCGAATGGGTGTGTATGAGACGTAGTATAGAAGTAGTAGTCATCTTTGATTGGTAGAGTGTCTAATATTACAAAACAGTACCCAATATTGTGCTATTTTTTGCAAATGAATTGAATTTGAGTATTCCCCTTTAACTTTTCGTCAACTTGAATTCCTAGATACTATATTTTATTGTTTTTTTGCTGAGGTTTTTTGCATTGATAACGTCAGTGTGTATAAGCTATTTTCTTTGTTTCTAGCTGCATACATGCGAAAACACATTTTATTCTGCAATGTGTACTAGAATACACGCTTAACCCTTGTCAGAGACGATCACATTAAACACTAAAACAAAAATCGAACTCCAAAAACAAATTATATGGTTTCAGCTGTATTGTCCCTTTGCCTATATTGAGACTTTTTTTTATTCTCTTGGGGTGTATATTTGTACTTTCATGGTTTATGTTCAGCATAAAAAAGAAGGTTGTGAAGCCTCTACGTAATGGGGTAGGCAAGTGGGCGGGAGGCAGCTCGACTTATATTGCAAGGTTTCTTTGCTGTCTTCTGGTCAATGCAACTTGATAAACAAAGACGTAATTACAGTTGCTATCAGACTCGTAACATTTGTGTTTTAGTTGCAGCTATCCCTGAAGTGCAGCAAAACAAAAAATATAGATTTCGAAAACGAGACAAAGTTAAATTTTATGCAACTAAAGTTTTCAGAAAGGTGAGGAGTTACTTTTTTTGCCAGGACTTGGCTTTACGCATGTGCTACGTTACAGTGTATGAACAGTTTTAGCAGACAAAAAACGTAATAGAACAATCAGCACCGGCTATGGGGTGCCGTTTGGAAAAATATTATTTATTTTGTAACACTGCTTTTTTGAGCTTATTTACAATAAAATTTGACCGATATATATATGTATGTACTACAAAATACACTCTAAAGTTTGATCAAAAAAGCCTACTAAATACATCGTAAATTTTCGATATATATCGGAAGTTTACGATATATACGACGAAATAATCTCAAAGTTGGAACAAAAAACGCTTACAAAATAAGTCGGAATTTCTTGACTTATTTTGTTGGCTTTTTTGTTCCAAATTACAGTGTATATTTGTCGTGAGGTGTTACAAAAAATGATTTTTTTCCAGACAGCGCCGCGTACACGCTGTTTGGAAAAAAATTGTTTATTTGGTTACACGTCGCGACAAATACACTGTAAGTTGGAACAAAAAAGCCTATAGTAAATTTCCGACTTATTTTGCAAACTTTTTTGTTCCAACTTACAGTGTGTTTGTCGCGAAGTGTAACAAAATAAAAAATATTTTTCCAAACAGCGTGTGCGCGGTGCTGTTTGGAAAAAAACCATTTTTTTGTAACATCTCGCGCGAAATACACAGTAAGTTGGAACAAAAAAGCTTTCCAAATAATTCGGAAATTTCCAACTTATTTTGTAAGCGTTTTTGTTCTAACTTAGAGTGTATTTTGTGTGTATATATCGGAAACTTCCGATATACTGTATATCGGAAATTTCGGACTTATTTTGTAAGCGTTTTTTGTTCCAACTTAAGGTGAATTTACACAGTATATATCCGTTTTTTTTACGTTTTTCCGCATTTTTATAAGTCCATATCCGCACTAAGTAGATTGTTGTATATAGATAAACATTTTGTGTATGAACGATAAGAGCGATATTTCAAAATAGAGCTGTGCCATAGGCGTAGCCAGGGGGGGCCCAGGGGGCCCGGCCCCCCCCCCCCAATTAAAATACCACCAATGATAAAAAGTTATGACAACATAGCCCAGCGATGTTTAGTTGCAGTTTTTTTTTTTTTTAGTAATTTCGTACATAACAGTAATTTACAATGAAATTAATGGAAACGAGGGAGCCCTGGGGCCCCTAAATAACAACCAGGGGGCCCCAGGGCCCCTAACTAACAGCCAGGGGGGCCCGGGGCCCCTAACCAACAACCAGGGGCCCCTAACTGAAAACCAGGGGGCCTCAAAGCTCCTAACTGACAACCAGTGGGTCCTGGGGCCCCTAACTGACGACCAGGGGGCTCCCAAGCCCCTAACTAACAACCAGGGGGCCTCGGAGCTCCTAACCGACAACCAGGGGGCCCTGGAGTCCCTAACTGACAACGAATAACTGACAACCAGGGGGCCCCGAAGCCTCTAACTGACAACCAGGGAGCCCCCAAGCCCCTAAGTAACAACCAGGGGGCCTCGGGGCTCCTAACTGACAACCAAGGAACCCCAGAGCCCCTAACTGATAACCAGGAGGCCCCCGAGCCTCTAATGAACCACCAGGGGGCCCTGGGGCCTCTAACTGATGACCAGGGTGGCCCAGGGCTCTTAATTACCAGCAAGGGGGCCCTGGGGACCCTAACTGACAACCAGGGGGCCACGGGGCCTCTAACCAACAACCAGGGGACCCTGGGGCCTCTGACTGATGACCAGGGGGCCCCAGGGCACCTAATTAGCAACCAGGGGGCCGTGGGTACCCTAACTGACACACAGGGGGCCCTGGGGCTCCTGACTGACGACCAAGGGTTCTGGGCCAGGGACCCCTAATTCAAATTTTTAACAATTTATATGCAATACCTGAAGTTTTGTCCTAAAAGTTGCAACCCCAGGCCCTCGTTTAACATTATTATAAACTTAATGGTATAACACAGGTGGTAATGCGAACTCCAGAATTGAAATATTACCAATGATAAATATAATGAGAGCATAGTCATTACGTTGTCCTTGTCCGGAATTGCAGTTTCTTTAATTTACGATTTACGCGTACAAAAGTAAGTGATAATTATGACGACCACGTGTCCACGTCATAATAATGTCATACAATTCTTGGAGGTTTCAAAAAACTGTCAAGTGACTGGACTCGAGTCCTCCACGTTTTGGAAAAAAAGTTATTTTAATTTTGCTTTAAATGTTTTTTTTTTATGAAAGAACTTAACGGCGCGATCTTATCTCAAAATCAAAGGCGTAGGCAGGGGGTGGCCCGGGGGGCCCGGGCCCCTTCAATCGAAATGCCACCAATGACAAAAATTTGACAAAAAAGCCTTGTTTTTTCATTTTCAGTTTTTTTTTAGCATCTTTGCGTACAACAATAATTAGCAATAAATATATTTGACGACCAGGGGGCCCGGCGCACCCCCTCAATTCAATTTTTCCAACCAATTTAAACGTATAACCAGGGTGAAATCAAGGGTTTTTGTCCTAAAAGTTGCTACCTCAGGCCCTCATCTAAACTTTTTATGAATGTAATGCAATAACCATAGCCGTATTTGCCATATGGCACAGTGCCAGGGCCCCGCACTTTTATTGATTTTCACTTATAGTAGGCAGGAAGATGTTGCAAAAATTCCCAAAGTGCCAGGAGCCCCGGAATAAATCCGACCCGGAATAACATGTTTGGTAAGCGTAACCATCTATTGTACCATTTTTCAATAACGATACACCTCCACCTCGCCAGTTTTTATGCACGAAAAACTAAAAAAAAAGCTAGGGAACATGCTTATTGAACAAATTAGTGAATTTCAATTGAGGGGGCCTGGCCCCCCTGGCCGTGCATATACTCCTATAACTAGTTAATTTCATGACAAAACAAAAATCTCTAAGGAAAATTTTCGAGTGGATTATTATTTGTTGCTAAAATATTGCAAAAGGCAATGCGCCTTACTTCCCCCTACAAGGACCAAAACACTTACAATTGAAATTTTACACCATAATGCGAAATTTAAAACGTATTTTGGACTTTAATTGCAAGTAAAAAGAGGATTGAACAATTAAATTTTTTTGATTGGCTTTCAAATGTTAACAATCTAGTTCTTTCAAATGGCGTGAACACGTGCGAAATGTGATCCAATGGGATTAAAATAGAAATCGCCCAGCGGCTGCGGGCTTTGCCCCCAGACCCCCATAGCCATCGGCGGCTGGGGGCTCCGCCCTCAAACAATCGTCAGTGATACGTTTGAGTACACTAGCTTACTCACCACGTTTCCTAAGTTAGACATTTGCACTTTCTAACTATTAGTTTTCGCCCTCTCCCTTTACCAAAATCCTGGTTAAGTGCTAGTAGGCTACGGCTTCAGATCTTCCATTCTACGATATTCCCTACAAAAAGTTCCTGTTTTGAAAATTTCTGATGACGTCATTGCACGTGATTTGCGGTTCGGGCCCCTCCAATCAAAAATCCTGGCTACGCCAATGAGCTGTACTGTACCCCTTTACAAAAAATTTTTTTCGGAAAACTTTTGTCCAGTATATGACTGTCTGGTTAGTGCGGATATGGACTAATAAATATGCGGATGAAAAAGCGCATACTTTTTCAAGAAGAAGCAAAAACGTAAAAAAAAACGGACGAAAAACGGATACTGTGTAAATTCACCTTTAGAGTGTATTTTGTCGTATATATATCGGAAACTTCGTCGTATTTGTCGTATATATATCGGAAACTTTGTCGTCGTATATATATCCGATATATATCGGAAACTTCCGATATATATCGGAAATGTACGGTATAGTTTGTAGGCTTTTTTCGTTCCAACTTGTATAGTTTGTAGGCTTTTTTCGTTCCAAAGTGTATTTTTTCGTATATAATAAGTCGGAAATTTCCAATATATTTCGGACAAATTTTATTGTAAATTAGCTCAAAAACGAGGTGTTTTATAATAAATTATTTTTTTCCAAACGGCGCCCCATAACTTTCACAAAATCAGTGAAATTTATTTTAAAATCAGCTATTAATTATTTCTGCGTAAATTGCTTTAATGACATCATAGGTTTGTAATCAAGCGCTTTAGTGTAGTTAGCAGGTGATAAGACTGAAGTGATTTGGTGAAGCAACCACCTTGTTAGTCATACTTAATGACTCAAAACTTTATGGCACTTACTAGTGCTAGAGAAAAAAAATTAACATGAATATATTGCACGAAATGTAAATGATGAAATAGACATGTTATGCATTTCTAAAATTTATTAAGAAAAGAAGCTAGCAACAGACTTTCATAATGATTATTTTATTTTGTTCGGACATGCAAGTTATCTTGACAAAACATTGTTCATTTTTAGGGTAGGGATACTGCTTCAAAACTTCAAAGACAAGTTTCTCTTATACGCGAAGGTGTTACTGTGCCGCAATATAGCCGATCCGGGAGACGTTTGGACAAAAGAGAACGAATGATGATCTTGGCCAAGCGGGTGTTCAGCAAAAAGAAAGAGCCAAACTTACTGATGAAGAAAGAACTACCATCACAAGTCCTGGAAGCAGATATTGCTGAAGAGTCTTCCCACAATTTACCGGATGATGTATTGTTTTTACTCAAGAGTGTAAAGTAAGTTTAAGGTCTAGTTTATACTGTTTGTAAATAAATTTTTATGTCCACTGTGTGAGCGTCAAAGGTGTCTACACTGAGCAAAACAGCCGAACAAATTTTGCCATGCTTTATCTTTTATGTGCATCTACCTATCCCTAAAATAGCATTTGCCTTTCTCAAGTGGCCAAAAATTTCAAACTTTAAGGGGACCATTTGTGGGTCCCCCTCAACGTGGCACCCCCAAATTTTATG
The DNA here is from genome assembly GCA_963965965.1 of Trididemnum nubilum. Lineage (NCBI taxonomy): Eukaryota > Metazoa > Chordata > Ascidiacea > Aplousobranchia > Didemnidae > Trididemnum > Trididemnum nubilum. The sequence continues at coordinate 19,926,842 of OZ014481.1, forward strand.
CTTTATCTTTCATATTTACTTGTATTTTTCTTGAAACATAAAATTGAATGCTTGTACAATGAGATGTATCTCAGCTGCCTTTCAACATAACCATAGTAGATTATAAATATTTGCCACACTAAAATTTTGTTGCAGAGTTTTTGGTCATTTTGAAAAAGGAGTTTTTTTCAAGCTGTGCAAGCATGTCGAGTCAATTACATTGAAACAAGGAGAAGACTTGTTTCGTGTTGGAGAGGCTGACAAGTGGCTCTATGTGGTTCAGGAAGGACAAATAAATCTTTACATTTATCAAGACCAAATGGAGGTGGGTGATTTACTCGCTGAATAGTTTCACATTTTGATGTAGATTGTTTTTCGAATTGTTTCTCTTTCATATGATAGATTGTTGATAGCTTTGAATACCTCGTGATCTCGTTTTTGAATACCTCGTGATCTCGTTTTTGACATTGTTTACCACAAATTTCATGATGGCATAGCGACTAGACAAACCTTAATGACATAGCTACTAGGCATGAATGTTGAAACGTATGTTGAAATGATACACAGTGGGTTGTAATCCATTGGAAACGATAATACGACATGGTTATAAAGTAGATCTCTTTTGGTATGCATACAGCATTCACCTGTACCCATTTAGTGTGCAAATGTCAGCTTTCCACGTCCAGCCGATTTTCAGTTTTTAGCGAATTGGTAAAATTTCGATTCAGAAATGATCGTTCTTTCTTGGTTTTTGTTTCCTAAACCACAAGCACGTGACCTAGGACCCTCAAAATTGATATTTGTTCTTTCCGTTTTCACTCATCCCAGTGTTTTTTCCAAAACGCTACTTTTTAAATTCAGCAGCTTTTGAGTTACAACCAAATCAAATTCAATTTCTGTGCTCAACTACCAAAAATAGCCGAGTAAAAGCAAAGGTCCCAATAACAGGTCTTGATTCATTTCCTCTCACTGATATGATGTAATAAGCACGTGATACCAACCAGGAAAGAATTCATTTTCATTACCGGTAGTTTTACACTAAACAGTGATGTTGAAGCGTGAATTTGATACCAACAAGGCGCTGATTGCAGTCTAAACAATGGAAAACGAAGTGTGGTGAATTGAACTCATATTGTTTGAAACAACCTGAATTTATCTTGTCTTTTTGTATTGACAATATGTCAACCTCATTTGTATAGCTATTGGTCTTGCATATAGCGAAATTAGCTATTGGTCTTGCATATCAATAAAGCGTAATAACGCGTCGTAGCTTTTTTCTTTTAATAATAATAATTGTGTAAACCAATTTCGCCCCATTTTAAAGCTTTATTTAATTTTGTACCAATCATTTAATGGTCATTAACTTGAATATTTATTGAATAACCCAAATAGTTTAGCCTTTTCAGTCAAAATCACCGAAAAATTTAAATAATATCGTATGATGTTTATTTCGTACAAACTCGAAAGTACTGCTTGCAATGGTGAAAAGACCGAAGTTTCAGACGAATAAAACATATTGTTGCTGTTTACAGTATGACCAGATATTTTCTTGAAAAATCTGGTTTTCACCGTACAGAATTGTCCCTCAACATAGACATTAATTTTATTTACCACTCAATGCTCACATTCCTTCGAAGCCGCAATAGCTCAAAGGGTTTGTTTTGCCGAAATGTTTCGTAGATTGGCTTTAACAGCGCTATACGAAAAAGCAACGTCATCATTTTATGGGAAGAAATACGACGCGCAACAATATTGTTAGAGTGACAAAGTACCCTCAATTTAAACAAGCGTCGGGGTTCATTTTCAAGGTCGACCATCAGGGCTCGTATTTAGGTGAAAATAATGAATGAGAAATTGACCAGTTATAATTCACTACTCATTAGCAGGCCAAACTAGTCATATTCGTGATTTGTTCTTTTCGCAAATTTATTAGTTAATGGATCTTAATTTTGCCGAATGATTCTTTTCGATGTTTTTGAACAGTTGAGTAATCAATATACCGGCCAGTTGGTCGAGCGGTAACGCGTTCGTCGCTGGAGCGGGAGGTCTGAGGTTCAAATCTTGGGCCGGTCAAATCGGACACAGTGTTACCAACGGCTCGCCATCGATGCGACATTTCTTCCAAAGAAGCTGTGTTGCCCGGGCGCAATGACGCGGAGATGGGCCCCGCCAACTCGTTGCACGCTTCGGCGTATTACAGCGAGTATAATGAAAGATTTGGTTTTGATTTGAGTAATCAATATGTATCTAAAAGAAATGTTCTCTTTTAACGTAGTAAAAATAACGTTGCTAGATTTGTGGTACAATGATCTTTTTTGTTTAGGTGAAGCTGAGTGAAATTAGTGCCGGTGAAAGCCTTCATAGTCTGTTAAGCATTCTCGATGTGTTAACTGGTCATGAGGCTCCGTACAAAACTGTGTTCGCTCGAGCTGTTAAAACTTCCATTGTGATCAGGTAAATAAACGGTTGCGGAAACTGAGCGAATCGCAAAAATCCAACTGTAGAGCGAAATCAATTTTAATTTATGGAATGCTTTTAATTAAAGTTTTTATAATTCTGGTTTTTATTGAAGAAGTTTGAAAATCATCGTTTTCTCTGCTATTTGAGTGGAGATTCATGGTTAAAACAAATCATACGAGTTGAAACAAACACTCGTATACCATATTTTTCAGACTGCAAGACACTGTATCAATAAATGGCTTCTAATGCTTCTTTTTTACCGGTACCGAAATAGAAATTGCTTTTGATTTTACTGGTTGCAAGAACCGGTACGAAACAGGCCATACCAAAAAAGTATGTGTCGAAATGGTTCAAAAAGTTGTGGACCCCAAGGACCTGCCGTAGCCACATTCTTGGATCTACCAACCAGGCAAGCAAAAGGTCATTGTTTTCTTAGGTCAATGAATTATTACCGCTTTTAATCTTTTCCAAAATGTGGAAAGATTGCTGCACGGATTTCAGAGCCCAAAAAGTTAACGGTTTGCCGAAGCTCATCAGCGTATTGTACAAAATAACAACGTCCTGTGTTTTGACCCATCGTTTAGAGTAAGAGTTTCAAACAAAAAACCTTAGAACAGAGGAAGTGTTTACTGCTCGGATAGTCGTGAATCATTTTCTTTAATCAGCAAATAAAGCCGGCTGTTTAAGACGTCATATAAATAGACTTAAAATGCTAGTAGCAGCACTTCAAAGACAAAAGATATTGGCAGAATACAACGTACCGAATGCAAAAACGCAAATACCACCCTCCTAGTTCTACGAATTTATAAGAGCGAGAAATGCTAAGATTTTTCTTTTGACAATGTGGAAGTAGATAATGACGTAGCATCACTTAAGCCATTTTAATTGCTCACACTCTCACAGGAAAGATAAATGATGCAATTGTATCTCTCCAGCTCTTTTGCTGTTAATCGATTTCATACCGGAATACATTTTGATTTTAATTATTTAATATGAGTCAAAATGGTTGAGATAAATTTGCATCATCATATTTTACCAAATTTTGAATTCTTTGCTAAGCTGTGGCTGAATAGCGGAACGCTGCTTTTGATTTCATCAAAATGATTTGCACAATGTTGCTTCTCCTTCTACCGACCCCCCCCCCCAAAAAAAAAAATGTAGTGCCCTGTTAGGTGCATGATAACAGATCGTTGTAAAGTGGCTACGAACCGACTAACAATAACTCTAATGTTGTAGGTCAGTTGGCTACCGATCAGTTTGCGGCGGTCAGTTTACTTATTTCGTCTCTTGTTTTTTTTTTAATGCAAAAGTAGTCAAAAATCTGTAAGCTGTGACATTCTAAATTCTTTTCGTTTGTTGTTGACGATGTTAGATCTTGCAAACATCTTTGCAGCTGTCAGTTTCGACTGAGTAGTCGGCAGCGTGGCCGAGAGGCAAAGCGTCTTTTACGACGACCCTAATCGCATGATGTGAGATCAACCCGCACCCTGGTCACGTTGTTGCGTCCTTGGACTAAGACACTAAACGATGATTATCTCTGCTTGGTGGTTTCGAATAAGTAGCAAATTTAGGGGACATGAATTCGAAAAAACTCCTAAACAGGTGCGGATTCTTTCGAACATTAAGTTACTGTCACAAGGAAAAGTGTGCGAAACAGGTGTCCGGTGACGGAACAGGAGGATAGATATACACTTGACAGCTACAACAATTGCTGGAGGCGTTTAACCAGCACGTATGTTCGTGACGTTTCAAACTATACTGGCTTTATTTGTCGGCATAAGTAAACGGTTCACGATTGAACTGCCAGCGTTTCTTAATTGAATATCCTTTGTTCGAAAGCACTGTTTTCAACTATATATCGAGATGAAAGAAGTCATTTTGATGGAGCGTTTGATTTCGGTTTTAAAACTTCGGCATTTAATTACAAAGCCTGTACACTAAACTTCGGCTCTTAACTGTCAGGTTTTGTATGCCAACTTCTACCTTAGATAGCCTGTGTACCAAAGTTTCACCGTAAATTGTTCATTGAGGTATATAATTGCTCATGAAACCCTAGGGTTCTGTGGAACCCACTTTTGGGATACGCTGGTGTAAGCTGAAAGTTGACGCTAGCACTTAAAAAATGTTTTTGTCTGTTCCTAAATTGTGCTTTTATGGAAAAGAACTACCAACGTTCGTGATCGATTCCCGGACGGTACGTTATAGCGAATGACGCTTTGTTGATTATTTCATAGATTGCCTGCTGAAGCTTTTAGCGAGTCCTTTAAAAATCGAAAACAATCGCTTGTCCAGATAGTCCAGGTTATCATGACCAGATTGCAACGAGTAACTTTTCTCGCCCTTCACAATTACCTTGGACTCTCCCAGGAACTGCTGAAACCTGTGAGTCTTGTTTTTTTAGTGCAGTTTTAGAGATTGTTGTTACATTGTTTGTCTGCTTCATTTTCTCGTCCATCCTTAGACACAGACTATCAATAATTTCATTTAATCGCAATGTAAGCATCTTTGAAATTTACTGGCAAAATTGCGTGTTTATTTAGTGAATTTCTTGACTTGCTGTCATTTTGCAGATAAAACATGATTTTTGAAAAAGATAGATATAGTTTTAATGAAAAATTTCGTGTCAGTTTGTTAAAAACAACGTTCTGAAGAATTATTGAGTACTGAGAAATAGATAATTTAAACCAAAGTCTACAAAAATTGGTATTTACAGCTTCCTTGCTTGGCCTTCAGCACTATAAAGGGTCAACGGGAAGCCTACACCGTGTGTGGTAGACAGGTGGGCAGGTGGCAGGTTGACTCGCTGACCGCAAGGTCCCTTTGGTGTTTCCTGGCCAAGGCCACTTGGCGAATGAACTGTAATTGCAATTAAAATTGATAAGCTGCTAACAGTATCAGAGTCGTAGAGGAACAATGAAAACTGTTTAATAACATAAGACATATTGCTTCAGAATCGACTTTCGTCTTTTATTTTTTCAGTAGTAAATTAATTTGGTGAAGACGTGTTATGAAGGCTTTTATCATTGTTGATAATTGTCATTTCGGCCTTGCTAGCCTAGTTGAGAACCTTGAGATTACGCCCACTGCTCCAGCACCTTTTCCTCTGGAGTTATGTGGTGTAACATTTTTATTTTATCATGCTCTCATCCACAGGAAAGAGCCGGCATTTCCGAGCAATGAAATTGATCGCCGTGGTTTGTTTGCTTCATTATGCTCTGTTCTGTTAGAAATAGTGCGCATCAGTATCAACAAATTGAGTGAAACAAGCAAACGTGATGCTTAACTTCACTTATCCAGTAACCGATCCTAAATGGAAAGAAAAAAAAGATTTGTAATTTTAACAGAGTAGCAAATTAAGTGTAATGCAAGTAGTATTGCTCTTATCATTTGATACTGCATAGCAAAAATTCCACATTCAGTATGCACAAAATTTATTTCAGTCAAACTACGGTGAAGATAAAAAGCTCAAAATTCGACAGAGATCTTCTGTGACTGTATTATCGGAAATGGCTGAAAAGCACAGGTAAAATTGGTTCAGAGGAAAAAACGTCATAAACCGAAATAGTTTCACCTTATGACGTAGTGTCTTTATTTTTTTGAATAAGTGGTTTCTTGAATAAATGATATTTAACCAAAAGCTGAACGCAAGACGTACCGACTTAGCAACGTGTGAACTGCAATTGGTTGAAATATGCAAAAGATCTGCTTGTAGCTCTGTATGCTCGCAATTTACGCCAAGTGTGGGCCGTTGGCAGTGAGCTTATCGCTGTATTTTGCCACTAAGTGAGGATTAGGGCAAGACAGCTCTAGGGATAGTAGAATATATCTATGACATGTCCTGCTCAGCCAATGCTTTAGTAACGCAGAAGTTTGGTGACGGTTGCCAAATATTCTGTCTTTCTCCAAGCATTGCCGTATGTCACGAAATCACTTTGTGCCGACATCACTGGCAACCGTATGGACCCTTCGGTTCAACAAATTTAAAATTCAAGGACGTATATGTATAGCCATAAGGAAAAAGTCATTTTTATACGAAATGTAATGTAAGCAATTTCAAGTTTCTTTTGTAGAAATTCGTGTGGATTTCAAACCACAATTATTGTTTAGGAGCTTCTTTGCATTTTATTAGTATTATTCAAGTGAACTCCTCTTCAATAAGGTTAAAAATTACTTCCCTTCTCTGGTATAAATGCATTTATTTTTCTAAGCGTATTTGTTCCTGAATTCGCGTTTTATGTTTAAGTATTTCGAATTTCAGTTTAAGTCTTGCTAGCCTCCACGGTCAAGTTGGAAGCGATGTAGACACATCTTCTCAAGTTTCTAAAGGAAATGAAACGAAGCCAGACGAATTAGGTGAAAGAATACAACCTCCGTCTCTCTCCATACCTCCTTCATCTGTTAACTCTGAGGTGAGAGGATTTTTGAATTTGATGAGAAACACTTCAATTTTGCAGATTGCTGAAGCTCAGCTCTGGAGTTTACGAAGCCGGACACCGCTGTCTCATACTGTTTTTTCTCATCAGCAGCTTTCAGAACTGTAAAGCTCTGATGTTCTAATTCACACAAAGCGGTGAAAACAGCTCATAATTGAGTATTCTAAGCATTTGAGGTTTATGGACCATCATGGATATTGTGGTTTCGTTCAAATAAAATTTGTTGGGGTCGTTTATTGTACTTGAGAAGTCACTCCTAGTACAACAGCCTCAATGCGTGGTGATTACGATACATTCAAGTTAAAATTGTCTACTCGCTTGTCAGGAAACGGAAACTAATATCTTCATTTAGTCGCAATTTTAGGTTTTTCTTATCGCAAAACGACTTTTTGACCACAATAATGCTTAAAAGATTGTCTCTGAATAATTTTTTTTGGCATAGTAATTAAAACTAAAGTAGCAAAATTTAGTAAATTAAGCTTCTTCGTTTTAATGCTTCTTTTGGTTTGCCGAAAATCCGAAAGTCGAAGTATACCGATATGCTTTCGCTCCACAAAATGCAGAAAAGCTCAGAGATTGCCTAGTGGTTAACCACATAGTACAGAATAAAAAAATAAAAAAATTGCAGCCGTCTGATGTTTACCATATTACGTACTTTGCGACCAAGATGATATTATATTTCATTCATAGCTGAAAATATTATATTTCATTTAATTCTACCCTTTTTCGCCCAAGACTGTTTTTAGCGATCATGCATAATATTTACGCATGAAAATACATTCTATGGTTTTTTCAATGAAATTATAAAACGAACCAGTTGGTGGTTGATTTCAGGATTTCCAAAAGTGCTCGACAAGGAAGAGTTACAGCAAAATCAGAGTTGATTACTACAGTATTAAAACATTTTTTTATGTTCTAATATGTGATAATCTACTGTAATTACAAAAACAAATATAACAAACTTAAATATGCGTGATCGGTAAAACGGGTGTTGTACCTTGTGAACTCGTCCGTTTTCGCTTCCATCATCACTGCTTCTCATTCTCCTCTTACCTATGCAGAAGCAGTCGAAAGGAGTACTCTTACAGTACCTTCGGCACCCACTACAGGATCTTAATTATTGACTAAATTCATTCACTCAAAATTTAGGTCAGTGAATAAATACTGTAGTAATCTAGCTTTAATGAGTTTTAACTTTAGGAATCGGTAGCGAAATCAAAGCAGCTCCGATTTCACAACCTCGATACAATAAAGGACTCGAACGACCACGTGTTTAGAAGGTAAGTTGGTATTGATTATCCCACAAAAATTCTTACACTTGTGTTTTGTATTTGATACGGTTATTTCAAACCTGTCGTTGTGCAGTATTATTTGCTTATAGAATCGTCGTAGAAAATCATTTCGACGAATAAAGGCCAAATTCGTTAATAAAAGTCTATTTGAATAAGACCACCTGACGAATGCAATTGCATGAAAAGTAGTGGTTAATAATTCTTTGCTAATTTCGAAAGTAAATGTTACGTATTTTAAATATTTGTTGTTTGTTATACCTTACGTCACCAGGATGTAGATCCTTGTTACTTGGTAATTTCTCATTAGTTTCATTTTGTTTCTTTGCAAACTATAAAATATGTTTTTATTTATTCATTTTCAAGAAACGCCACTTAGCAACTCGGACAGCGATATGTTTCCGTTAAAAAAGGACAATAAATAAGAACTAAATAACCTGAATACCGATATTAATGGAAGATTTGTAACATTGAAAACACTTTCTTTAGTCATAAAAAATCATTTCACAAGAAAAATACCACCATGGCTGTGAAGAATTAAAATAACAAGCTTCTTAACCCCACAATGGACAGTTTACTGGCTATAGCATGCCTAAAACAGATCATTTCCGACTAATTGAAAGTCTCGTCAGTTAGGCTTGCTGGGACGGTGTATTGACTATTCATCAGCTCATAAGAGTGCATTGTGCATACTCCTTTGCACCCTTTTTATAGCAGTGAAAGTCGTGGCTATCTTCCTCCCTACTTGCATTTGGTTAACCAGAGATTTTCAAAAATAAGACTACCAGTCCTGGGAGTGACCCACCAAAAAACAAGGTAAGTTTTCCAAGAAACCGCCCAGTGCCACTTGCGTTTCTGATCCCAAAGCCTAGCTTTTGGATTAGCCTAGCTTGCCTTACATTTTGCTGCTAGTCTATGAGCTGGATTTGGTTTTGGGATCTAAAACGCTGTTTCTTATAAAATTGCATTAGTTGTTTAGTAGGTCACTCCCAGTACTGGATTCTTGATTTTTGAAAATTTCCCGTTTGCCACATGTATACGGGAAGGGGAAGCCTAGGGCTCAGGGTTCGGTAGTGGTTAGGTGGGTCGCCACGTCTTTCGCTTCTATGTAAAAGGTGCATGCACCCGTCTTAAGTGTTGAATAGTGAATACATCGTTCCAGCTAGCCTAACTGATGAGCCTTGAAATTAGTCAAAACGGATCTGTCCTGGGCATGCTATATTCCTTAAATTGTCTATTGTGGGGTTAAGATGTTTGTTCTACTCATTCTTGGTTGCCGCGGTGGTATTTTTCATAAAAAATGTTTATTTGATATAAAACTTGTACTACTATACTGCTCTAAAGATGCTCCACAGACTGGTGAACAAAACGTCAATCTAAATAGAAAGCATATACTTTTTGTACATCGGAGAAAGTTACTTCATTAAACTAAATGGACTGTGCAGTGAGAGGTAGTAGTAGGCTAAACGGGACAGAATTGAAGCACTCAATTTTGCGGATTTGAGCTGAAGACCACAAAACGATCTTTGTCCAAGAGTCGTGGTTGATTTTGACTGTCGCTGAATCGTAAATGGCGGTCGCACGTTTCACTAAGAGGAATGATTTCAGCAAATGTTACGATGAAATTGATTAAAAAATTTCATGACAAATTGGTTAACGAGTCGGGACCCTGGTAAAATGCCTTGAAATCGGGACTGTCCCTGCGAAAGCGGAACGAATGTTAATCTGGGTAATAAATAAGAGGAGCAATATCTTCATATCAAATTACGGAAAAGAAAGTTTTTGTGATTTTTGTCACAATTGTGTCCCATCCGTACATAATACGATTAATGCTGGCGGCGGATTGTAAAAAATCTTCCTTATTTTCAGACAGTCGAGTCACTCTGATGGAAGAAGGTCAGTTTCTTCTCGAGAAAATCTGAAGAAAGCGGCTCCTGGTAACATTTCAACTATTCCATCAGTGAGTAACTGAATATACTCATTTCATTTTTGATGTCTATTACTTTTTTTTATTTTATGTTTTTGAAACACGATCAATAAGCCAGCTTAATTGTAAAAAAGGTTTTTGCTAAAACGGCCTCTTCGATAAGTCAAAAATATATTTAGCACACCACATATAAAAATTAAAAAAACCCTAATGTTTGTTTCACTCATAACGGGATTTTTGAAGATATTTTACGGTATTTTCATAAGTTAACCCCGAAGATCACGCCAAGGATAAAATAAATTTAAAGGGTTTTTGATGTTTTTGTCACAAGATCACTAGAGCAGGAAACTGTTACATTAAAGGACTAGTGAACTCAAATTCCGAGCAATATAAATTTATAAACCAAAAACTAACTAGTAATTAAATGAAAAAAGAGGTCGCGCTATCAAACGGTGTTACAAAATTGTTTGTTGATTAATGATCAGTACGACAAGTTTTTGCAACTTTTTTTACAGCTTCCGGCAGCTTCCGAAGCACTCAAGACTTTACTTAATGCAATGTTTTAAGCTGTTTTAATAAATTTTATTTTGCAACTTTTTGCTAATTTTTTCGGTTTTACATGCAACTTTTTGCTACAACTTTTACCAATTTTTGCACAAAATGTAAAAGCGTGATTTGAGAAATATGCTTTGAAACTACAGTATTTCAGTGTAACTCTAGTATTCTCTTTGAATTGTATAACAACTAGCTGTGCGACGCTTTGGCGGTGTGTCAATGTTATCCATGATGCAACACTTGGTTTGCATTATAAAAGTTCAGCTACAACCCAGAAATACTAGTACCATTTTGTGTCATAACCAGAGCTGCGGATTCATTGTAGTAAAGGTCTGGCTCTGGAACTTTAAGGCTCCAACGATGTTGTGTAAATCCGTTGTGTATAGGCCTAAGTACAACTTTTTACCGCAACTTTTGTTAAAAATGCAACTTTTATTCAAAATAAATAAACTTTTTCAGATTTTTAGTGCAACAAAAACTTGTTCTAATGATCAGTTAAACTTAAACGCCTTCTTGATGTAACATATCGTTAGAAGTTTTCAAGTTCGTTTTTTCAGAACGAGTTGGATGAAGTTGACGATGTTTCATCTATGGAAAGCAATTTAGAGTGTAAGGTAAGAATATACGTTTTTATCTCTTTTTTTTTTAATGTGTAAGGAGGCCAAAATGCACTATGTCTTTTTTTCGAGGGAGTTGGGGACGTTACGATTTTCATAAGAGAATGCAGTTTTAAGAAACTATCAACTCTTCATCATACAAATTTTATTTTTGTGTCAAAAAAATAAGAAAAACACAATTATTTAACATGATATATCATTAGCAATCTGGACGGGAGACTGCTAAATTGCTAAGGATGTGTTAAATTTTTGTGCTTTATTGTACTTTTTTCTTGATTCTTTGAAAATTGAACTATCTTAATGCTGTGGTGAAATATCTCCTGTGTTGAAGAATTCTCATTTGCTTACGTTTGATTATTGCGGGTATGACTTTGTTTCCTCTTTTAAGTCTTTACTCATGAAGCTTATTCAGTTGATAAATACTTCGTATCTTTTTCTTGTAGATTTTTGAATTGAATGAACCTGAAGTATTAGATGTGGTAACGAAAGATATCTGTGATATATTCGGCGTCGACGACGAAATGATGATCCAAGAAAACGTCAGACTACTAAAGGTACGAAGAATGTTGAAATCGACCGTCCCTTCTAATTTGTAGCTAATTTCCTTTTTCATTCATTTATATTTATTAGAAAGAGACTGTTTCATCAAAATTTTCATCTACTTTGTTAATTCTGATCCAAATCAAACCCAAACTCAAATCCTTACTCTAAAACTAACCCCAAACCTCGCCCTAACCCAAACGCTTATTTTAACCCTAAAAAAGGAAATGAAAAATGCGCGGATGAATAATTGAATATTCATCATTTTCGTTGTATTCTCTTCGACTACACAATTTTCGAAGGAATCAGAAGCTCATCGACCGCCGCCCTCTTTCTTCACAAGTCACACGGCTAAGGTAGTGGAGGGCGTTATTTACTCACAATTCCTTCAAAGAGATCCACCAAGATGGACCACCGTTAGCGCTCGATCACCTGGCTTTTGTCATTCAGATGAAAATCTAGCTTAAATCAACGTTAAATGACAAAAAAAAGCTATTGCAGTAGTAGCGACTGGCTATGTTTGTTGTACAATGGTTGGACAATAGACACATTTTGGACTAACCAGCAACATCGAATTGCTCTTTGAAAATTAGCTTTTTAACCGATCAGTGGTCGATTGAATAGAGCGTCTGCTACTGAAGCGGTTGACTTGGGTTCGATTCCTGGTCGGGTCAAACCAAATGCTGTAAAAATTGGTAGTCACAGCTTTCCTGCTTGACGTTCAGCTATTAAAGGGACAGTGTGAAGCCCTCGCCGAGTGTGGTAGACAGGTGGGCAGGTGGTAGCTTCATTCGAAGAACGAATGGTCCCTTCGCTGTCTACTGGCCAAGGCAACGTGGTGAATAAAACGTAATTACAATTACAATTATCAAAAAAGGATAACAGGCATAGAACTTTTTACCGTCAACAGCTTCCGCATGCATTGTTCAAAAGTTTTCTGCTTCTGCATTGCTCAATCATTTTAAACTGATTATTTCACGTCATTAAGTGATGTTCGCTGTTCAGTTCACTGCACGTGTTAGGTATATTTCTAGTAATCGTTTAGTAAAAATTGTCAGCAGCATGGCTGAGAGATTAAAAGCGTCGTTTTCACGACGACCTGGGTCGCATGATCGGGACCCGCACCCTGGTCACGTTGTTGCGTCCTTTGATAAGACGCTTTACGATGATTATCTCTACTTGGTAGCTTCGAACAAGCAGCAAATTCAGTGGACAAGAATTCGAAGAAACCCACAGGTACGAATTCCTCCAAACGCAAATTTTACTATTTTTATTTAAAGTTACCGCAGTAGAAATTGTGCGGACCATTCTGTGGCTAGCGTCTGATGCTGCCTGGTGACTGGAGGATATATGATATGCAATACATTACGGTTAATAATAAAGCTAAGACAGTAAAACGGTAATACTTTTCAACTTCTATTAAATTTCAGGCTTCGAAAGGCTACCAGTTGATCGCGGAAGGCGATCAAGACGTATCGTTGTATTTTGTTGTCATGGGCTGCCTCAAGGTCTCGCAGTCCTTACCGGGCATCGGTTATGAAGAACCCAGAGAGGTTTGTTTTGTTTTTCTAGTGCTTGTAGGCCTTCTTCAAAAGCGGCTCATTTTTGAACCCAAAATGTTATTATTCTAATTGCTTTGATGTTTTCAGATGCTCTGTTGAAGAAATGTTGCATTTTCGATTATACAGGGTGGCCCACTTCAAAGTAGCCCAGAAAATTAAATAGATGTCAACTGGAAGCAGTATCAGCATCTTTTATAACATTATGATGCATAGATGTCAACGGGGCAGCACTTCCGGCATCTTTTGTAACACTACAGTTTATTTAAACAATGCTACAGTTAATTTAAATAATAAAAGGATGTTCCTCTTCTCTACTACATTTTCTGGGCTACTTTTAAGTGGGCCACCCTGTATTAGGTGGCTTTTATACGTGTATAACTGTAAATTTTATAAATAATCAAAAGTAATAAAAGTATTAGTTTTTTTTTCTACTATATTGATTTAAAAAATCGCAATACGTACATTACTACTGAGTATTCACAACTCAACAAACTTAATAAGAACGGAGAGATGAGGGTGACTGGGAAGTGAGCTCGCGCTGTTTGAGTCTCCAGTTACCCGCGTATGTGTCGAAGCAGGCGGCCTACAGCCGTAATCGAACTCGGGTCGCAGTATTGCTTACTCAATAATCAGCGCTCAGTTCCGCTCGTCCATGCTGCTCACTGCCATCAAATTTAGTTATGAGTTTCATCACATTGGTGAAACCCTGCTGGTTGTGTTGGTGTATTTGGTAAACATAAAACGGCTTCTCTTACATCGCCTTTTTCATGCTTGAGGCTTGTCAGTTTTAGAGATAAAAATAACTGAAATTAGTTTAAAGTTGACGTGGCCATGTATCAGAATAAATTGCATGCAGTACTGCAAGTGCTATTCTGCTTCCATCTTTCTGATGTCGCTAATAAGATAGGATTTTTGCTTATTATCTTTCTTAAACAAAACTTGGTTTTCGGAAAAAAAAAATCAAACATTAAAAAAGCTGCGCGGACAAACACTCCGTTACTTTCCGTTTCAGTGGACTTATAAATGTACAATAAACAAATGCATTGTTCTTGAAATATTGTTGTAAATGGGTTATTATGTGCTAGTCTATAATTGGCATCAAGGTTTCAAATTCCGATATCGGGTTTCAATTAGATGAAACAGGTTGTTGGGCTTTATCAGCTTTTAGTTTTTAATGTTTTAGAACTGCAGTAATCTGCTATGGGTTATATGCTATTTTGTTGGATAATTTGAACTTGCGCCTGTTTTGCTTGATAGTACCAGGTCGATTATTTTTTGCATGAAACTTTCTATTTTTTCTGTTTTTATTTTAAAAATCTTTGGTAGTCCCAAATTTTAGTATAAAACGTTTACAACTGGGTTTATGGTGACTTGATCGCAATTTTTAGGTTTTGCTGTTCACAGCCGAACCCGGCATGTTCACCGGCCAGCTTGCCGTCCTCACAGGGGAGCCGTCCTTTTTCAATGTTCGGGCCGAAATGGATTCAGTTATAGCTTGCATGAACAGACGAAACTTCTACAAGATTATGAAGCGCTACCCCCACATGATTCTCCACGTTGCTCACACGGTTATGCGCCGAGTCAGCCCGTTTGTCCGACAAATTGACTTTGCTCTTGATTGGGTGATGGTTGAAGCAGGAAAACCTTTATACAGGTAGAAAACCATTTTAAATTGTGATTTGATTGCTGAAGCTGAAAACTGTATTTTTTGTCTTGCTTCTTGACGACTTCTTTTTTGTCTATTGTACGACTATTTGCCGTACACCCGTGCTTTATTTGAGGCAGAATAGTAAAGCTTATGCCCACTGCTGCGTATGAAGTGATCAGTGAGTACCGTCTGCGGTGGCTCGCAACCGCCTGTGTGGTGATGGAGGTGCCCACTTTTGAAGTGGTGTTGAAATGCCACTTTCTCGACTTCTCCAGTCCAGCTGGGTTTGTGTGGTGGAACATTTTAGTTTGCTGCTCTGTGCTCTCATCTACAAGAAAGAACCGGAAATCTAAAACTAACCAACTATTTGTTGTCAGCTGGGTTTTCTCCTTTAGCTTTCCAGGATACGATTCTTTGCTAGCAGATGATACGTTTTGTTATAGGCCTTGTTGCACAGTCCTAAAGTATGGTATAGCACTTTCAGGCGAAGTACGATTAGGAGTTAGGGTGTTCGGGTTTTTCACTTTTTGCTTTAATCTTTTTCTTTATACGATTTTAAGGGTACAAATTGGCATGAAAAAAAATCGTGATAGTTTTTTTTGAAAAATTTTTTTATTTTCATACCCTGGGGGGGCATGGAAGGTTTTTTGGGGGGCGCGTATGACTAATATCGCGTAACTCAAAAACTACTGCACCTAGAAAGACAATTTTTACATCAATCGATTCAGAAACACAGGTTTCCTATCTGTGTTCAATACATTATATGGCTTTAACTGCTCTATTTTTCGAGTTATTTTCGAAAAACTGTTTTTACCCCTTTCTGCTTGCCATTTCGCTTTAAATTATAGGCATTTTCTCTTCACCGCACAGATGACCAATTGGTGGACGCACCTGACCTAAAACCTGCCTGAAGCAAGAAATTTAATTTGATTTGTGGGTGGATACCACCTTAACACAAGTTACTAGTGACTCAGCAATCGCTTCTACTTCGACACTGCACTGCATGGCTGGATGCAAGGCATGGAAATGACTACTCCTGCTCATTCCCTATCACTTCAAAAGTTACTACTGCAAGTCTAATAAGGATGTAATTTTCTATACTGCAGTATGCAACGTTGCATAAGACAAGTACAATTATTGCACTAATTTTCACTCTTGACTTTCGTTTTCACTTTATTAAGAAACACCAAACATTTTAAGATACGACTTTCTTTTCCAGCCACTCATTCATTTTCGTCTTTGCTTCCGTGACAAATAAATCCCCTGATTCTAATATCAACTTGTCGTTTTTCTTCGGCTTTGCGAAAACCTTTCACTCAGGCATTATGACATAAGCCCATTTCTCGCAAGAGCGGTTATGATTGTCGATCGAATTCCAAAAAAACTTTGTCATCAATCTGGAGGCAAGGTGCTGCTTTACCGCTGGATCCGAAGTATGGCCTGATAGGTGCTCGCTTCCATGCAAGTTGTTTGGTGTCAACATCACCAGAAAGTTGCTGTTCGGGATCTTTCACTGTTTTGCTTGGAATGCAGGACTTTTTGAATGAATATTTAGGGTCACATTGATTGGGTTCATCCAAGAGCAGAAGTGTTTTAAAAACACAGGTTTTACGCAATGATCAACCAGATTCGTATGTTGTTGGCGAAAATCCAGCGATAAATAACGAAGAAATATCATGTTTGTTGGTCCTTCTGACGCGCGTGGATTCAAATGAATTTTCACAAACATTGGCACATAAACCGATATGATGTAGCTTGTGATTTGAAGAAGTTTGCTGTTTTGAGTGACGGTCATTTTGGTGTCAAATAGAAGTCTAATGTAACCATTCGCAGTTGTTAACCACTTGTAACGATAGATCTGTAATCAGTAAATAATCTGTAATCCATCTATAATCAGTAAGTAATCCGTAATCCATTGATTTTTCAACGATTTTTGACTTACAACCACGAAAGCATTACGTTTGCAAGGTTAGTGTTGCATATTTCGGTCATCTTCGCTTTGTATCTGACTTTACTTATTACAGATCTATCGTTACAAGTGGTTAACAACTGCGAATGGTTACATTAGACTTCTATTTGACACCAAAATGACCGTCACTCAAAACAGCAAACTTCTTCAAATCACAAGCTACATCATATCGGTTTATGTGCCAATGTTTGTGAAAATTCATTTGAATCCACGCGCGTCAGAAGGACCAACAAACATGATATTTCTTCGTTATTTATCGCTGGATTTTCGCCAACAACATACGAATCTGGTTGATCATTGCGTAAAACCTGTGTTTTTAAAACACTTCTGCTCTTGGATGAACCCAATCAATGTGACCCTAAATATTCATTCAAAAAGTCCTGCATTCCAAGCAAAACAGTGAAAGATCCCGAACAGCAACTTTCTGATGATGTTGACACCAAACAACTTGCATGGAAGCGAGCACCTATCAGGCCATACTTCGGATCCAGCGGTAAAGCAGCACCTTGCCTCCAGATTGATGACAAAGTTTTTTTGGAATTCGATCGACAATCATAACCGCTCTTGCGAGAAATGGGCTTATGTCATAATGCCTGAGTGAAAGGTTTTCGCAAAGCCGAAGAAAAACGACAAGTTGATATTAGAATCAGGGGATTTATTTGTCACGGAAGCAAAGACGAAAATGAATGAGTGGCTGGAAAAGAAAGTCGTATCTTAAAATGTTTGGTGTTTCTTAATACAGTGAAAACGAAAGTCAAGAGTGAAAATTAGTGCAATAATTGTACTTGTCTTATGCAACGTTGCATACTGCAGTATAGAAAATTACATCCTTATTAGACTTGCAGTAGTAACTTTTGAAGTGATAGGGAATGAGCAGGAGTAGTCATTTCCATGCCTTGCATCCAGCCATGCAGTGCAGTGTCGAAGTAGAAGCGATTGCTGAGTCACTAGTAACTTGTGTTAAGGTGGTATCCACCCACAAATCAAATTAAATTTCTTGCTTCAGGCAGGTTTTAGGTCAGGTGCGTCCACCAATTGGTCATCTGTGCGGTGAAGAGAAAATGCCTATAATTTAAAGCGAAATGGCAAGCAGAAAGGGGTAAAAACAGTTTTTCGAAAATAACTCGAAAAATAGAGCAGTTAAAGCCATATAATGTATTGAACACAGATAGGAAACCTGTGTTTCTGAATCGATTGATGTAAAAATTGTCTTTCTAGGTGCAGTAGTTTTTGAGTTACGCGATATTAGTCATACGCGCCCCCCAAAAAACCTTCCATGCCCCCCCAGGGTATGAAGATAAAAAAATTTTTCAAAAAAAACTATCACGATTTTTTTTCATGCCAATTTGTACCCTTAAAATCGTATAAAGAAAAAGATTTAAGCAAAAAGTGAAAAATCCGAACACCCTATTAGGAGTGGCCAATTATGAGCCGTGATTTTTAGGTACCATGACTTTCAGCTCCACAACCAATTTTCGTTGTAGTTGGTTGGTGACCACTGATCAGTGACCACTGGCGTAACGAAACGAGTGACTGCGCTTGCTGTGTCTGTATGTTTACCCACTACAAGACCCCATTCACTTCTCAAATGTGTTGGTTTTGATCCTCTCAAGAGAGAATATTGTTGCTCCTCTTTCTCCACCTGTGATCTTTGGTGCAAGTTTCGAGATGTGGCCGCCTAACGGTTTGATCTCCGCAGAATTTTGTTGTACAAATGCACAATTGCACAACCTTTCCCTCGAATCGGAACGAATCAAGTAGCACTCACCACCATACTATGTTTTAGACAACAGGACAACAGTGATTGCATGTATATTGTTCTTCACGGTCGATTGCGTTCTGTTTTGACGAAAAAAGATAAAAAGAAGGAATTAGTGGCCGAATATGGGAAAGGAGAAATCGTCGGCATGGTAAGACACTGGTGAAGATGGAAGATCTGCGGTGTTATTTAAAAACAAAATTATTTAAAATACTCAAGACAAACTTTCAATGTGTTAATGTGAATATAATTACTTTTTGTTTTTATTTTATGTTGTTCTTTAATAAACTCTTAATTACCAAGCCTGAAATCCAATATGGAATTATGAATAGTGACACGATGCCAGCTTCTCGTTATGACTCTTTGCATTCATCTTTGTTATCACGTTATAGATTATAAGTAATTTGTGATTGTAATTACGTTTTATTCACCAAGTTGTTTTGGCCAGGAGACAGCGAAGGGACCTTTCGGTCTTCGTGTCAAGCTGCCACCTGCTCACCTGTCTGCTTCACATGGTGGAGGCTTCACACTGTCCCTGTAATTGCTGAACGTCAAGCAGGGAAGCTGTGAATACCAGTTTTTCTAGTCTTTGGTTTGACCCGACCGGGAATCGAACCCGACTCTACCGCTTCAGTAATAGACGATCTATCAACGCGACCACTGATTGGTTAAGGAACGCAAAGGCATTCTCTCGAAATAATGGAAAGGCCGTTAGCAATATCACATCACTTTACGTTGAGGAACGAGAACCTGACATCTCATTGTTTATAATTTTGATGATCGCAGTCTAACTAATAGTTTGAAATTGCTATGAAAGATTGTTTTACATTTTATTCTGGCATCTTCCGAATACCGTACCGAAATTTCCATACCATGCCCTGCTGCTAGGTGGTTAAATGCTGCAATACCTTATTTTAATTATTTGATTTTATTGATTTATGTTTATTAATTGACAAAAAAATAATGAAATATTCGTAAGGAAAGAAACAATATTGAAATGTCGATAGGGAGACGGTAATAAACCGCTTGGTCATCAAGAAGGCAGCCACCCTTTTACTGGCAAATTATGCAGCGTTGTGCTTCTGTCAAAGTTAGTGACGTCATGATTAGAGCTTATTGATTAAAATTCAGTAGGAGTTTTTTTGTAATTAGATTTAAATCGTTTTTGTTTAACAGATTAACAGTTTTTGCTTTTTATAGATCGAAGCGCTCCGTGGCATACCGCGTCCTACTTCTCTTCATGCCGTTCGTGATACAGAACTAGCCAAAATACCAGAAGGCTTGGTCAAACACATTCGGGTAAATCGATAAATGCAATGAGATCACATTATCCAGTATATTAGTGACGTTAAGAAAAATCGATTTTTTGCTGATAATTTTTGAGCTGATAGATGTTTTCGAAACCACTCTACTTTGTGCTTATATTTGATAAAGAAAATATAGATTACTGAACTCAATAAAATTTGTGAGACTAAAATATTTGTTTTTTCTCGAGCCATATTATTTGTCTTCATAACTGTAATGACTTTTTTAGTCGTTGGGTAGTAAAATAGCGAGTACAAGCAGAGAACTGTATATGTGTTGAGTTGGTCTACCCGATTTGGCGGCCAAGTTTGAGGAGAAGATGTTCAAAACAAAACCCAAAAAAGAGTGGTTTGCGTTGGCGTGGTTAAACGGATGCAGAGTTCCTAACTGTAGCATAATTAAATAAACTAACAAGCTTATGTTTTCCAGCGACGTCACCCCGCGGTAGTTACACGTCTGATGTCAATGGTATCTGACAAGCTGCTTGGTAACATTCTCTCACAGAGACAGGCGGTTCAGTCGAGAAGCGACGAGTTTCTTGCCCCCCATCATATTCTACCCGAAGAAAGTGAGTTCTTATGCAGTTAACAAATTCAGCGTTGTATATCGAACAATGAAAAAATTATTATAAAATAAAGAGCCAAAACTTGAGCTAACATTTTCATTGAAAGTTTCAAGACTTTATATTTGAAGTTTACTTAAACTTTCCAATCAGTATAGTTCAAAAAAATTATTTTTTATTTTTGTTAACTCTGAGAAAAAAAACTGCAACGCTTAGAATCTTGGCACCCCCGAATTAGTCTTTTTGCATCTTTCGTTCGTATAATGTCACTCACCTAGCTTAATCGGTTCAAAAGTTTTAAAATTTTGGAAAGCGAATTTAGGGAGGACCCCCAGCGTGGGTCCACCGGTTTCACATGAGCTCAAGTCCTTTCTGATATCTTTAATCGATCAAAGTGTGATTTTTCTGTGTTGGGGAGTTTAGAACAGACAGAAAAATACGAAATGAAAAAAACTAGAGCACGATTCGGGGTACATGAACTTTGCCATTAGAATGATGGTCAATAGTGTGTTCAAAAATCACAAATCATTTTTGATCAATATCCGTACTTATCGACATAATATTTCGGTTTGAATTTGTCCATTCTTCCGGTTTGCGGTCTCCAACATTGCGGTTTATGACTTCATATCCCTCAAGATTGGTTTGCATGAAGCCTTCATCTGCAGCCATTTTGTACCCAAATTTCAGTTTTCTTGTTATTGTAGTTTTTGAGTTGAATGGCAAATGAATAACTTTTTGATTAAGAAATGACCGTTTTTTGGTTTCTTAAATCACGATCACGCGATCTAAGATCTGTCCCCATGCTTTGTCCCAAATTTTAGTTTTAGCCGTTTTTTACTTAATAATCATTCAAATTAAGTAAACGTTCAATGGCCTTATATGGCCTTATATATCAAAATGGCCTTAGAAAAAAGGTCCAACGCGCGCGCGAAATCCCAATAATAGTATAACAACTGACAGCGGTAGGTACATTTTTATGAGAACACGAGGCTCATTTTCGCTTAGAATTTATGAACAAATTAAGAACAATGCCTCTGCGTAAAAAAAAAACACTGGCCAGTACAATGCGTTTGTTAGTAATTAGCAGAGTTTTCTTGGTCTTGATATTTTTTTTTTGTCTTACGGTAATCATGATTTACAACAAAAGGCAACTTTTGACCAGTCAAAAATAAATTTGTGTCACTTAATTCTCTGATAAAATTAAGAAGATACAAGGCTGAAAAATCATGAAAATGTAAGAACAGCCAGCCTCAACCCAAAATGTACTGATAAGTTTAATTCAGTAAACTGTGAATTGAGTACTTTTCACAAAGTACCATTATTCCGTCGATGCTGAGAACTTTACCTAAGTTTATATTTTGCTTATTTTCGTGCTCTCAGTATTTTCCCCTCCATTGTACCATTGTAAAGTTGGTGCGATACTAAAATACTAAAAATGATTCTCCGCTTTACGGGCTGCTGCGAATTTTGCGTTTTCGTTCCCTAACTTAAAGATTATTTGCAGCCACACTGGCTTACGGTGACGTATCCAATCATCTCGCTAATCTTCAAACTGTGGCAATCCTTCCTTCTTCAAGGGACGTCCCTCTGGATAAATTCTCAATGGAACTACATCACTCGTTAATACACATTTGTGGTAATGCGGTGCTTCGGCTAAGCAGTAGTTACATAAAACAAAGACTTGGAAACAATGCTTTGGACAGGTACTAGGACTTGAATCTCCTACCGCTGATTTTTGACAATGCAGCACCTATTTGACAGATTGATTTGATGGTTATAGTGGTGTGCAGTTCTAGACTTTTTCTTAGTGCAATTTCGAACTAATTTCCTATTTCATCAAAAACAATCTGGTTATTGGCTTATAAGTATGGCTTTTGATGTCGTCTGATAATCCTTTTTTTCGGTCTTTTCGTTTAATTCCGATTCAACAAAGTTTCTCCGGCCAAGGTGTGAAAAGGAATTTAAGATAGTGGTCAGCTCTTCAAGGCCGCGTGATGCATAAATTTTCTACTTAAAAAAAGCGCATGCCATGATTGCTTTTAAAGTTTAAAATAGCGAGAAACATTAGTCTGTGGTTGCAATCAGGGTTTGTAAAAGTGCTCAATCATGAAGGTTGGAGCAGATATAATATCACAACAGATTACTTCAGTATTAAAACATGAAAATTGAAAATCTATAAAACCATCGAATAAGAGTTACCCTTCATGACCCCATTTACGGGTGAAACAAACTGTTGGGTTTTATAGATTTTTGATTTTTAGTGATTCGGTAATCGGCTGTGACAGCAAGAAACATTACGCCGGTGTACGGTTGTGAAGTAGTTTTGTGTGCTTACGTGGTGCAGAAACATTTCAGAGGATAGTTATTTCATTTGTTAGATCCTTTCTTACCAACAGAAGTAACAGAGAATTTTTTGCTTTTTCAAGTGTTCACGAATATCGCTTATCGAACTGGCTAGCCAACAACGAAGACATGAACAAGATAGTTCTCTATCAAACCGACTACGAATTGACTACCTGGACACAGCGATGCATCAGACAAGCAGATGCCATTCTCATTGTTGCGTTAGGGGATGGCGAACCAGCGCTAGGCGAAGTAAGCGAGGATATTAAAATCAAATTTTGATCTCAAAGCAAATCCCATCAGCCTCATGTGATAGGCTTGGATGACCGAATTATCCAATAGACCTTATATTCCGTGGTGTTATTTAGCCGGTTTGCGCGAACCGGTTCCTAATTCAGACAATTGGTTGTTAAATGTTAATGCTTGTTTACATAGATATCCTAGATATCCTGCATTTTTGGCTCGAGCGAACCGTTTCCGAAGTTCACAAAACCAGTTCCTGCAAAACTTGAACAGCATCACTCCTTATATTGTTAGAACACTATGTTTGGCTAGAAAGTGCAAATGTTAACTTAGCATATGTCTAGTTGTCCGCACAGTTCAAACTTTGTTCTGCACCTCCTCATCCGAGCTTTTCAAACGTTTAATTAGCAGTTAAAAGCCAAGTTTTCTGTATGATTTATCGCCATATGTAAAAGCATTCACGTTTCAAAAACCTTGGCATTATACCCAAAACCAATGCTGAAAGTATAATATATATTAAAAAACCAGAATAAAAGTGATATACAGTTCAAAAGTGGATGGTGTTGAAGAACTTATTCTAAACAAAGAAAAGTATACAGCTTTTTTTCTTAGTTAAATCATTTTTTTTAGTTGGAGTCTGCATTAGAAGGAATGGGAATGGAAGTGAGAGCGCTGAAGATGTTGGTGTTACTTCATCGACCGAGCGTCGTGCAGCCTTCCAACACTGCAGATTGGCTCAATATGAGGGGCTGGCTCACTGACTTTGTCCACATAAAAGGACCGAAAAGACTTTTTACAAGAACACGGAGGTCAAAGCTGGTAAATAGAATAATTTAACAGCCATTTGAATCATAATTTAGATCGATCCGTGGTCGAGTTTAGAGAGCGTCTGCTGCAAAAACGGTAGATTCGGGTTGGATTCCCGGTCGGGTCAAACCAAACACTATAAAAATTAGTATTCACAGTTTCCTGCTTTACGTTCAGCAATAAAAAGGCTAGTGTGAAGCCTCCACCGTGTGTGGTACACAGTTGAGCAGGTGGCAGCTTGATTCGAATACTGAAAGGTCCCTTCGCTGTTTCCTGGCCACCTCAACTTGGTAAATAAACTGTAATTGCTGCTTTTTAAAAGGCTTTTTCTAGATCAAACAATTTGATACCAAAAATTCAGTCCTATGAATCGCTCTAATTTTAGGAGCATCACTGGGATAAACTTTTGACAACATCCATCAACCGTTTCAGTGATTTTTCGAGACTGGCTCGATTTCTGACCGGTACAACAGTGGCCTTGGTCCTTGGCGGTGGTGGCGCTAGAGGGCTTTCCCACATTGGAATCATTCAATCTCTGCAAAATGCCGGTGAGTATTCGCAATAGTAGTTCAATGAGTTAAAAATGATTAATCTATTTTCCATCATAGTAGTGCTGAAATAAATGTTGAAATCCTAGTTTGATTAAGTTACGAGTGGTTTGAGAGATATCACTGTGACCAGATTATGAAGTCAATTTAAATTTACGCGTTTTTTTCTTAATGGCGATCCTTTTTGGCAACGAGAAAAAAGTCGAATCAATCTGTTAGTCTTATTTTAATCGAAAAAACGATTGTCTGTGGGTGCTAAAAAGCATTTGACTCGTTGGACAAAGGTGAAATAAAAGTCTTTTGCTAACGGCAGGACTATAGGCTATTAACAGTCTCACCAACGGGGTAGTTGGGAGACGCATCAGGGGTGGCCACCTGTCTGTTGATGGAGTGCCCACTCTTTTGAGCTGTGGGAAAAGGGCCGCTTTTCTTTCCCTGGTTTCCCAATCCAGCTGAGGTTGTGTGGTGGAGCATTTCTGCTGCACTATGCTCTCATCCACGAAAAAGATCCGGGTAGTAACAACAACTAGACTACAGCACTAGACTGGTTACCGGGTATTGTTGATACTGTAGAATAATCTTTTTGATTGCTCTTTGTTCAGGTATTCCGATTGATATGATTGGTGGTACATCGATTGGTGCGTTTGTTGGTGGACTTTGGGCCGCCCACCGAGACGTGAACACGGTCAGAGAGAAGACCGAAGTTTTGTGCCAAGACATGGCCTCGTATTTGTCGAAAATATTGGACCTCACCTATCCTTTTACGTCGATGTTTAGCGGCGGAGCATTTAACAGGCCTTTGAAAATGATTTTCGGTGAAACTCAAATCGAGGTACGTTTTTGATTCTCTTCTACCCCTTTTGTTTAGTTTTTTCAATATCGAATAAGGGGAGAAATATCTGTAAGCCAGGAATAATATTGTCATCTAAACTCAGGAATCCTCCGATTTTCAGCTTGTATGATTGATTGATTGATAAATCTTTATCTTTGTGTCACGAAAAAGCGACAGTGGCGCTATTCTTAAGATGAATTCGCACCCGCTGAGGAATTTGACCATTTTTCAAATTTTCCGGTTGACGTTTGACTTCCCACATAAATTCGCTGCTTGTTCGAAGCCGCCAAGCAGAGATAATCAAGAAATAATCACTGTAAAGCGCCTTATCCAGGGACGCAACAACATGACCAGGGTGCAAGTTGAACCCAAGATCATGCGATCATGGTCGTCGTAAAAACGACGTCTTTACCCTCTTGGCCACGCTGCCGTATATTGAACAGAATAGTGTGATGCATGTTCTTCTATCCCGCATTTGCATTTCACACTGGTTGTTAATTTCCATTTTGTTCATGCATGAGTGAAAGTGATGGATGCCAGTTTTCGTTCGATTTTTCTTCACCCTTGCTGCTGTTTTGGTTAGCAAAGTTCTTATTCTTGGTTTCATTTTCTTCCACCTTCATGGCAGTAGGAGCTGGTAACGTGGAATTTATCTAAAATTTGCGCTGTATGGTTTTGACAAAACTTTTAAATCACACTTCTGACACCTTGTTCTTCTAAGGATGTTTACTCGATGGCATTTAAAACTAGAATGACAACTCTATGCGGCAATGGACATCAAGCAGATACAGTGTGACGGATGACTGAACACAAAAATAACTGTAAACTAACAGGGTCCAACTAAAACTAACAACGCAACAGTTTCAATTCATTTCTTGTTCATTTCAATGTAGAACATTTTCGCTGTTTTTAGTTGTTTTCTTTGTGTGGTGTTTAAAATGTACGTTTATTTAAAGGATCTTTGGCTTCCGTATTTCACAATCACAACCGATATCACGTCTTCGAAAATGAAAGTGCATACAGACGGTAGGATTTGCATGTTTTAGATCATTTTCTAAGTTAATTCTGGAGACTATGATGCCAAGGTTTCATTTATTCGACAATCCTTTATTTTTAAGCACTCTCATTTTTCAAACTCATTGTTTTACACGGATTTGCAGGGCCTTTGTGGAAATATGTGAGAGCGAGTATGACCTATCATCCTTATCTACCCCCAATGTGCGACCCAAGAGATAATCACTATCTGTTGGATGGATGTTTTGTTAATAATGTTCCAGGTTAGCTAAATGATCCAAAACCCTGTAAAAATGTAAGAATGCCACTCTCACCTAAAAATTGCTAATTTTGTTCTTACCCCACCGTTCAAACATATGGCCTTCCTTTTTTGGTTGATTGCTTGTTTAAGAGTAACGAATTTTATTTCACCCGAAAATATAATTTAGTCGCTTTAATTTTAAATTCAACTCTAGCCTTTACTTGAACATCAATTCTAACTTTTAAAATAAAGAAAAATTGTGGATGATTAACACAGTAGAATTCCCTTAATTCAAGAATGTCGCAAACTTTTTTGATGGTCTGGCAAATAAAACCCAGCGATGATAAGCGCAAAAGAACCATCGAGATCAACCTTAATCATTTAAGGGACAAATTAGTTCAGAAAATACGTGTATCCCGAAAAAGAATTGTTTTTCAACCACATTTTGGTACAAACAAAATACAAACAAACAAAAAGTCCTTCAGCTCGTTCAGGGGTCAAGTTGGGTCTCGCTGAGATCATTCGATCGCGATTTCTGCGAGAATTGTAATTGTGATCCAAGATTGAAAATTGGACGCGTGCCAGATAAAATTACTTCGCCGGTCGGGCTTCGGACACCTCTGTCTTAAGTCGTCACATTTTGTTGGTCCTGGCAAAAATCCTATCTTTTGTGTGCATTGCAGTTTGCTTAATTTGTCACTGCCTAATTCGTCAAATTCACTTAATTCGACACTTGTTTAACTTCATGAAGCATTTTGTTTGCGTAATTCGACATTTTCCTAATCGAAATACTGCAATCGACCACGTCTTTGAACGAAGAGAACAATAATTATTGAACTTTAAAAGAAATGCAATCGATAGAATGTAAATCGAAACGTCATTAACTACTGTACACTCGTTCCTTAACAGCGTCTTTTATGTGACAGGCCAAAGTTTTGGCCCAAACACTTTATCTATTTATTTTTTTGTAGCCAATGATTATTGCCGACTTCTATTAGACGAATTCTACGATATGATGATATGTTTTTCCTAGTTTAAATTTTGCGGTAAAATGATAACTCCGTGTTATGTTTTCATAAAACTTTTTGCTCAAAATTTTGATGTTTGTGCGTATATTGTGTTGTGTTCTGATTTCCATTAATTTTTTTGCGGAGTCTTTTGGATGCGAGGGTTTGTTTGTTGTGTGGTTTGTGTTGTTTAATTTCAGCAATCGATGCATGTTGTTGAAAATTCATATTCAAAACTAATTTTGAAAATTTTTTAATAATATGGGAAATAATTTCACCAAACTGTTGCCTTTTAGTTCCTCAGGAAGAAATGGTCCTAAATAAGTTGTAATTTTGTAAATAAAAGTCCAAGCTAAATAAATTTGCCGTTTAAAACCTTGTAGTAGAAAATGCTGATTGATATTTCGCTTGAAATAAATATATACTTTTGCTTTTAGTTTGCTTTCGGTCATCATTTATCTAAAGTTTTTAGTAAACGGCCATAAAAGTATTTATAAGTGCCAACTCATTGACCAAAGATTTTTTAGCGCAAAAATAAGTTTAACTTCCGCCGAACAACCACCCTGTTGTTATGCGAGTCCTCTGTAAAATTAAAAGAGGCACTCCTAGCGTCTCCTGTTAGATTTTTAGTGGTCCGCTTGCGCTCCGTAATTTCTTGTGGTACGCAACAAACGTAAAAAATGCGCCTAGAAGATCTCTAATTCGCTGATAAGATCTGTAATGGTTACATAAAGTACACTGGTTCATCAAAGAATATCAAGACTTCACAAACCAGTTTCTGCTCCATTACACTTACCTCTAGCAAAAGCTGTCAGTCCGCCTTTTTTTGGTTTGAAAACTAAGTTATTTAATCTAAGAAATGATTTGATAAACTGATTGACGATCCGCAAAATTTTTTTTTTTTAAGCCGTCGTGCAAAAGTATTAGTTTTATTCCCTCAGAAGACATCATAGTCTCCTTTTACCTTAAGTATGTGTATGTGCTGTAAGTTACTAGCAATCCAACATACACCGCTTGATTTAGTATGTTAACTAGTAGTCACAAATTACTGCTGGCATCTTTTGCCACCAAATAGTAGTAGTCTGTTGTTTTTCATTAGTAATTGGCGTGTTTAGGCTGGCTGTGGAGGTATGTGCGCTCAAGCATGTCATTATCAGGCTATCTTCCTCCTTTGTGCGACCCAAAAGACGGCCATATGCTTATGGACGGTGGATATATAAACAATTTACCAGGTGGGGTCCTTAAAATCAGTGGCGTTTTTACATTTTCTTTTGGATTTTGTGTTGTGCTTTAGGCTTGTTTCACTTTTTTTTGTTGGGTGTTCAATTCACTAGAAGAACATGAAACTATACGAGATGTTTTGTTAAGAAATGAACGAGTTGAAGAAAGTAAAACTATCGTACTTGCTATATTTATTTAACAACTTGCCATTCTAGTAGACAGCGGCGGAACTGCAGTTTTTGAGCCAAGGTAGTATATTAAGTCTTTTTCACTCTTTGTTTATCTAAAAGGTTTCTACTAAGTTAGTTCAATCTATCGCTTGTGCGTAATGTTTTGGAATATTAGATCGAATACTGTTTTGTAATGAGGATTTAAGCTAAACTTATTTTTGTGACTATAAAAACAAAATAAAACATACTCAACTGGCAACGTCGAGGTGAAAAATTTTAAACTTTAAAAGAATAAAATTAAATTGCCGACATTGCGATAGCCGGACTTGCGTCGAAAAGCTGTAATGACTACTACCTTTTCATGTTGGGGACTGAGTAGAATAACAGTTTACAACAACACCAGGAAACAGCGAAGTACCTTTCGGTCTTCTAGCCGAGCTGCCACCTGCCCACATGCCTATCACACTCGGTGGAGGCTTCACATTGTCCCTTTTTAATTGCTGAACGTCAAGCAAGGAACTGTGAATACCAATTTTTATAGTTGGTCGAGCGGTAACACATTCGTCTCTGGAGCGAGAGGTCTGAAGTTCAAAGCCTGTCAAATTGGACACAGTATTGCCAACGGCTCGCCACCGCTGCGACATTTTTTCGAAAGGAGCTGTGTTGCCCGGGCGCAATGATGCGGAGATGGGTCCTGCAAACTCGTTACACACTTCAACGTAATACAGCGAGCATAACGAAAGATTTAATTTGATTGGTTTGACCCGACCGAGAATCGAACTTCAGTCTACTGTTTCAGCAGCAAGCACCATAATAGTAATTCCATTCGACACTGATCGGTTATGTAAATCATGTTATTGGGAAATTTTGGATATCAACCGTATGTTCTTTTCTATACTGAGGCAGCGTTTTGATTCAACAAAGTATGAATATGAAAAAGTAGTAAAACTGCTAAATGTTTTTTTGTTAAAGATTGTATATTCTTCACCTTGGCGTTACCTGTTCAGTGATTTTTTTTGTTACTCTGCCAAGTAGCACAACATATTTTTGTGACATCAGGTGACGTAGCTCGGTCACGTGGCGCCTGCAAAGTAATTGCTGTGGATGTGAGTGCACAAGACGAAGATGACTTCACAAATTATGGTGACCATCTTTCTGGATGGTGGTTGCTATGGAAACGCTTAACCGGACGATGGACCGGTAGAGTAAAGGTAAAGTTCGTGTGGCACTTTTTTATAAGAACACGAAAATTATTTGTGCTCACACTCTTAAGAACAGGTTAAGAACAATGTCAATTTCGGCTTGAAAAAATCAATTAAAAACCCATCTCAAATGAAAAAAATTAATTTCTGATATCCAGTACCGTATTGTAACGAAATATCCAGGATTTAGGGATCATAGCCAGTGGATTGTACTTCTGTTCTTGGACCCTGCACAGCTTTGACAATCGACAAAAAAGAATTTTGCCGTTCTAATAGACACAAAAAATTAAATTTTTCAGTTTTATTTCGGATCCTCTTTACTTTATTTTCCAATGATTTTTGAGAACAAATGAGGGTGAAAATTTAAGAGCAGCTTGTCGCAATCCGTAATTTGCTGGTTCTAATTCTTACAAAAGTGATATGTTATTTGTTGTTTTGCTCCACTTGACATAAAAACGCTTAGATACCAACGAATTTTCAGATCGTGATTAGGATGTAGCGTTTCTTGCGTTATGGCGTAACACAAGTTATGGTTTCGGTCACTATCTTAATTAGTGTACTGTGCTAAATGAAGAAAGCAGTACGTTGCGTAACACAATAATCGTTTTTGTTTCGGATTAAATGTAATTAAGACAGATTGCCGGGACATTTTTTGTTAATTCATGTGCTTCATCTATTTATTACCAAAATAAAATGTAGTAATTCTGTACGTACTTAAAAAATGGTATACTGTATTTTGCCAGATTCCGGATTTGAACGAAATTCAATCTCGTCTCTCCTACATATCCTGCAATTACTTGTTGGAGAAAGTCAAGCGCTCAGATTATTGCTACTACGTCAGACCACCCATTACAGAATATAAGACGCTCGAATTTCACAAGTACGCATGGTCAAAATGAGTCAAAAATTGTTTATTTTGTTGATTTTACTTACTGTTTTCTTCATGTTGTTTTGAACTACTCTACCGTTTCTCATAGTCGAACAGGAAGTGGATGTTGGTCACCGCACGTTTGTTTAATGATCCTTGGGTTTTCATAGTTACAGTTCAAAATGGACATCAAAATGGACGTCGTTCTGTTCATGGGAGACACTTTATGTTTAGTTTTCATTAGTGGGCCAAGCAGTCTACCCAGAGTGATGAAAGACTTGAAAACAGAACCGGAAAAAGGATGCATTGCGTTGATGTGGCTAGACCGGCTCTAAGTGCCTGGTTCATTCGCACGAACGAGCAACTTTGATAACTACCGAGGTCATCTGAGGCGGCTTTTACCGATCACGCGTATTTACGAGCGGAAATACTCTACTTGCAATATCTTCTTCAATGCAAGTGCAGAAGAAGAAAAATGAATGCAGTCAAATGACGCTCGTATTTCTACGCGCAAGTACGTGTGATCGGCAAAAGCCGCATAATCCATTCAAGAATCCCAAACAATTCATCATAGTTGAGCAATCCCGGCACTGACCAACTTGGCTCGGCCTGTATATATGTACTAGTATCAGAGAGCTTTGTTATTATTGTTGTAGCTGCATATTTATCCTCCTGGCACCGGACAGCGTCAGAGGCTAACTATTGAATGATCCGTAGTTCCGTCCACTTTTCATTTCGATAACTAGTTTGTGTTGAAGGAATCTGCACCTGCTTTGAGTTTCCAGCGATCCAATGTTCCTGTGGATTTTTTCAAATTTTTCTCTATTGAAGTTGCTGTTTGTACGAAGCTACGTAGCAGAGATAATCATCGTAAAGTGTCTTGTCCAAGGACGGAACAACGTGACCAGGGTGCGGGTTGATCCCGTATCATGCGATCAGGGTCGTCGTAAAAACGATGCCTTGACCCTCTCGACCTCCCTATGAACTTCTTTGTTTACGTCCTATACCTTCAAAGCTAGGAAGTTAGCCTTGGCGTTGTTGATGTTTGAGCTCAATTATCTTCGTAAATGGTGTTGATAAACTTGGTTTTATTATCTAGAAGCGACGAATTATTCCATGTGGGTTTGAATCACGGCAACGCGGAATTCACGGACGAGTTTTCGACTTCATTCTGGAACGATCTTGTTCGAGCACGAGGAGGTCCATCTCATAAACCCCCATCCAAAGTCAGTCTTTAATTTTTTATACTTCTAGGTAGAATACCTTAAAATACAGGTTATGGGTTAGCTGGTGAAGCAAATTTCATTTTACGCGCTGTATTACACCGAAGCGTGTAACGAGTTTGTTGGGCCCGTTTCCCCGTCTTTGCGCTCGGGCAACACACCACCTTTCGAAGAAATATAGCAGCGGTGGTGAGCCGCTGGGAACACTGTCGATTCGACGTGCTTGAGACATGAACTTAAGACCTCTCGAAAACTGCAGGAAGAAAGACATCCGCACTTGATATGCTGCACCACTACAATGCAGAAGATGAGTGGGGGGTGTTTGTTTGAATAGTTAAACGCACCGTGATGCAACATCAAATTCAAACGCAACGCAAAGGTTGGCAGAAACAGGTGGCCAATTCGGTACTCTCTTAGAACTTGCTTAGTTACTGATAATTTTTGGCCTAATTTAGCACATCTTAGCTTTGAAAAAGATTCTGTTAGTGCAAAGCCGATTAGTGCTGAAGTAATGTAATTGTAAATGCTCTGTTTTCAGCCGGATGAAATTTCCTTCACTGATCTTTCAGAAGTAGTTTGTGACCTCGAACCCAAAATCAACATCATTTACTCCGGTGAGTTACGAATCTACGAGTTTGGTAGTAGTCGGTTAGCACTAGCGAGTATATCGGTTAGTCGGTAAGCACTTGCGAGTATATCGGTTTCGATTTTTAGCCGCTCTGGTACAACTCATCAAGCTGCCGTGCTGGTTTGCAGCTGACGTCTTTTGCGTGTGCAACTTTGATCAACGTGCAGTTTTGCAATACCCTGATAATATGGAATGGACATACTAGGCGTTTTCGGTTGGGATTAGTGCTTTACCAGTGCTTCCAATTTAACATTGTGATTTCAAGATAACGTTAGTTTGGATTTGCTCGGCGTTAAATTACATCGTAAAATTTTTCGATTTTGTTAACGTGATACCTGAATAGTTAGAAGTGGTTATTGGCTTCCACTATTTCGTGTTGCAACCGCTCAATAAAATCCAAGAAAGAATCACCATTTG
Organism: Trididemnum nubilum; assembly: GCA_963965965.1. Classification (NCBI taxonomy): domain Eukaryota; kingdom Metazoa; phylum Chordata; class Ascidiacea; order Aplousobranchia; family Didemnidae; genus Trididemnum; species Trididemnum nubilum. Next base: position 19,960,211 of record OZ014481.1, read on the forward strand.
CTCAGCCAATCAAAGAGTGGGCATTCCTTCACCGCCCAGGCAGCCAGTTTTAATGGGCTCCGAACACCTTGGTCGGCGGTCGCCTCTTGGACTTCGTAGTTGGGTGGCGTTACTGTTTCTCCCTGTCGAAGCAAGGGGTAGTAATTATTGCGACTCTTTGATGTACCGTTACTCTACGAAAGGTAAATACTGTACTTAATAGCGGATAGGTCTAAAAATTCATCAAGAATGAATACTGTTAGTGCTTGTTAGCTGATTTTTTCAATTTATTTTCAGTCTTGTTCAGCTTTTTTTGCTTGAGGGTAATTGTTACGATTTGTTTAGAATCTGAAAACGAATACGAAATGGGTTACGAGTCCTCGCCAGAATTCGGTTATTACTCCTACATAAAACGAAATCAGAGCGAACCACACGACTTGTATCAGGTTAGTTCTTTTAGGTACAGTGTTTTTTGCGTCACATGTCATCAGTATGCTGTTATATGGAGCATCTATGGAAGAAATGGTAGATTCGGGTTCGATTCCCATCGAGGTCAAACCAAAACTGCTATGTACAGTTCCCTCCTAAATGTTCAGCATTAAAAGAGAAAGTGGAGTATGGAACCTCCACCGAGAAAGGAGACAGGAGGCTGCTTGACGGACCGAAAGTCCCTTTGTTGTATCCCGTCTAAGGAACTTGGTAAATGGTGCACGAGACCCATTCGATATGCTGTATTATTATGGTAAGTTTTTTCATAATTTTTTTTCTAATGTAGATAAAAGCTTACTTTTTTTACTTAACTTTCTATTTTAGACATAACCTTGTACACTTCAAATAGTATATCTGTAACGTATAAACATTAAAACAAGCATGTTTCAGAAAAATGTCCCTAAATGGGCTAAATTAGGTAAGAAATCGGTTTGAGTTTTCGCCGTTTGCCACGCCCTCTGTGTACTGTACACAGTAGACACTTTTTTAATATTTCGCTTGGTTGGCACTGCTCTGCTATCGAAAATACAATCACTGAACTTGTTCAATTCTTGAGCAAACTTTCAAGGTGCTGTTTCAAGATAGCTTGTAAGATAATTGAAAAGCAAAACAATAAGCAGAAACTACTTGAAGTTTACAGGTAATGTCTAAAAAAATACGCTTCTGCTCTAGAGAAAAATTTAAGAAAAGTTCACCTTATGTTTTATATGGCCCTCGTAATTACAGGCTTTACTTTTTTATGATGTCACCTACCGACAATATTAAAAAGTTCTTACACGACTGCAATTTTTTAGATTGGTCGAGATGCGACTTCGTTATCAGACGTAGAAACTCTAACTTCAAACGGTATTATTTTTCGTCGAGCATCAAGGGACAGGCGAAACTCTCTTAGTATCATCAACAGTGATGATCTTAGCCATGCCTCTTCTTCTGATGATGACGAATCAACCTTGATTAGTACAAGACACACTTCTTCTGATTTCGCACAGCAGTGAATCCTTTGTCAGTGGCTGTTCCGGGGCTCGTCCAGGCCAAACCTTTTTCCATACTTCACAAGTTTTTGGTTTTGAAGACAACTAATAAAAAAGATTTTTCCTGTAATTGCTTTAATTTTGACCAATATGCGGAAATAGCGTTCATTGTAATTCGTTTTGGGACAAACCAGTGATATTAAATATAGTAGTTGAGAATTAACTACTCCTGTTTGCTTTTTTTACTGAGCCCCCAGTTCTCCTTTTGTACTCATTTTAAGAATTACGTTGTATTTGCTTTGCGCGAATGTTTTTTTGGTACTCATTTGACGGAGGAAGATGAAGCAGTTTAAATTTTTTTTTTTTTGTAATTCAATGGTTACAAGTATTCTTTTGAAAACGTGGTCGAGCACAAAACAGATTGTCAAATCTTGATTGAATTGTTGCCGGAAGTATTGGTGTATGATCTAAGTTTGGCTTCGTTTTGGAGCTTGAGGTTTGGACCCAACTCTGAAGTTTTTAACATTTTTGTAACAAACACTTGTTTCAACAATAGATAAACAAAGAATAATCTCAATTTAAAGTTTGTTATATGAAACTCCTGTTTTTCGTATAGTCAGTTCTTTGAGACTTGCACAATTTCTCAGTCCCTATTAGGAGAAAGCTTCTTCCACAGATTGCAACAACAATAAGAGTTGTGTATATTTTGCTCTTTTTTGTGGTTTGCTTGGTGGTTTATTTCGCGTATTATCGTTCATTTCGCTCTGTGACGTAAAGGGACGCCCACTAACTTTTTTTTTGTGCATGACAGTATTTCATCTTTTGCGATCAAGTTCTAATCTTAGTTGGCATTAGATAAAGCTTAAAAAAGTAATTTTTTTCCCCACAATATTTCATAAAGTATTTCTGAGATATGTTTCTAAGATTTTTGTATATGGCAGATTTAACGCTAGAAATATGTACGAAAACTTTGTTGACCCGAAGTTTTAGCCCCTCTCCTTTATGTCACAAGAGTGCGTCTCCGTAAACCTTAATTGTCAATAATTTTTGAAAAGTTGTTAGCCGCATAATTTAATTGCATGTTAGAAATCAACAGTGTTTTTTATCAATCAAATATATTTGCTTGCGGCTTTTCGTTGTTCTTTGCGTCTTGCTTTTTTGTTTTGATTTTAGTTTAGTGCTATTTTTTGAATTAGTATTTTACCGGACTTTTGTTCCAGGTATTGCAGTTCTTGTCGAAAAACACAACATTTTGACTTATTTTTTTCAACCTAACACCATAATTGATTGTCACGAATTCATTTGCATAGGCACTGAAGATACCGTTAAGGGAAATATATTTGCTTCGATTTTGAGCGGTACGTCAGGATGTTACGGTTTCTAAACTTCAATTTTAGTTTCGCTTTCAGAGTTAAAGTCAGGATCAAGGACTGTACTTGCGACATAGTAATTTCTATAACGTTTTATAGGAGTTAGAATGTTGACTACGTTTTAGTTTAAATTTCATCGTAACACTAGTACATTAATTACGAGTTTCGTTATTCAAAATTTAGTAGTCAAAATCGTTCAAGATAAAGTTGCATTCATTGCTTTCTATCGTTCTTTTTTTTTTCAGGGTTTCTAACTTAAGCCTTTGTAGTTCTGTTGATGCTTGGTGATATAAAGCTTTAACTGAACGTCAAAAAAGCCTTGATTGGTTGAAAAAATTACTAAAAACATATGGCTTTTTGCGGGAAGGGGGTCGACTGAAATAGCTGAGGCTTTTTGCATAACACGATAACAATTATGTACCGAATTGTACAGTATTTGCGCTTTGATTTTTTATTTTGAGCGTTACTATTTTGACCTTTATTGATCAATGAAATCTTTCAAACGTGACTGATGAAAGTACATATCTTTTCGGTAGATTTGTTATTTTCATCTTGAGGTGGGTTTTTACGCTCCAACTTTGCAGTGAAAAGGCCTAGTGTTTCAATTTAAATCTAATTGGTAACAGCAGTAGTCTTGAAAAAGAATTAAATTCATGATAATATTACGTTCCAAGATCAGGGGATTCTTTGGCAAACAACTATTAAGAGTAACGTTTTTTTCTGTTTAATTGTCTTGTATGGTTGCATCGCACACCAATATGTCAGATTTCGAGCATGGGACTGTTTTTCTCATGACATATAGCATACTGCCGGAAATAAAGTGCACATCAACGTGTCATCGTCGTGTGACTTGGTGTCATTTTGTGTCGTGCGTACATTTGATTTTTGTGCCAATTGTAACACTGTGCTTCACAGCGCTTCAATAAAAGCATTGAGTGTTCGAAATATCTTGCTTTTCAATATAATCTTAGAATCGGCTTTCTTTTTACGGATAATAGCTAAAGCAGTTTGTTCAAGTCAAACCTTTCGTTATACTCGCTATATTGCACAGAAGCCAGTGACGAGTTTGCGGGGCCCATCTCCGCACCATTGCGGCCTGGTGACGCAGCTCTTTTTTAAGAAATGTGGCAACGGTGGCGAGCCATTGGCAATACTGTGTTCGATTTGACCGGTCCGAGATTCGAACTTCAGACCTCCCGCTCCTGAGACGATGACGTTACCCCTTGACCAACTATTGGTTGTTTATATGCTGAATTATTTTGGAACTAAAGGTACGGACTGGGCAAACAGAACGTCAATCGGCAAAAATTCTTGTCAGATATTTCAGGTGTTAGTTTTAAAGTCGTTCTCCAATGATTGGAAGGCCACACGGAAACCTTCGGTTGCGATCTACGTTTATACTACTCTATCAAAGTTTCTGTGTATACAACTATACAGACAGCACTGATCCCCCTCAAATTATCCTTTATTTTGGAAAAAATGCATTTACCGATCAGTGGTCGAATTTTGGGAAAACGCAATGAATAGGTCTGCTACTGAAACGGTTGACTTGGTTTCGATTCCTCATCGGATCAAACAAAAGACAAAAAAATTGGTGTTCACAGATTTCCTGCTTGACGTTCAGCAGTAAAGAGGGGCAGTGTGAAGCCTCCACCCTATGTGGTTAACATGGAAACAGGTGGCAGCTGGAATCGAAGGTCAAAAGGTTCCTTCGCTGTCTTCTGGCCAAAGCTACGTGGTAAATAATGAAATTACAATGAGAAGCAAGGCTGAACTTACGTCAATTTTTCAACCAAATTTTAATTAAAAAAAAAAGAAATTTTTCTCGTGGTTCCATGAGTGTTGATGCAATTTCTTACCGGTACCTGGAAATCTTCGTCGCTCGTCACCGGTTAATCCTGAAAATGAAGGGTTGGCCAATCCTCGGCTCGTGAGCCACATGCGGCTTTTTGTTCGTCTTCATGCGGCTTCTCACAGGATCTCGAGACTCTTCATTGGTCTTGGCTCTTTTAGTTAACTACCCTGCGCTGCAAGAAAGCAACGCCAAAAATAAACAATTTAATAAAACCAATACTTTGCCTCATTTATTGCAGTCGTGGTAGAGAGGTACTGTTAAAATACCATAGCAAAGCTAGCGCCAGCATCACTACAGGTTTAAGCAATAAGTTGCTTATATATTAAGTTTTTAGAAAAATTAAAAGTTTGCTGCATCTTTTATTGCGTGCGATATTAATATTTTCCAAATTTTCGCTGCGCTAATATAACAACGGATCTGTGGATCTAATGTGGATCTTTTTGATTGCTTGGCGTTTTTGGGTTCGTTAACGTTAAACTGATGATTGTCCTTTTCATTGCCGAAATCGATTTCTTGGTATTTTATTTTTGGTCAATTGTAGGCTATTTTACTTTGTACCTAAAATGACTGTCAACACTCGTCAAAAGAAAAGTTTGACATCGAGGAGAGATTCGCGGAAGATTTCAAGTTACAGATAAAAGAAAGTTAATGGCTTCAGCAGCATAAGCGTAGTCAAGATTTTTGATTGGGGGGCAAACCACAAATTACATGCATTGACGTCATAAGAAATTTTCGAAAGAGGAACTTTTTGTGGGACAAAGATTGTACAACGGAAGACCAGAAGCCTTTGCCGTGGTCTGGTTTACCAAAGTTAAAAAGTGAAAATGTCTAAATTGGGTGAAGTATTGAGCAATCTAGAGTAACTCAAATGTATCATAGACGGGGGTCTGGGGGCGAAGTCTCTTGAAGCTGGGCAATTTTTTGGAAAAATAAGCTATTTTAATACCATTGAATCACATTCCGCACGTGTTCAGAGCCATTTGAAAGAACTAGATTTTTAACATTTGAAAGCCAATTTAAAATTTTAAATTGTTTGTTACTTACAATTTAAGTCCAAAACACGTGTAAAATATTGCATTATGGGGTTAAATTTTGTAAGTGATTTGGCCCAGGTATAGGGGTAAGCAAGGTACATTGCCTCCTGCAATATTTTAGCACTAAATAATAATCCACTCGAAGATATTCCTTCTAGATCTTTGTTTTGACATGAAAATAACCAGCTGAGGAGTACATCTACGGCCAGGGGGCCAGATGTACTCCTACAGCTGGTTCAAATTTAATAATTTGTTCCATGAATTTCCCCAAGCAAATTTTTTTCTAAAGTATATCGCCGCGTAAAAACCGGAAAGATGGAGGTGAATTGTTATCGAAAAATGGTAAAAAAATGGTTACGCTTACCAGCCATGTTATTGTACGGGCCGCATTTACATTGCGCGGGGCCCCTAGTGCTTTGGAAATGTTCGCAAAATCTTCCTGCCAAATATAGGTGAAGCCCCCACCCTCCCAAAAAAGAAAGTTTTATTATCTGAGAGCGGGGCCTCTGGCACTGTGCCATAGTGTAAATCCGGCTCTGGTTATTGCATCACTTTCATAAAAAGATTAGATGAGGGCCTGAAATAGCAACTATTCGTACAAAAATCCATAATTTCACCCGGGTTACACATTATAAAATGGTTGGCAAAAATTGAATTGAGTGGGCTTGGGCTCCCTGGTCGTCAATATTATTGTTCATCACTGTTGTACGCTTGTGCTGTACGTGAAAAATGCTAAAAGAAACTGAAGAAACAATAGGCTTTTTGGCACATTTTAATCATTGGTGGTGATTCAATTGGGGGGGGCTGCCCCCCTCTGGCTACGACTATGCACAGCAGGACTTCCAATCTGAAGGGGATTGGTTTGAATCAAGGCCAAATGCCGTTAACCGATAGGCCAAATTAATGACCTTCGTTATTCGCGTTTGCTTTTGTTTCGTTCAATCGAGTCAATTTCAACGCGTTCGTCTCTGGAGCGGGAGGTCTGAGGTTCATATCTCGGGCCGGTCAAATCGGACACAGTGTTGCCAGCGGCTCGCCACCGCTGCGACATTTCTTCGAAAGGAGCTGTGTTGCCAGGGCGCAATGACGCGGAGATGGGCCCCGCCAACTCGTTACACGCTTCGGCGTATTGCAGCGAGTATAATGAAAGATTTGATTTGATTCCATGCAGTGATAAGTAAAGTGTCAATTATGACACCTTTCCATCGCTGGCAAACCCAGAAAATGCTCAATGTTTCATGAGTTATAAAGTAGACAAATAACCAGACTTTGGCCGACATCCATACCTTTTATCTTCCACGCCTGTTTCACAAATATTGCAATCATCAGGAAAACTTACTAGAATTTTTCTAAAGCTGTTGCAAGCAGTTGCAGTATAGTTCATGAGCTGATATATTTTGTCAGTACTGTACGACTAACCTCTAAAAAAAAACAAATTTTGCGAAAACTTAATAAATTGCCGTTCTTAATCGGCTTTTACCGATCTCACGAATTTACCAGCGGAAATAAGCGTGATATCCTATTCAACGGAAATCCAAAAAGAGAAAAAAGGCAAAACGCATGCCGTCAAATGACAAGAGTATTTCTGCCGCGCAATTACGCGAGATCGGTAAAAGCACCTTAACTGCCACTTACCGAGTGGTTAAAAACCAATTCGAAAAAAAACAAACGTAAAGTCTCAGAATATGGTAGTGAAAGAGACAGGTACGAAAACAAAATGAGGCAAAAATTTCGAAATGTAAGGAAGAAAAGATAATTATGTGGCGCAGTGCAATCAACTTGAAATTAAGTGACATCCAGGAGAAAGTTCAAGATTTTAAGCTGTCCATATTGCATAGAATAAAACATGGATCTGTATTAAAGTTTAGAAATAATAACACTAGGTAGCAAAGTTGACTTAGCTTTTAGGAATATGTATTTATTTTATTTTTTTACTTATTTAGAACAGAATATTCTTTTCATTTAGTGTGAATGAATACTATTGTTCTTGGACCAAGTCTCTATAGCAAGTTTTCGCAGATTTTAGGTAACCCGCCCGAAATTTAGAAATTTTTTGATAGTCGGATGGTTTTTGGTCTACATTTTTCACAACATACAAAGAAAGCTGTGTTGTTTAGTTGTGTGGTTGAGTCTGGGCCGTATTTTAGATTTAAGGAAAGCCGAAGCTCGATAGAGGATTTTTACCTCACCGTAAGTTTTGTGAAAACTGTTCAATTAAACTTTCGCTTGAGTTAATGCATCGCGGCCACTTAATCCTTACGATCAAAAGTTGAATCTTGGCCGTATAATAGTTGGAATTGAAGCTTTGCAGAAGCCTAAATGCTTAGTGTGAAACTTGTTTGTTGATTTATTAAGAACAATGTACTGAGAAAATTCATAATAAGCTATAGACAGTATACAGAGTCTTATAGGCACAATCAAACCTTTGTTTAACAGCCTAAGACATACTGTTTCGGAATCGACATTCGTCTTTTATTCCTCGTCAGTATAGCTAGGACTACTGGCAGGGGTGCCGAAACCCGGGAGGGATGGGGAGATATACAGAGGCGCCCGCAGAAATTTTTTCAGGGGGGGGCAAGCGACTTATCCATTATTTATTGGATTAATCAAAACCTTACAGCTGCAACCAGGATTTTGCTAAGGAGTTTGAACCAAAAGTTAAAATGATTCTGTTCAAAAAATGTTGCAATTCGGGCGGCATGTTAAGCTAACAGATGCAATTCAAGTGTATTATGGATGGGGGTCTGGGGGCGAAGCCCCCAGTCGCTGAGCAATTTTCGCAATTTTTTGAAAAAAATAACCACTTTAAGGCCATTTGAATCACATTTCGAGCGTTTTTAAAGCCATTGAAAGGAATGAAGTTGCTGAAATTAAGAATCTACTTGAAATTCCTAAATTGCCCAACCAATGCAGCCCTCTTTATTTGCAGATCAAATTCAAACTACGTTTAAAGTTTCGCATATGTGAGTATGCGTGTAGCCAGAAATTCACAATGAGAGAACAGGTGTTCGGGGGTCTGGGGGTGGAGTCCCCAGCTTTCCAAAATTTTGCATTTTATTTGCAAAAATATCTTAATTTTACGGCTATTTTGATAAAAAACTAATGCTTTTTAAACGTGGCATAGAAATTGGCTGTGCAAGCATGATTAAACTGGTTGCCTAAATGGGCTAAGTGGGGGGTGGCTAATGGCAAAAGTTTAGTTCACTTGTTTACGTGCTGGTTAATTATAAAATTCTATACTTTAATAAAACTCACTCGGAGTAATCTATTTTGTATAAATTTATAAAAAATAATGGGGGGGGGGGCGGGAGCTCATGAAAATATATCAGAGAGAAGTGATTAGTAAAGCTAATACTGAAGAGTTCCCCCTTCTATTCCTGAGTTTATAATATATTTATTGATGAAACCTATGTTCAGCAATTTTACACTAGTTATCAAATCTAATTGTTTATTTTTGGGCATTTTTCGAAGTTTTGAGTTTATTTTTTGACAAATTAGCCCCCCTGAATATTTGTTTCAAAAGATGCTTTAAATCAGTTTTTAGTCCATTCCAGTGCAAAAACAGTCTCAGTAGCGCTAAAAACGTGATATTTTCCTTATTCTGCATTTTGGTCGACAGGCCATGGGGGGGGGGGGGGGGCTAAAGCACCTAAAGATTGATTAACCTAAAGATTGAAATTTTTTGCAAAATGCCTCAATTGGGCAGCGTGCCGAGCAAACATGTGCAACTAAAGCATATCGCAGACCGGGGTTTGGGGGCAAAACCTTAGCTGTTGAGCAATTTATGAGATATTTCAGAAAAAAAAAATAGTTATTTTAATGCTATTCGAATCAAATTTTACATCTTTTTAAAGCCATTTAAAAAACTAACTTGATACAATTTGAAATCCATTTGAAAGAATTAAATAGCTCACCCCCTTCAAACCCCCACGTTTCTCACAGGTCAAGTCCAAAACTCGTTATAATTAAATAAATTAAATGCTGAAAAGCCCCCTACTGCCCCCCCCCCTATATTCTTTTTTTATGAAACTTACAAGGTTTGTTCAAAAAGTTCGTAGACTGTTTGAACTGCGCAGCTCTCATTTGTTCCAGGTGCATTTGCTTGGTGTCGCTAGGTTCACAGAGATCAGCTGATTATGACGCCATTTTCTGATTGCAGATATCTTTATTTTAGTGCTGGTTATGTTCAGTTAAGTTAAGGGTAGTTTTTTAGTTCGTCGGATTTTAAGGTTTACAAATTTTTTTCAAAATGAATAACTTGAAAGAGCAACGATTTGCTGAGAAATTTTGTGTTAAGCTGGGAAAATCTACTACGGAAACGTTTGCCATGCTTAACACGGCTTACGGTGATGTTGCCATGAAGCGAGCGACATGTTTCAGTTGGCATAAACGTTTCAAGAATGGTCGGCTGTCTGTTGAAGATGATGAACGTTCTGGACGTCCTTCCACATCAACTGATGACCCACACATTGATGAAATCAACACTCTGGTGCAAGCGAATCGACGTCTGACTGTAAGAGAGCTTACTAAAGAATGTGGGATCTCGGTACGCTCTTGTCTCACCACATTTTGACGGAAAAACTAAGATGCATCGCTTTGCTGCAAAATTTGTGCCACGTCTGATGACAAGTGATCAACAAGCTCATCGTGTTTAAGTCTGTCAGGATTTGCTTGATCACTCAGAAAATGATAAAGAATTCTTGTCAAAGATCATAACAGGTGATGAGTCATGGGTTTATGGTTATGACGTGAAAACAAAGGTCCAATCTTCACAGTGGACGAGCAAAACATTCCTCAGACCCAAAAAAGCTCGCCAAGTTCGATCCAAAATCAAGGTGCTACTCACAGTTTTTTTTGATGCTAGTGGAGTTGTCCACCACGAGTACCTTCCTGAAGGCTCCATAGTGAACCAGACCTACTACAATGAAGTTTTGAAACGTCTGAGGGATGCCATTCGACGGAAAAGGCCAGAATTGAGGAGGAGTGGTGACTGGTTTTTCCATCATGACAACGCTCCAGTCCATTCAGCCCTCAGAGCTCGTGAGTTTTTGGTCAAACATTCCATCACTGTTCTTCCCCACCCCCCTTACTCACCTGACCTTGCTCCATGTGATTTCTTTTTGTTCCCCATGCTCAAAAGACCTTTGAAAGAAAGAAGATTTGAGACCATTTCAGGGACTAATGCAAATGTAAAGGGCTCAAGGGCATTAAAAAAGAAGCGTACCTAAACTGCTTCCGCAAGTGGAAACACCGCTGGGATAAGTGTGTGCGTTGGGAAGGAGAGTACTTTGAAGGAGACCCAGACCTGTAACTGCTGTAGAAAGTACATTTTGTGTTATGACTTCAGTCTACGAACTTTTTGAACAGACATCGTACGTTAAGCATTTTGTATTAAGCGATCAATTTTGACTGCTTATTTTGACCCATGTTTTGAAGTTTTTATCGATTAATTTGAAGCTGTATTTTTGACAAATATTTAATTTAATACCCTCCCCCCCAACAAAAAAAATAAATAATAAAAATTAATGTTTTTAAAGTGGCTTTGAACCACTTGAAAGGCCATTAAAAGTGACTTTGAACCACTTTAGAGGCCTCAGAAGGGCCAAAAACTGTGGCATTTTTCTAATCGTGTACTTTGGTCTACAAGCCAATGCAGGTGGCACAGCCCCCCTCGCTACGCTATTGATTACAGGTTTGGTTTTGATTTCGGTTTCTCAGCAAAATTTATTTAATGGCGGAGTAATATTATTATTTTAGTGTTTAGATAACAGCGTTAATTTGAAGTATTAAACGCTGTATTGTATTTAGATCCTGATGATAAGAGCTCAATGACAGATCAGAGATGCTAAATCGTTTGATAAACCATGTTCTTCTAGAAATAACCGTGGATAAACGTTTGATATTGATTATTTATTCGAACAATTAAATGCTCAATGCTAATGTATTACTAACGCTCGCTTTTAAGAAAATGATGTATGACAATTCAGGTAAAATGGGCAATCCTGTTTCTCTTGCCCCCGCCCTCTGCACCAAGGCAAAAACGGTTAAACAGCTCCAGAAAGGGTTGTTTTCTTAATTTAGATAGATATTTAGATATATTTAGACTTATTTTGCGAATTTAAACATAAAAAATACTTGGCATCTTAATTTCCAGGGGGGGGCAAGTGCACCCCCCTGCCCCCCCTGCGGGCGCCCCTGGAGATATATCCCCCCAATAATTTGACTGTATCCACCCTAATAATTTGAGTATGGTCTTCATCTGCATCTCGTGTAATAATTTGCATCTGAGCGCAGGTCTCCACTTGCATTCAGGGGAAAAAAGTCTTCCAATTTTGGTGAAGACCTTTTTTTTGGTCTTCACTTGCATTCGGGGAAAAAAATCTAATTTTGGTGAAGACCTTTTTTTTTGGTTTTCACCTAAATTCGGGGAAAAAAGTCTTCCAATTTTGGTGAAGACCTTTTTTTTTGGTCTTCACTTAATTTGCAAACCTGAACAAAATCGTGGTCGAGGTTCGTCTCCCCAATGTTAAAAATAGAGCAAAATTGGGGTAAAATTGCAAATTGTCTCCCCCTATGCTCAACAAAGATTTGCACCGCTGACTACAGGTATGAGCATGAGCGTAGAAAGGCAAAGAATCGCAAATTAACCAGATCATGACACAATTTTTTCACCAAAATATTAAGTAATCATAATATTAGTTTATTGATGATTATGAATTTAAATGCCTTTACCTGACTCTGCAAAAGCAGTTTAATCATGGATTTTGTTTCATTCAAAATCAGCTTCATTATTAATAAGGTTGTTTGTATTAAATTTACTCTGTTTAATCAAATCAATCAAATCTTTTATTTTACTCGCTGTATTACGCCGAAGCGTGTAACGAGTTTGCGGGCCGCATTATTGCGCCCGGGCAACACAGCTCCTTTCGAAAAAATGCAGCAGCGGTGGCGAACCGTTGGAACCACTATGACTGATTCAACCGGCCCGAGATTTAAACTTTAGACCCCCAGCTCTAGAGACGAAAGCGTTACCGCTCAACCAACTACCGTTTACTTTGTTTGATTTTGAATGAAATAATGAAAACAACTGCTATACATCCACAAGCAAATTCCGTTGCAATTCGTTCATTATATTTTAACAGAACCCAAGTAGTCAAAAAAAAAAAATACAAGAGCTTCACAAAAGGAAAATCAACTTTACGGTATTCAGGTTCCTAGATTTCGTTCAAATAGATTGGAAAAATCTGCATGACTAACGAAATTTAAGATGCTACATTTATTGTTTTGCGACGTTTAAAGGATCCTCAAACAACAATTTAATCCCACAAGTAAGCTGATATACGCGAAAATATTATCTTTCAGTGATACGATATTACAGTACTGAAGCTGAAAAAAAAAAACAAATGACCGAAGTAAATGAGGAAATAGTGAGAGGAAAAGACCGAAGTTTAAAGGAAGAAGAAATTGAAAATGCTTCAAAACAATTTTCTTTTCGTTACCTGAGAACTTACACGAAAGAGCAGTGGCTAACACTTGCTGGACTCTGCTACGTTGGTTTTGCATCGAACACAAGTTTTTCGTTAATATCACCGTTTTTGACAGCGGAGGTAGGTGTTTGGTGAAATCGAATTGTTTTCATGCATCGATAAGATTTTTTGCTAGCAATGTTCGGATGTAAAAACTTTAATCTAATTTTACTAAAAATTCTGCACCAAAATTTTTGATTTCCGAACAGTTCTGTCTAGTGCATTTATGTTCTTTTACCAGCAACGTTTAAACTGCGCCAATGTTGATGACTTAGTCATAGCGCACATCTCTCTTCGAATTGTTCACTTTGGAAAGGAACCTCAGTCAAGGTAGGACAACCTTATTACATTTCTTCAGGATTGAAATTGTAAAGCTCGACCAAACTTGAAAATTTAGTATTTCGATTCGAGCTTACCGGCCAGTTGGTCGACCGCCTTGTCCACAGAGGCCCATATTCCTTTATACAGGTTAAAAGGCATCCGTGGCTAAGCCAAAATGAAACATTGCCTTAGGATGGAAGTACAGTAAGATGGCGTCCTCGATGTTATCAACGTCAGGGTTGCCAAAAAAATTATGATTACTATAAAGACGCCCCTTTACCTGGTGTTTGAAGTAGAATATCTCTGGAACGGCGGGTTTTGAAGGCCGATCAAGAAGGTCAAGAACTAAAGAAGTCAACGCCAATCTAATTCAATACGATCGCCCTAACATTAGACACACCCATTGATTTTGCCTTCAGTCCTCTCTTTATCGAGTTCGATTTATTGTTCTCTTGCTATAAGTTCAATGATGTAGAAAATAGTTAAGCTCTTACACTCCGGATTATCCTACTCTTTATCAATGCATTTCATCCTTTTGAGTGGAGGCGATAGCTTAGTGGTAGAGCGTCGAGCTGGTGATCGAAAGGTTGCTGACCCCCGATTCGATTCTCGAACTGACAATGCGTCGTTCTGTCCTTGGGAAAGACACTTTGCGCTTATTCCCCATTGGGGCCAAGCAGTTAGACTACCCTAGTGGTAACCCAGCTTGACGAAAGTCTTGCAAACAGAACCCCCAAAAGTGCTCTGTGTTGGTGTGGTTAGACAGATGCAGCGTGCCTTGGTTCATACGAACAAAAGATCCTTTTAAATAATAATAACGTTCTGTTTACGACATTTACGCTTACTCGTTGTTTTAGGCTGAAAGCCATGGCTTAAACACAATTACCACTGGCTTGATCTTTGCTTGCTACTCTTTAGTAGTTATCGTGTTTAGTCCTGTTTTTGGAATTTTTGTTCCGAAAATTGGGACAAAAAATTTGTTCATAAGCGGACTGATGATATCTGGAGCATTTTCACTACTGTTTAGGTGAGAAATTATAGCAACGATGAATCCTTTTTTATAAAAAAGCTGCTTTGCTAAACAAGATAAAAATTGAAAATAAAGTTTTAACCTGGCTAGTCTATATACACTGCTTCAAAAATATTGTCAAGAAATAGCAAGCATAAGCTTATCAAAAATTTACTGTTCGCCAATGAAAAACAAACTTTCAAAAAATAACTGATTTATTTAGCTTCCGAAAACTCCTATATCTTCTTTTGCTGAAATCGAATTTTTTTAAAGTTTAAAAAGCAAACAATTTTAGCAGTAGCGTAGACCAGGAGAGGGCATTATGACTTACCGCCTCTTTGGTATGTGAAAATTCTATATTGTGTGTATTTTACCACTAAATATTTGCCATGCCTTTTTATTTTGGGGGAGCTGACCGGCAAGCAGCGCATGTTATCCCGTCGGATGGAATCTGCAACTGCAGCGCTGCAGGCTGAAAACCTTTTATTGGTCTACACCTCAAATTTTTGATTTTGTTAGAGATCCCCCCCATTTCAAAGTTCTGCCTACGCCATTGACCTTTAGGACAACCAAAATGCCAATAATAATAATAATAATAATGATAACCAGCAGTACTATTGTAGCTTCTAGAATCTATTTTTATGATTCAAGAAAGTGTATCCAATTTTGTGGATCAACCTCTTTTGACTTTCTGGTTTGTGTGACAAGTTCTTCTATATTGTACTTTTCAAATGGAAACATGTCCCAGTCCGAGTTATAACGTGGCATCATCATTAGAATGAATAATTAAAACACGATTTTAAGTTGGTTAGATAAGGTTTTCAAACCAAAGAAGAAAAAAAAGAAAAGTAGACATTTTAAAAAGTAATCAAAATGTTTAAATTATAGTTTGTATAACCGTTTCTGCAAAAACAAACAAATTGAAGATTCTATAAAACTTCACAGATTCGAACAAATCAAAACTTTTTTTCTTACCCAGTAGTAAAAACACTTTACAAATATTTCCAGCTTATATCAATAACGTTTGAAAAATTGACAGTTGACACGTGCATTTTGTTTTTATCCAGCCAGGTATTTCGTATCACTTCAGTGGAATTATATACAGCATCCAGCTTAATTTGTAGATCGCTGACTGCTTTGGGTTGTGCAGCCTATTTTGCTGGAACATCTGCAATTACAGTATTACACACGTTTTTCGGGAGAATATTACTTTTGCCATGAGTATAAATGAAACTTTTTCTGGACTTGGTTTAATATGTGGACCTGTGCTCGGAGGATGGTTATATCAGGTATCATTACAGCTTATAATTAAATTATCAGAAGTCATGTGTTGAAACAGATCAAATTTAAATCAAATCAAATTTTTCATATACTCGCTGTATTGAGCCGAAGCGTGTAACGAGTTTGCGGGGCCCATCGCCGCGTCATTGCGCCCGGGCAACACAGCTCCATGCTAAGTAATGTAGCAGCGATGGCGAGCCGCTGGCAACACTGTGTCCGATTTGACTGGACCGAGATTTGAACCTCAGACCTACTGCTCCATAGAGGAACGAGTTACCACTTAATTTATTTTTCTGATCAAAACTTAAATACTTTGTGACAATACTGTTATGGATTTGCAATAAAAATTTCCTTTTTTGCCTAGCAAAATTAGTTAAAAATTTAAATAAGTTATGTAGATGATGTTACGTACTTTATACTTGATTGTAGCCTACGCAACGTATATGCAGCATAATCAGCAGCTAGGTCAAAATTACCTTCTTAATTGCTACTTCAGCTTGTAGTTTGATTGAATATTACCCTGCATTTCATATGCAGTAAAGTGCCATTTTATGCTTAGTTGTAGCCTATAGCCTACTGCACATTTCCATATGAAAATGCCGCGTCTTTATAATTAAAGGATTACAACAACAACGCTTTACCGTTCCGGCAGAAACCAACATGATTTATTCGATTACCAACCGAGCTCCTCTTTCATCTTAATTGCCGCAATCGCAGTTAGCAATCGAAAACTTCTTGCAATACATTTTTCTAAACTTAATTCATAATCATGCTATAGTATAGTAAGTCAGACCTAAAAATCGATTTAAGGCCAAAGTCTACACTAGGCGTAAAATCGTGAACGTACTTCTGCTTTTGGTTTATTTTAACCAAATGGTGGCTTGTACGCTGGAAAGGCTGTATGTTGGCGTATCTAATTTCTGTTAGAATAAACTAAAACTACGCTTGTACGCTCACGATTTTACGCCCAGTTTTGACCGTGTCTTAAGCAGACGTGACAAAAAACTTGATGGCCTTTACTAGAGCGAACTATAAAATTAAGGTCTGCAAACAAAAAAATATAGAAATATTTCAGTTTATTTAAATTATGAATTATATTCAAAGTTAAAACCTATTGAATCATGTTCTTATGCTATTTTTTGTAGGTTGGAGGTTTCCAACTGCCGTTCATAGCAATTGCAGTGGCCATGTTTTTGGGAGCAATTTTTAATCTCATTGTCATCAAACACAATGAAATGGGTGAAGCCCCTGGAAACTTTTTTTTACTGTTCAAGTAAGAACGTGTATAAAAATCGATTTCGATAAATTAAAAACGACGAAAATAGAATACCTGAAGAACACGTCAAAAGATCGCTGAACAGAGGCTGATGCAGTATCATGGCGCAACATTTTTTCTTTTCATTTTTCGTGTTGGATACTACTACTACAGCAAAGATTATTCACAATATTTATTGCATTTTAGGATTCCCAATGTCGTGGTTACATCTATTTTTCTATGGACAATCGCCACTAGTCTAGATTTTAATATGCTTTTGCTTGCTGTTCACATGAAAGAATTGGGCAATTATTCTCCGGTGCTTGTCGGAATCATGTTTGGTCTTATGGCAGGAGGTTACACACTATGCAACCCATTTCTTGGGTTTTGCACTAAAACAAAAGTGAGTTATGATGAAAGTACTTTCCAAGTGAAATTCAAATTACGCAATACTGTATTAATTTGTTCAAAACCTTTGTTGAGCACGCAACCCTTAGAAAGACAACGATCTGCGGCATTCCTGATGTATTTTAGGGTTTTTTCATCCCTAGCAAGCTTGAATAGTTTTACCTGATGTAGGTCGTAGATCTTGCATTCGCGAAGTCGCGGTATTATCGGACTTACTGAATAATTTTTTATCAAAAGCAGTGATTCGTATTTCTTTTTGTACGAAATACTGTGCGGCCCAATAGCAGAAAAAAAAACAAAAAAAACAAACAACTATTGCAAATACTTCTGACATTTTTTCAGGTGTCTCAAAGAATAACGATGATAGTTGGAAGCTTTATCATATCCACTAGTTATTTGTTAATCGGCCCTTCTCCTATTTTTGCCGGTATTCACTTTACGGACGTAACAATATGGAATGTGTCTGTGGCTATGATTGCCCTTGGGATTGGACAGAGCTTTTCTTTTGTACCTACGTTTGATGACTTGTACAACTCCGCACTGTAAGTGTTGTATCTAAGGCGCTATCATGAGGGAGAGCCAAGGAGATGAAGTCCCCCTACTTAGCCAAGCAATTGAGAAAATTTTGCACAAACATGGAAACTTCTAAGGATATTTCAGCTTTGATCAAAATGCGCAGGAATAACTGAAAAAGCTAAGCAATTTCATTGTTTCAAATTGCTCTAAAAACGTGCGAAAATTTTTGCATGTGGCGTTAAAAAGATGCACTAATATACTCTCTGTGTCAGATGACCGAGTTTTACAAGTGTCGACTGATGAAGCCAATAAAGTAGTCAATACGTTCAAGATATCGTTTGCCCATTATCCCCCAAGAATGATCTATTCAAATCTGAAAACTTAAACAATACAATATAGACCACAACTCATCATCCACGTCTAGCTATGACGTTTTTTATGGCTTTTACGTGTGAGTGCAGCAACTGCTGATGAAACCCAAAACGGCTCAGCAAAAACTAGCATATCTTTGTCCGCTTATTTTGCTGGTTTACAAAGATCTGTATCCAAGATTCCTGCTATATTGTTGCAATGCTACCCACATTACGGGGCACAGCTCATTCTCCGTCATGGTGAATCATGGACACCAACGTAAATTAACTTTGATCGGCGGATTATCAATTTTTTACCTTCTGAATTGTTGTATTCTAGATTGAAATTAACTGAATTTCCAAGTTCAGAGAGTTTATTCTTGAATAACATAATAACAACGGCAATATCCGGTCAATTGTCCGAAAACTTCACCATAAATTTTGTTAATCTACGAATCAAAGTTAATCCACGTTGGTGAATACGACTCTAAGGTTGCGGTGACCAAATATTTTTATAGTCACGGAGGAATGGAAGATAATTTGAGCACTTCTGGAATAGTTGGAGGTCTTTTTATTTCGGTAAATTTTTGTGGGTAAGTGTTTTTATTCAGATGAATTTTCAGCCATGAGTGTAGCTCATAATCATGCTTTATGCAAGAGCAATCAAATAACATACTGTTATTACTGTAGTGATAAATGCTGCACCTTTCACTCCAAGCCTTGCCTAAGTAATTTCAATAAAATATGTCCATCTAAGAGTATTTTTTAAGCTGTAGATAAGTTTGGTCCAGTGCCGTTGCTCCAGGGGGCCAAGGGGACCGTGCCCCCTAACGACTGCTTGTGCCCCCCATTTTGGTTTACGCAAAGTACTGTTTTTGAAACATCGCGTAACGCAAGACAACAGACAATGATGGAAAAAGGAATGATTACGTTCAAACATAATTCTCCTTTGACGTTTTCTCGATTCTTTGCGAAATTGCTGGCAACCAACTGCTGTGAATAAATGTGACGCAATAATCCATCTTATAACCGTGCAATACGGATGTGCCGCGGAAGAGAGATGTAAGCCTGCACAATCGCTACCGGAACTTCCTTAGTGGTTATGATATGAAACAATACGCAAAAACAAATTTTTCAAAAACCAGCTGTTTTGACTTTTAGAGCACACTCAAGATTTTAGGTCGCAGTCAGTGGCGCAACCAGAGTGAAGGGGCTAAAGGCCCAAGTAACTTAGAAAATTTAACCTCAAAATACAAGCGTTTAAACGTATTTTAGATTTGACCTGAAATAAGGGGGGCTGAAGGGGCAAAGCAATTTAATTCTTTTGAATGACTTCTGAATTTTTATTTAGTTACCGTATTTATATGGCTTCAAAAAGGGCGAAATGTTATTAAAATAGCGTTAAAATCACTATTTTTTTGCTGCAAAATTACAAAAATTGCTCAGTTGCTAGGGCTTCGCCCCAGTCCCTCGACCACTGTCACTATTATTTAACACTGGGCCTAAATCAGACAATTTTTTCAGCAAAAAAATTTACTTTGGTTCACCCCTCTTAGTAAAATGTTGGTTACGTGTCCAGTAGCATTCATTGCTGCAGGTAGATTTTTCAGGCGATTAAGGGCTGCAGACGAAACAAGCTAAAAAACGCTGCCGGCTCCTTATAGATCTCTTTTTGAGACATTAATACAGAATTTTTAGAATTTTGTAGAGTTGTAGCCGTACAAGATCAGTTTTTATAAGCAAAAGTTCAGTTTATTTTAGTGCCCCCCCCACACTTTTGGCTAGTGCCCCCTCACTTCGGTTGCTCTGGCAACGGCACTGGTTTGGTCAGATATTGATTTGCTAATAAAGATTATACCTAACGCGCTTCTGTGTGAATTATAGGCTTCAGTTTTTCTTCGCTTTTTCAACAGAGGTGATAGCACTGAGTAACTTGGAACATTACGGAAAAAGTAATCTGTTTTTACTGATGAAAAAAAAAAAACATTTAAAAAAGTCAATTTAGATGACTAGCATTGTTGAAGTACTTCAAAATACCTATGTAAAGTGTCGCGATATTAAATACTTACAACCTTTAATCTCCGAATAGTCCATGTTGACTTAAACTACAGAACGACTAAGATGTTAATCGACGAATCAAAAATGGCAGTTGATAGTTCCGTTAGCTTCTTGAATTGCAGAAAGCAGTACACCAGCAGTCTTGAATTACCAAGAACTTTCTATTTAAGATTGAAAAGAAAACAAAATTTCCCCGACCAAAATTGCTCCACTAAAACTTATCGCGATCGACCAATTCTGATCGCACACTACGGCTGCACAAGCCAAACACAGATATACTGCACAACCTTGGCTTAACTGCCTACGAAACTGCCTACTAAGCTGTCTACTTAACTACCCCACCAAAATTTTACTTTACCCCCAAATAATTTCAGTCAAACGTCATTTTGAACAAAATTTCATGCATTTTGTGCCTAAATACGTTTCTTTGCCCCACCAAATGATTTGGAACAAAATGTCCTAAGTCAGTTTTAACTCCGCCCTGATCTTTCTTTTTTTTTGGTCTTCACTCAAATTTGGGGACAAAATCAGCTCTTCATTCCGCGAAGACCTTTGCTTTTGTTTTGTTTTGGTCTTTACTGTAATTTGGTGGCAAAATCAGCTCTTCATTCCGTGAAGGCTTGTTTGTTTTTTTAATGATCATTGCGAAGTCATTGTACCCCTCCCAATTTTTGCTTGCCCCCCAAAAAATTTCGTTCTGGCTACGAGTCTGAAGATCGTAAAACATACTGGAAAAGAATTATCTCGAACATTCTAATCAAAAGGTGGCAAAATTAATAAAGCATTCATGACTAAGTTAAGGAGGGACAAATAATCATAACAAACGCATTCAAAATTATTATATATGACGTAAAGAAATTGCAAATTGATCAGCTGTTGCTGGTGCTTTTTGGGTCGTATCGCGGCCACCGAAACATCGCGGTTGTATGCACCAACGAGGATTATCTAGGGGCGGAGCCCCCAGCCGCCGGAGGCTATGGGGATTAGAGGGCAAGGCTCCCAGCCGCTGGGCAATTTTTTTGGAAAAAAAGCTATTTTAATAATGCCATTGGATCACATTTTGCACGTGTTCAGAGTCATTTGAAAAAACTAGATTTTTAGCATTTGAAAGCCGATTAAACATTTAAATTGCTCAACCTTCCTTTTACTTGCAATTTAAGTCCAAAACACGTTTATAATCTTGCATTTTAGGGTTCAATTTTAATTGTAAGTAATTCGGCTCAAGTAGGGAAAGTAAGGTGCATTGTCTCCTGCAATATTTTAGTAGTAAATGTTAGTCACTTGAAAATTTTCCTTAGAGATTTTTGTTTAGTCATGAAATTAACCGGTTATAGGAGTACATGTACGGCCAGGGGAGCCAGGCCCCCTCAATTCAAATTCAATAATTTGTTCAATGAGATTTTTCTTTAGCTAATTTTTTGAGGTATTTTGTGCGTAAAAACTGCAAGCTGGAGGTGAATTGTAATTGAAAAATGGTACAATAAATGGTTACGCTTACTAACAATGTTATTGCCGGGCCGGATTTACATTGCGCGGTGCCTCTGGTACTTTGGGGATTACTGCAACGTCTTCTTGTTAAATAAAGGTGAAGACCAAAACAAGTCTTGCCATCTGAGCGGGACGCCATAGCACTGTGTCATATGCTAAATTTGCCCCTGGTTATTGCATTACGTTCACAAAAAGGTTAGATGAAGGTCAGAGGTTGCAACTTTTAGGACAAAAACCCTTAGTTTCTTCCGGCTTATACATTTAAATTGGCCGGCAAAAATTGAATTGAGGAGGCCCGGGCCCCCTGGTCATCAATGCTATTGTTAGTTACTGCTGTGCGCGTGTACTGTTGTATGCGAAGATGCTAAAATAAACTGAAGCTGAAGAAACAAGGCTTTTTTGTCACATTTTTATCATTGATGGCATCTCGATTGGTGGTGGGGGGGGAGGGCAGGGGAAGCCTGGGCCCTCTGGCCCTCCCCTGGCTACATCTATGGTATGGCACAATGTATGAATCACATACTGTATATCATCGATTATTCTATTCATGTGGTCGAAATTTTTTTTTCATTGTTGAGGTTCTTCCATCCTATTTTTGCAAAATTGATTACAGTTTAGATCATATACCCCTAACAATATTGTTGTTTGAAAAGAAAAAATTTAAATGGTTATTTTTAGGGAGTTTGTTGGTCCAGTTTTGGCAGGAGGTCTTATGGATCAGTTTAATGATTTCAAAGTTGTGTCTTCGATTTATTCAGCAATGTTATACATCGTGGTGAGTGAAGCGTTTTGGCACCATATGTCTTATGTAATAATGATGTTTTAGACGGTTGCGACCCTGATCTTTAATTCATTTGTGTGCTTTTTGGCCTAAAGGCTGCCAGCGCGGAAGCCTAAGAAAGAGCCTCCAGAACGACGACTACTTAAAACAAGTTGTGCGAAAAAGTTGTTCTCCCACAGGATAACTTTTCTGCATGTCTTCCACAAGATAGCCCTTCAGCAGATCTCGCACAGGATAACTTTTTTTGCAAATCTTATGGAAGGACAACCAGGGCCTCAGAGAGAAATTTTTCCAGGGGGGTACGAAGATTGATGCCGGGCCCCCAAAATTAGGCGAGGAACAAAAAAAAAGGTCTTCACTCAAATTTGGTCCCATTTTTTGCCCAAAATTAGGTGAAGAGAAAAAAAAAAGGTCTTCACTCAAATTTGGTCCTAGTTTTTGCCCAAACAAGGAAAAAGGTCTTCCCAAAATCAAAACGTGGCAAAAAAACTTGACGCGGCAACCTGAACTCTTCCGGGCCCCTTGAGCTCGGGCCCCCCAAGCCTGGGCCCGGGTACGATGTACCCCCTGAACCCCCCTCTCGTAGGCCCTGAAGACATTTTTCACATTGCTTGCTTTAAGTAGTCACCGTTTTGGTGGTGGCTCTTACCTAGCCTTTGCACTGGTAGCCTTCAGGCCGGAAAGCATGCAAACACCTTACTGCTTGTAAAGCTATGGGAATTATCAGGTATTCTACATTTCAAAATTTGTCAAAATTGTCTGAGATCAAATTAATATTCTGTTTCAATAGTGCGAACAAAGTTTGTTTTTACTTTTCTGGAATTGTTGAGCAGCAAACAAAATTTTATGCACAGTTTTATACGAATTTGATTGAAGTCTTGCAATTCAAACTTTCATATCTACGGTAGTTGCAACATTGTCACAATGCAAATGCCTTCATTATAATCTTTCCTAAAAAACAATAGATCTCTTCGAAACAGATCTCGCACTACTGCTACTAAGAACCTTTAAACTGCTATTGCAGGAGAAAAATACGATATTGGACTTTTTGCTGATCATTGGTCGTAATTGTCTATTAATTTTTTTTTTTTTTGGCAGACAAAACTGTAAAACTGCTTTTCGAAATGGTCTTATTTTTTGGAATGTGTAAACCCGAAATTTGATAATGTTTAGTTACTTTTGTTGCAAGGTTTTGTTGCAAGTGGTAATTTTTCGTAAAGATATATGCGACTATATTTTACCATTTTTTGCTATCATAGCGTTTGAAAAACTCCAAGAGGCACTGCACCCTAGTTTTTGAATTTCATCGCTAAATGTATAAAAACTAATTGATTACAAACGTTTTTGTCCCGTTTTTTTTTTGTTGTTTGACATTAATTAACGAGAAAAAAACTTAGCTGTGGCAACCAGAGTTGTAAACTAGCCGACTAGTTCAGGCCCAAACCCGAAAATATAAGCCCGAACCCGAAAACTAATTTGAAGGCCAAATGATGTCCGAAAAAATCAGAAAGCTAAGTAAGGTCTGAAAATTCAGCAATGTTGCCAAGTTATTCTGATTATATTTTTGTGCACCTAAGACAAAAAGCACGTCTCAGGCCCGAAATTTTGTCAACTTTAGGAGGCCTGAACCTGGCCCAAACCCGACTGAAAGAGCCCGGCCCGACTTACAACTCTGGTGGCAACATGACAGCATCAAATTTGCATACGTTGTTTCAAACGACTTAATTATCTGGTAAGTCCTGCGGTTAGGATGTGTCTTTGCCAGGCTTTTGCTGTGGCTTGGCGAAAAAGGTGTGTTTTTAAAAGTAGAATTAGGCTTATTGGTTTGAATTTTCTTCTTTCAATACAAAGATATTTGATTTGGTGCACTTAAGAAAGAAAATTGAAAAATAGGCCTAGGCCAATCGGATGACATTGATAATTTTGGCTTATGCCTGGCCTACCTAGTTATTTTTTGTAATTACTTCAGAGCAAATTAAGCCGGTATAAAAACGCAGTAAGCTAGATTAGACTTTACTGCGTTTAAAAATCTACGAGTGGGCTACTTAACTAATGGTATGCTAGTAAGCCTAAGAGCTTGGTCTACTGATTGGCCTAATGCAAGCTGGTAGTGACTAACCTATTTCACCAAAAATTTTTAAGTTAGAAGAAAATAAAACAAAAATGTAGAATATCCATTCGCGTATTTTTCATTATTTACTTTTTAAAACGTTTAGATTAGGGTTAAGGTTTGGGATAGTTTATGCGCTCTAGTAACCATGGTAATTATGCGTTCTATTCTAACCAGAGGTGGCTGGATCCACATATTTAAAAATCCAGATCCAACAAAAAGAAATCCTGATCCTATACCTTTTAAATTTTGAGATCCAGATCCGATCCGGATCTGCCAGCATGCAACTACACTTTGTACATTTTACCGAATATTTTGACAAACATCAACAATGAGTTTGAAAGTAATCAGCAAAATCAGATGAGATCCGCATCTTCTGATGACACTAGATCCGGATTCGACCCGAGAAAAAACGGTAAAATCCGAGTCCAATCCGGATCCGTTGCCACCTCTGATTATAACATTATCGCTGCGTCCGCATGAGTGACTCCTAATGGTTGATTTAACAATTATTTAAAAAATGGCAAGATTTCCACAAATAGCGGGAAAGAAATGCAAATATCTTTCAATGTGGAAGTCCAAGAATTTTGAAATTAGCCTCAAAAAATAAAGAAAAAATAAATTTTGTTGGGCATGTTTTGTTTGGCAATAAATTAGATTTCAGTGCCTTTTTAAAACGCTATTGTTTTTCAGACATTTGCAGTTGCGATATTTTACTTCATTGACTGGACTAGAAGCCGATCGACATTGAACCTGCAGCGAGTTCACCGAAAAACGTCTTGTAGTGAAAGAGATCCTTTGTTATCTACAATAATTTCAAATGACATCGCCACAATTTAGAATTTGACTCATTATAAAGCAATATGCTGATAATGGAACATTCCAGTTGATGAAATTCATCTGTCAGACTCGCACAGTATCACTGGTGAAGTGGTGGTGAATCTTCAGTAAATCAACTTTAGAATTAAACATGGCAGTTGCCGACGCTAGAATCAGTGAATTAAATCGCTTTGTGATTGGTTTAGTAGCGACAAATACATAAGCAATCTTTCCAACAAGTACAAAGTTCTGCCTTTGAAATTTGTCCATAATTACTTAATTACTGTTTTTTTGACCATTGTTACTAGTTTTATTTACCAAGTTGCTTTACCAGTTGAACACTTGAGATGTCTAGTCAAATTAACTGCTACTGCCTCCAATATCACTTGTCTACCACGTATGGTAAGGAACTTCACACTGTTAATTTTTTGATATTGAGGACAAAAGGACAAGCTACAACTAACCGAAATATAACAAACTTATTGAATTACTTTTCGCTAAATGGCAAGTGTTTAATTTTAAAACATATATATATACCAGACTAAGAGACCGGATCAATCTCTCGAATTATTCGAATAGTCTAGTGAAATGATAGTTTTTAAAATTTTTTGGTGAAATATAGTCGCTCCGTAATTGAATATTGCATAATTCATATTGCAAAAAAAAGGATTGTGGTAAAAGTAGCCCTCGAAATAAGGATATCTTTATTGAAATCTTGCCAATTTTATGACAAGTAATTTGTTGATCGTGTGGATTAAAAAAAAACGGAATACCAACTTGGTTTGAAATGTTGTAGAGTATTGGTTATGATTTGCTGTTTCAGTATAACAGACGTTTTCTGTTCAGTCAATGATGATTTGTAGAGGTGAGCAAAGCGAAATACATAAGCTCGCAGCGCAACTATCGCAACTTCCGCAAATGTGGAAGTTACGTTGCGCTTGAATTACGTTATTTTGAGGCATTGCGTAAGTTACGTAGTGAACTAATGTCTTGAAAATTTGTTGAAGATTAATTACGTCAAAATTATTTTTGGTTGATAGCACAATTTTATACCGTGAACTTAACTTTGTTTCATTTCCATCGTACTTTTCAAAAGTCGGCCTTCTTTAGCAAATTGTTTTTTCTGTCAAGAAGATTCTACTTAGAGGAATTTGCATTGCGTTTTCTAAACTTAATTGCAAAGATTAAGTTGCGCTTTGACCTGGTAAGAAAATCCCGTGTCGCTATTGTAAAAGTTGCACTGCTCTTCAGAAAATAAAAATAATTAAATTGCTCATCTTGCGCTGCGCTTTTGGTAAAATAACTTGGGGAGAGAAGTTGACTATACTAATAATATTATAAACATTACCAAATTATTGCCAACACTGACACGCAACTAATCATTTTAATAATAAGTTTATTTACCGGTACGTTATTTGTAAACAGTTAATTCGTTTGATTGCATGTGTTGACTTAATTACAGTATAGTGGTTGGTTTCAAATCGAACTTAGCGACAGCAAAAGTTAGCGAAAGCGTAAATTAATTGTATTCAGTGTGTGAACTAGTAATTTGTTATTTTCTTTTGGATGCTTTGATAAGAACATAACGTTTTGCCGAAAACGATCGGCGTAATTTTTGTGAATAATCTAAATAAAGTTATTATAAGAATGATTAGTGTGGCAGTGTTGGCAATAATTTGCTTTTGGTAAAATGTGCCTTTTCCTCTGATGATTAGCTCGATGCCCATTAGCTGCAATTAACGCTATTATTGTCAAACACAGTGCAGTATTAATATAATCTGTAAACAGATTTAGTTTTAATCTTTTACCTCAAATCACCGCAACAAGAATTTTGAGCCTAAACACATAGTTACTTTGTAGCTGTAGCAGCTGCAGCAGTGGTAGCAAGTCAAAAGTGTTAGATTTAAAAGGAGTGTAATGTAATTTTGCTCTCACAAAGTCGCAGTAAAATTTACAAAAAAAATTAAAATTAAATTCATCTGCGCCTATATTCAGAAAGAGAAACCACCAAGCAACGAAAGCATTGCTAATTATAAATAGAAAGTGACATCGCAAGCATTAAGCAATTCCCGTAATTTAGCGACTGTATCCAACTTTGCTAAACTTTGTTAAAGCCTTTAAAAACGTACAACCAAATCAAGAATTTAAATGCACCTTTTTCAAATTCTGCTTCACTTAATTATAGCTTTGTAGTTATTTGATTTCAAAATTTAAATGTTTAAAAAGCTATCAAAAACATAATCAAATAACATCAATAAATAAGCTTTATAACAGTTTACAACGCCAAAACTTGTGATCAATAGCCTTTTGCGTAGATAATTTACATCAATTTGGATTCGAGTACGCGCTCTCTCTAGCTCAGAGTCGTAAACGGGCCGACTAGTTCAGGCCCAAACCCGAAAACTAATTTGAAGCCCAAATAATGCCAAAAAAAAACAAAAGTTAAGTTAGGTATGAAAAATTTAGAAATGTTGCCAAGTTATTTTGATTATATTTTTGTGCACCTAAGACAAAAAGCACGTCTCAAGGCCCGAATTAAGTCCAAAATTTTTGTCAACTTTAGGCCCGAACCCTGCCTGAACCCGAACCCAACCCGAAAAGCCTGGCCCGACTAACAACCAAGGTTGGATCCATTCATTTTTTTTGTAAGTTTGAAAATTCAAATTCATTGACTTTAAAAAAACTAAATTCAAATTCATTGACTTTGAAAAAACTAAATTCAAATTCAAATTGATTGACTTTGAAAAAACTAAATTCAAATTCATTGACTTTGCAAAAGTCGAATTCAAATTCATCAACAATTCGTGAGCGGATTCAAATTCAAAATTCAAATTCAGTCCAACCCTACTAACAACTATGCCCTAGCTCTCGGTGTCGTTAATGTTTCCGGTATGTTAGACTCCTTTGAACAGCTGCCCAATGTTCAATTCTGTTCATTTTTTGAGCATTGCTTTATCGTAGCACTCTTCTGAGGCCCAATGTTCGCTGTTGAGGCTCTAAGTCAATAAATAAGTGGTCTGCTATGTGGTGGTTGGGTTCGCATTGGCCGCAGTAGTCAGGGTCAGTAGCGTACGCAGGATTTTCGAAAGGGGGGGCAGAAAATTCAGAAAATTTGAGAATAATAAAGACTAGAATGAAAATTTTCCAGCCCAAAACCAAATCCGTTTTCCTGCCCAAAATTAGGTGAAGACCAAAAAAAAGGTCTTCACTCAAATTTAGTCCGGTTTTTGGCCCAAAGCTAGGTGAAGGCCAAAAAAAAGGTCTTCGCCCATGCACCGTTTCTGTGCTTAAACCCTCTGCCCAAGTTACTAAAGGGGGGGGGCATGGCGCAATTTTGCCTACTATTCTATGCTAATTATACTATCCTGGCGACAAAAAGGGAGGGGCCATGGCCCAATGCCCCCCTAAATACGCCCCTGGTCAGGTGTACCAAAGCCCGAGGTAGGAGAATATATCCCGAGTTATTGCGCCGTAATTCCCCAATAGTTTAACTCCACTTTTTGCAGATGTGTAATTCATCTGTCAATCTGAACTACTCAACTTCTTCAGTGACCGGATTTGCTTCTAGTGATATAATTGTACTTGTTAGGAAAGTTTTGTTTGTTAGCACCTGAAGTTTTAAGTATTTCAGTCAGGGATGCGAACTTGAACTTGAACTCGAAAAAATAAACTTTCTGAACTCAAACTATAAACTTGAACTCGAATAAAACTGTTGGAGTTTATTGATAAGAAACTACAAAGATTAAAATATGCATTATTAGAGAAATTTTTGTTGTTGTTCAAATCGCTACTGCATAACCGAAATACTGTAATTAATTCGTTTTGTTTGCAATGAGCAGCGGCAATGAACCAGTCGACTAAGTATTTTTGTCAGAGTGAACTCGAAAAACTTGATATTTTTGCCGAACTTGGTCTCGAAAAAATTAAATTAGATAACTTGAATTTGCTAAAATGGGCTAAGCTCAAACTTGAACTCGAGTAAGAATCGATCGAGTTCGAAAATCCTTTAGAATTAAGTCTAGCGATGGTGTGCAGTTGTAATTGTAATTACATTTTATTCACCAAGTTGCCTTGGTCAGGAGACAGCGAGGGTACCTTTCGGTCTTCGAGTCAAGCTGCCACCTGCCCATCTGTCTATCACACACGGCGGAGGCTTTACACATGTCCCTTTAATAGCTGAGCATCAAGCAGTGAAGCTGTGAATACTAATTTTTATAGTTTTTGGTTTGACCCGACCGGAAATCGAACCCGAGTCTACCGCTTCAGTAGCAGACGCTCTATCCACTCGACCACTTGTCGTATCTCGATCTGCTCACAACTCAGCTGGGTAATAAGTGATAAAAATGAAAAAACCGAGAAGACAAGGCGAGATTTTGAAAAATAGAATAAGATAGTAAATGCTCTGATGTTATTATTAGCTGAATGTAGCTTAGAAAATTAAAACCTTGCCGTAAAACGCAGTGTTTAAATCTTTAAAATAATTCAAAAAATTCCCCTCATAAACAAATTTCATGTCAAGCAGCTTTTTAATTTTAAAGCTTAAACAAAAAACGTGCTTATTACTTCTGATATACTTTTGCTTTGAGGCCCTAATATACTGTAGATTAAAAACGACATTTATTTGATCACTTTTCAGCACGATCTTAATGAACGATAATAAGATGCGGTAAAACATTATAGGTTGCATACTACGACCGATTTGCTAAAGGGAGTTATAGTTCAATTAATTTATAGTGCCTATTAGCTGTTTTGAGAATTTTAGATATCGAAATCTGTTTAACGTTCGCTAATAATTTCTTCATTGTTTAACACTTATGAGACAAATATAACCATTTTTGAAACAATTTTTTATGAGAACAATTTCATAAAAACATGGAGCTCATTTTTGCTCAAAATTTAGAAACAAATTAAGAACTATGCTAGTCTCAGCTTGAAAAAATAATTTAGGAACACCGGCTGATGCAACGAATTTGTTGGTAAATAGCAGAGTTTTCTTGATCTTTTCTAACTTTGTTGATTTGCCTAACACTATAATCATGATCATAACAACGAAAGCTTTTTACTAACCAAAAATTTATTCGTACTACTTTATTCTTCAATAAAATTAAGAACTACTTAAAAATAAATGAGGCTAGAAATTTTTGAAAATTTAAGAACAGCCAGCCAAAACTTCAAATTTACTGGTTTTTTATAAAAAAAGTATATCGAGTTTAAATAAGCGATATCGCTCAGTTTCATTACCATTGAGACAGAGCAAAATAGGCTATTGTAGTTATATACAGGGTGGCCCACTTAAAAGTAGCCCGGAAAATGTTGTAGAGAAAAAGAACATTCTTTTATTGTTTGAATTAACTGTAGCATTGTTTTAATAATCTGTAGTGTTACAAAAGATTCCGGAAGTGTTCCCCAGTGGAAATCTATGCATCTGTGATGTTATAGAAGATGCTGAAAGTGCTCCCAATTGACATCGATTTTATTTTCTGGGCTACGTTTAAGTGGGCCACTCTGTACAATGCTTTGTATTTGTTCGATTCTATATTTTTGACAGTTTCTTATGAAAATAGTTACAGCCTACTTAAATAATTGTTTTAATCAGTGTTGTTGGCCAGAATTAAGGAAAGCAATGACGAAGGTCAATGAGATCAAAGATGTTGCATTATTAAACAGAGATGTCGATGCATTAAAAAAGAACGAAAATGAATCTAAATCGTATGTGGACAACTTGAGACTGTACACAAGAAAGCAGTGGCTAGTACTTGCGGGGGTTTGCTATGTTAGCTTTGCTTCTAATACCAGCTTTTCTTCGTTGTCTTCATTTTTCACTACAGAGGTAATCGAATAATTACAGTATATTGTTCGAATTTACAAATAATTAGGTTACTAATTGATTCATATCTAATAAAATGCAGAGCACTTTTACATATTTTTATTCTTATCTTCTTTAGTCAAACATTTTGATAAACTATATTGCAGGCATAACTTTTTTCGCATTTTTCTTTTGGTTTTCAAACGGTTTTTTAGTCTTACATTGTACATTGTTTGCTTAGTATATTTTTTTGCAATTTGTTTTCGACTCTTAACTTAAAAGCTCTGAGAAAAATAAAAATAAAAATGTCAATCAAGTATTTTATTATTCAGTATTAAGTAAAATGGCATTCGTCATTCGCAAATGAGTAATTTAGACAAATACGTCGGTATTACCATATGCCATAATAAATGCACACTGTGGATGCTGTGAAACAGTAAAGCCTCATCGTGTCAACTGCATGCACTGTCGTTTAATATTAGGAGACAGCCATCCAACTACGCACTACTGCGTTTGTCAGGATTTGAGACTACTTCATCAGTTTGCGTGCTAGTTTTGATTGCCAAATAACAAGTTATAATGAAATTAATTAAATTGAAATTACATAAAAATAGTCTAATGTTCATAAGAAAAAATGAATTGTAATTTTTGAGTGGTACAGTGTTTATCGCAAGAAGAAATATTTTTCAAGGTCAAAGAATCACTTGCTGATGGTGTACAGCCATCTACCGAAAAACAAAAACAAAAAGCATAGGCTCGTTCAAACAACACAAAATCTACTTTATATACAGAATATATGCAGTTTATATGCAAATTACATGCACGTTTGCACTTGTTTGATTCAGAAGGACTTTGGACTCAAAGCGGGTTCTAGTAACCATATCACATATTCACAATTCAAAGTTTTAATTAAACATGTCCATCATAATACCATATCGTAAATATGATTGCTGTTACGATAGACGAAATAATGTAAATTATGATTTTGATAGTATTGAGTGCGTACAGGACAGTCCGTTTATGCATGTAAGTTACAGCAGATGAGCAACGACTCAGTCCTTTGAAGATCAAATGCAGTACATTACCGAGTGATCGGTAACTAAGCAAATCTAAAAGTTAAGTTGCAACCTATTATGAAGCAAAAAAGTTTAGGCTATGCACTTTGGAGTTACTTTACTTGTATTTTTCTAATACTAATTTTTTATATTCTTTTTCAAAGCGATAAAAGAGTATGATTTGAATGATAGTGGGATTTGATTTCAGAGTTGAACTTGAACTGAAGATTTACAATCATCGGTTTTAATTTTACGTAAAAAGTAATTTTTGTTTGATGTACTTCTTGGGTCATAACTATGAGCTTGATCAAGTGGCAAAAAAGTATGTTGTGAATATTTCTGTTTCAGCTTTTGCATTAGATAGATCAAGTTGGGTTGGGCTTTTCGGGTCGGGTTCGGGCCTAAAGTTGATAAAAACTTCGGGCTTAATTCGGGCCTGAGACATGATTTTTGTCTTAGGTGCACAAAATATAATCAAAATAACTTGGCAGCATCGCTAAATTTTTCAGACCCAACTTAACTTTCGGGTTTTTTCGGGCATGGTTTGGGCTTCAAATTAGTTTTTGGGTTCGGGGCGGGTTCGAGCTTATATTTTCGGGTTCTGGCCGGGTTCGGGCCTACACTAGTCGGCCAGTCTACAACTCTGATATAGATACATAAATTTATTAATTCAAATTGGTATGGTTCGGTAGTTTTTAAAACACTGCACTTTTAATACAATAAGTCATTGGTAATGTGGTTATTCCATGTGGATTAGTTCATGATTCTTAGTGCTTTATTATGAAGTATTTGAATAGGCTTTAATATGGTTTTAGTAGCAGAGCCTCTGCCAACTTGAGCCAAGTGTATCATATAGTATTTGTGAATAAAAAAATACATAGTACATACTTAAAAGCTTTCTGTGGTTTAAATAATGGCGTTGCTTAGCAATTATTCCAACTGAAGAAGATAACTTTTTCTGAAAATATTTTACATCAGCTTCCAATTGAGATTTTCATCTAAAATTACTCCTAACCATAACAAAAGAAAAATTTGTTTGCAACAAAAACCCTTAAAATAACTCCTAGATATTTTACTGCACAGCATTTATAATAGCAATTCTTTCTATTGATATTGATACATTAAAATCACTTAGGTCTGGTGATTTGGATTTGGGCGTTATCAATAAGTATTTTGATTTCGAATGATTCAGTTTTAGTTTATTGGTATTTAACCGCAGGTCAACCTTGCTCAATTCCATCTTTACTTTGTTGTTGAGAGATTTTAAGTTATTGTCAATTAGGAACAAAGGAGTATCATTTGCAAAAAGTCAAGTTTTAAAGTTAGAAACTTTGGGCAAATATTTGATGCAAATGGAAAATAACAATGGTCCCAGAACTGAGCCTTGTGGTGCCCCACACGAAATACTTTGTTTCTTAGATGGTGTGTTATTGATTGAGACAAATTATTTTTTATTAGTCAAACAATTTTTAATTATTTTTAGGGAGTTTCCTCTTACACAATACTTTTTTATAATTTGTTGATCAGAGTACCATGGTTTACAGTATCAAATGCTTTTGATAAATCTATCAAAACTAGGCAAGTAAACCCTTTGCTGTGATGCACATTTTTCAGTTTGTTAGTTACATCTAATATAACATGACTTGAGGAATGTTTTTGCTCTAAACCAGGATACGGCAACTTTTTGAACTAGTAGTCCACATTCAGTCAACACAAGGTTTCTGCGGGCCGCCATCATTCCAGCCAGTGTCATCGCTAGGGAGATGGCCCGCCTCGTGTGAAACCATTTTGGGGTGACACTGTATTACGATGTGAAACCATAACTCCACTGATTTGTGGTGAAGACCTTGTTTTTTTCATTTTATTTGGTCTCCAACCCCAGTTAAACCAAAAATCCACTAATCTTAAGGCAAGAACCTTTTTTTTGGGGTCTTCTGTTAAAATCATTAAAAATAATCTGCCCTGCTTTTCAACTAGAGACTGAAGACCCAATTTGAAATCATTGTTTGTGCATTTGTGTCTGATTAATTATTGGATTTTGCAATTTTGTGACTTAAATCGAAAAGATTATTTGTCATTGTCTAGTCAGTGTTTAGGTCAAATTACTGAGTAATTATTATCATTTGTTAAAAATAAGCTGTTAATTAGCGCAACTACAAATGCCATATTTTAGAATTGTTGTTTTAGAAGATTTCTTTTCGTGCATTATTTGTTTTTCAAGACGACTGTAGAGTGGCAGCTGTCTACCTTTGTTTGTTAATTTCTGGCCCTTTGGATGCTAGACAAAGGCGATTCCACGTGCTATTTTTGCTTGGAACTATTTAAACGTGCTTGGAGCCTGGGAGCTGAGTAGTGACAAAAATGAGTCTAGTGAACAGTGTCAGTTTTTGGTGAAATGTGTTAAATGCTGCTTAACTTGGGTAAATTGCGTTTTGCGATCCCTTCCTCTCCATCCGCGTTTATGGATTTGACTATTGACTGTGAAGGAACAGCCTTGTAGATTGGAAGAAAGGCCCTGAATTGGTCTTTACATCGTATTTGAGACTACTTCGTTTTTTCTGTATTTTTCTTTATTCAATATAATAATAAATTCCATTAAAAATCAGTGAATCAAGTGTTCAGCTGTCAGAAGGAGAAAGGGATTGGGAGAGTTTGGCATAGCTCTCCTACACGTTATTGAAGCTGGCTATAATACTCCACATCGTCGCCCTGAAGAAAACACAAAACGGTTCTGATTGGCAAGTCTTAGCAGATCTTCAAATTTAAGAATTAAGCTTTAAAGAGAAACGGTTTGACAAACTGACACATATCGCAAGACCTGGTGATAAAAACTTGTTCGTAACATCTTCACCTATTTTTGAACCAAAAAAGGGTGACCCAACGTAATTCCGCTCTGGGTGCCACCATCTCTAGTAACGCATCTGATTCCGGCGAACCAAAAAAGAAATGTTTTCGCCAGAAATTCAGGCCTTTTTTCGGCCGAATTGATGGCGAAAACCAAAAAATAAGATTAGAATCATTTTGGCGGTTTGTTGCTGCTTATCTATAATTGAAATAAGAAAAATGGCCGCGGACCGGATGACAATAAAAGGTCACGGGCCATGTAAAATGTCTGGGTGGGCCGCATCCGGCCCGCGGGCCTTAGGTTGCCGACCCTTGCTCTAAACTAAAACTATTCTTTTGATAGAGTATTGCAAGATGTAAAGTTATTTTCAAGTCGTTTGGAAATGATTTTTTCACAAATTTTGGTAAAGGTGGACAAAACCGATTGAACAATAATTTGTTTGCTTGTGAAAACTTCGTTTTTTATGTAATTGAATTATTTTTGCAATTTTTGACTGAAAGAAAAAAACTCCTTTTAGTAAGCATTTATTGAAAAGATTAGATAATACAGATGAAATATATTCAGCGGCCATTTTAGTTTTTTTTATTTGGTGTATTTTCAATTCCAACTGCTTTTTCATCGTATGGATGCAAAATTTCACGGGATATTTTATTTTTCGAGAAAGATAAAAAAAAAGGATAGTGTGAGGAGATTATGTTCTGTAAAATATAAGTTTAGAAATTTTCTGGTGAAGTAGGTATTTTTGATTCCATGGTCGAACTATTATTTGTAGAAAAGTTATTTAGTTCATTAGAAATATCTTCATGATAATCAGAATTTCATTTTTTTCAGTTGCAAGTTTATTCATTGATTGTTCAGATTTGCCACCTCGCTGCAATGTTTCTTTTATTAATCTCCATTTTTTAGACAAGTCTCAATCAATGATGTGAAATAAATTGTTTGGCTATTCTTTTGAGTGCAGCTAATCACTTGGTATGTTTTTTGTATTTTTATATCAGCAGTGCATCATTCTTTTTATAATATTTTTTGAACAAAGTATTTTTGGTTTGAATAAATTTTAGAATACCTTTACTTATTCATATTTTTTGCTTATGTAAAATTCTTTCTTGTTTGAGCTCTTATTGGGGCATGGCGATTTAATACTTGAACTACATTATTTAGAAACTTGTTCATAGTTTTATCTAGATCTAAATTGTCACTGCAACTCATTATTAAGTTATTGGTTTTAATAGCTAAATCATCGACATTTGTTTAAAAAAATTTATTTGTCAAAGTTTTTCATGCCTCGTATTAGGGTTTTTTCAGGATTATTAGAAGGTCTAAGTGATTGAGCGCGAAATGTCGGCTTGTGGTCTGAGATCCCAAAAATCAAAATTCTTCTACTTGTGATACTGTTGGTAGCATTAGTATATATATGATCTTTTAAGGTTTCACTGGATTCTGTAATTCGAGTTGGTTTGTTGATGATATTAGTACAATCTTCTACATAAACCATTTTGATAATCATTAATGCTTAAGTTCTTGCTTTAGAAGGTAATTTTAAATTTCCACAAAGCAATAAGTCTTGTTTATTTTTCCCGAACTTATTTAATGTTTGCGAAAGTTATTCTTGAAAGTTGCTGAAATCACTAATTGGAAGTCGGCATAAAACACCAACTACCACTACTTTTTTGAAGTTAGTTTAATTTCAACAAATAAGTTTTCAGAATCATTGAAGTCAAATTTAAAGTCTTGCTCTCTGATACTAATCAAATCATTTCTTACATACAAACCTACACCTTCAGCATTTGTATTGGAGTGGGAGAATAAAAATTATAAGGTGGAATCACGGCCGGGTTTACTTTGTCATTATTAAGCTTAGTTTCAGATATTGCTAGAATTGATGGCCTTTGGTTTACATCATATAGGAATTCTTCTAATCGATGTTTATTTTTAATAATTGATCTGAAATTGAAATTGCAATATGGAAAAGTTTTGTTTTTTTAACTTTGCTAAAGAATTATTGTCCATTCTAGACTACGATATTTGCATTCAGTTTTTTGTATATTGTTTAAGCTTAGTTTTTTGTTCAAACAATCGGTTATTCCTTTTACTGACACCCATATTATAGTGATGTTGAAACATTTTGTCAAATTCGTATAGTTGTGAACCCTTTCAAAAGGCAGAGCTTCATCTAGACATATCTTAAAAAGGTATTCTTCATTTGAATTCAAGTTCAATAAAATTTGTGACTTTAACAATTTAGAACAATAGGCATGTTGATTATTTGGGCATTTACTGCAATGCAAAACAAACCGGTCGGTATGGACTTTTGTATACAAATAATGCCCTTTTATAGCAGACTCAACATAGTTCTTTAGTTTAGCTTTAAAAGTAGTTCAGCAAATTATCATATTAGAGTCATGCACTTACAGTAAAGTAGAATGGAAAGGTTCCCCTAAATCCAATTTAAATTTTGTAATCAAAAAGTACTTTTAAAACTTTTAAAGCGAAACTAAACAACTGTTTTCTTAACTGCTTTTAAAGCTTAACTAAACAATTATTATTTTTGTCAAAAAAGGACAAAAATTAATGCAAAATTTTATGCATGATATTTAAGAATGCTATGGTTGCATTACGTAGCCATCTTCATTATCCGTTATACTGTAAAATAAACTTTGAAAAACTTTGGTGAAATCCAAGTTTAAACTAAAGTCATTGTTATAAATTTCTTCTCATTTCGTTTTGTTTTACCTAAACGGTGTAATTTTGATCAAAATTTGATTGAAACTTTGTATTTTGATTGTGAATGATTACTTCTTTATTTATCAAGTTGCATTGGCCAGAAGACAGCGAAGTTTCCGCCTGCCCATCTGTCTACCACATACGGTTAAACCTTCGCAGTATTCCTTTTTATTTTTGAACGTTAAGAAGGAAAGCTGTGAATGCGAATTTTTATAGTCTTTGACTTGACTCAACCGAGAATCGAACCCGAGCCTACGGTTTCAGTAGCAGACGTTTATCCACTCGACTACTGATTGGTTCTATTAACATTTTTGCAGGCACAAACCCATGGCTTGAACAAAACCGTAATTGGTTTAATTTTTGGTTGCTACGCCTTCGTGGTCATCATATTTTGTCCTGTTTTCGGCAGTTTTGTTCCAAAAATTGGAACCAAAGTGACGTTCATAAGTGGGCTGATGACGTCAGGAATATTTTCTCTATTATTCAGGTAAACTCTTCATCATCTTAAGTAATTTCATTAATGTATTGATGTGTACTGTATTATATCAGAGACTTAGGGCGCGCACCTAGGACCTTTATTTTTACTCCGGATACAACATAGAGAGATATGATTGCTCGTCACGTGACCACAATTTTAGAGACCGAAAACCGGCAAAAAGTGTACAAATGTTTACCGGTATTAATATCTCGGTAAGCAGCCATATTGATGAAAAAAGTTTGTTTTTCAAAGTTGAAACACTATATTAACCACCTTTTTAATAGCCACATGTACATGATGTAATCCGAGCACTATTTTTTCTCGTTTTTCTTCTTTCAAGGTTGTCTATCTATCTTTAAGCCGCAAAACGCAGAGTATTTATTCTTTAATCAATAGTAGATATGAAATAGGATTAGATCCCGCCTAAATTTGGAAGTGACACGTTGGCGGGTCCGCCACAAAACGGCTCCTCCAAAATTTGGAACTTTTAATACGTTTAAGATAAATAGGTAAAGTTGTCAGAATAGGTAGATAATCAAAAAAAGCAAAACGTAACAAAACTATGGGGTGAAAAGTTAAGGGATTTTCCGAAATGGGTCCTCCGAAATTAAAACTTTTTAACCGCTTGGGCTAAAACTCTAAAATTTTTGCAGTAGGTGAATTTGAAAGACAGATGAAACATGGCATAATTTGGAGGTACCACAATGAGGGAATCTTCCTCGTATGGTTCTTTCAAAATTCAAAATTTGTAAGCACTCCAGCTAATCAGATGAGATTTTCAGAATAGTAAATATAAAAGAAAGAGGAAACATGGCAAAATTTGATTTGTTACGTCGGGGGTTCCCCCAAGTGCGTCTCCCAAATTGTTAATTTCTAATTGCTAGTGTTAAAAAGATGACTATTTAAGGCACCGATAGGTAAATCTAGATGAAAGATGAGACATGCCAAACTTTTAGGTTGTCTAGTTGAGAAGAATTCCCCCAAACGGGCCCTTAAAAATTTGAAAGTTTTAACCATCTGAGTTAAACAAAATCACATCTTAGAGATAGGTAGATGTAATTGTAAATTAATGATGAATTATGGCAAACTTTGGGGATGTCACAATTAAGAGAGTCTCACCCAAATGCCTCTCAAAAATTTGAAATTTTTAACCGCTCAACCTAAACTATGTTTATTCTTTAACGCATACCGGTACTGCTTCTTGTTTTTAAATGCTAAATTGCCTCTGCTTTGAATTACAGTATTTCTTCCATCCTGAGGCAGGCATTGTTCTTAGCTTGTTTGTAAATTTAGAGCAAAATTTAACCAAACGGTGTTCAAATAATTTTTTTAAATACTGCAGCAGGGTAGTTTTTGGGTGGTGGTTTTAATTTTAGGAAAATGTGTCAAGTTTTTTGTCAAGATCATCTAGGATGCAAAATCTCAAAATCATGCTATTATTTTAAAACCGAAAGCTTTTGTTGCACCAATGTGTAAGGAAATGCTCTTTTTTTGTTGTCATAATGTAAGATAAAGGCTATTTTTAATATTTATGTTGTGTGGAAAGATTTCTATAAAAATACGTTGTTTCCGCGCGGCTTAGACTACAGTATACTATCAAATATCAAAACCGAAAGCCTGTTAACTACTGCAGTTCATGCATTTTTTTAGTGAACGTTACTGAAACCGTAGCCGCTCTGTTGCTGTCGAAGTACTTGTTTTAACTTTGGTCGCAGCGTGGCCGTGAGACCAAAGACGTTGTTTTTGCGACGACTTTGATCTCACGATTTGGGTTCAACTCACACCCTGGTCATGTTGCTGCGTCCTTGGATAAGATTCTTTTCGCTAATTAAATGATCTCTGCTTGGTGGCTTCAAACAAGCAGCAAATTCAGTGGATAAGAATGCAAAGAAACCCACAGGAACACAGGATCACTAGAAACTCCCAAGCGCGTGCGGATTCCTTAGAGCACAAAGTAATTATTGCAACGAAAAGTCTGCCGATCGTCTAACAGTTAGTAGTGTCAGTCACTGTTCGCCGTTCGGTGAATGGAGGATAATTATGCTGCATAACAACGACAACAACTTCAACAGCTTGAGTTTTTTTGACCATACCAATATTGATAACTATTATTAACATATTTCTTGAAAGTCGCCTGATTTTACCAGACCGCCTGTAATGAAAATTGCAAAGAACTCTTTATAAGCGAGAACATAGCAGAATAACGGCTATAAATTGACGTTTATTGATAATTTTTTGTAGACATTTAAAAGCAGTTTCATTGGCAGTCACTCACCAAATCTCGTCTCTGCTAAACTTCAAAAATAATACCAAGTAATAAGTGGAATGAGAACACTGAGCACACACTCCTTGCGTAATAAAGCATAATCGGTAAATAAAAATCGGCATTTACTTGAAATATTTTTTTATTATTTGGAACTTATTACGCACGGTTTGCGGCCACAGCCCAACCAAAATAGTGAACGTTACGACTGGTACTTTTACGCCAAGTGTTATTAACGAGGTGTGCATTAACCCGATTGCGCTTGCTGTTATTTTATTAATTGTGTATTTGAAAATTGTTGATAGTCATCTTGGAAACAGTTCTCGATGATATACAATAGTAAACTCAGAGCAAAATACAACAATAAAAATCACAGTAAAAGGTTAAATACACAACAGTCTGTTTCGTCCTAAAGAGTAAAGACTCATCAGGGTGCTAATGCAATCTCTAAAAGAATTATAATAATAATATCAACAAAAATAACAATGACGAGAACATTGAAATTCTCTGTTTTTATGCCCGCATTTCCCAGTAAGCTCTGATATTGTGTTGAGCACAGTTAGCTTGTCAGCTAAAAGCATTACGAGTTTCTCAGTCATGCATAAGTTGCAGTATCGAGACCCTAGTTGGTGAGCAGTAGATTGATCAGCAATAGACTATTTGATTACAGGCTCATGGCCAGAATCTTTAACATTCCAAAATGCTTTTGAGAGTTCCGTAGCATTTCTTTTCTCTCGATATCTGAAAGAGCAGATGTGATTGTAATAGCGGATCTTAAATTCCATTTCAGAGCACCCAATATAATGTTTAAAGGTTTCACCAAATGCAATCGAGGCTTTGTACATGACAGCCTTTTTGCGGCGGGGAATCGCAGGCATGAAAACAAATTCAAGCTGGAAAACGTTCGACTATAGTTTTATTGTTTTTTAACCGATGTTTTTAAATCAGTGTTGCATTTCAACGCGACAACACAACCACTTGCAGTCTGTAGTAGCGTTTTGCTTAGCAGGTTGTTCGATATTATGCAATTTCGGCTTATTCAGAGAATGTCAACGTTTTAGTTATTGTGGCTATTATTATTATAATTCTTTCACAGATTACAGTAGCACTTGATGAGTCCTTAGGACAAAGCGAACTGCTGTTGTGCTTTTAACCTTTTGCTGTGATTTTTATAGTTGTAGTTGTCCATCTACAAATGATTTTGAGGTGGTTCAGAATTCAAATACAACTTCAAGCAAAGAAAATTGCATTAAAAAATTCCAATTTACAGTTTGGAAATTCTTCTTAACTGTGGATTGTATTTCTTCTAAACGTGATTCTTCTCTTTGAAACCGAGCATAAAAAATGTTACAGCGCAATTTAGATGCAGAGAACGTAACTAAACAGTGTGATACAAAAAACTTCTAACAAAAGATGAAGTTAAGCTTACTGAAAGTCGTGTTTAAATTGTTTGTTTAGATTATTATTTTTGCATTTTTTTTTGTTTTTTCAGTCAGGTGTTTCGAATAACCTCAACTACGTTCTACACGGCAGCGTCTT
The DNA here is from genome assembly GCA_963965965.1 of Trididemnum nubilum. NCBI lineage: Eukaryota > Metazoa > Chordata > Ascidiacea > Aplousobranchia > Didemnidae > Trididemnum > Trididemnum nubilum. Next base: position 20,002,541 of record OZ014481.1, read on the forward strand.
TCACCTGCAGGTCACTAACAGCTCTAGGATGTGCGGCTTACTTTTCTGGATCAACTGCGATTGTCGCTCAGATATTTCGAGATAACATTACGTTTGCCATGAGCATAAGCGAGACGTTTGCTGGACTCGGCCTGATTTGTGGTCCCATTCTCGGCGGTTGGTTGTATCAGGTAATGGTATGTAGCCCCCAGGCACGCAAGCAGGATTTTGCTAAGTAGGGGCTTGACCGATTGTGCTCCGCCGTAAATTACTTGAAGACCAAAAAGCAGGTCTTAGTCGTATTTTGGCTCGGTTTTGGCGTGAATGCAGGTTTGGGTTAAATTTCCCCAGTAACTTTTGGCTGGGGGTAAAGCTCTTTGCTGGGTTAAATTTCCGAAGTAAATTTTTGATTTATACCTTTATCCTCCTGTCACGAGAAAACAACGGTGGTGCTAGATTTTGGATGAATCCTCATTTCTCAACAGCTCAATTAAGAGATGACAATTTTGTAAATTTTTTGGTCGAAGTTTGACACCTTCCCAGTTAAATTTTGTACTTGTTCGAAGCCACTAAGCAGAAATAATCAAAGTAAAGAGTGCTATCGAAGGACGCAACAACTTGAACAGATTGCAGGTTAAACCCAGATCATGCAATCATATTCATCGTAAAAACTACGCTTTTACCCTCTCGGTCACGCTGCCGACTCTTGAAGCTACACATTAAGACGGCAAAGACGGTCCTTTCATACACAGTATACTCAGTACTTAAATTGTAGGGGGGATGTGGGGGGATGCTTTCCCCCATCGAGAGTTGGCGTCCCCTCATCAAGATTTAGACGTCCACCCATCGAGATTTGAGAGCTGGATGATGAAACGATCAAGAGCCAGCCAGCACGAATAAATCCAACAAATTCCGGCCGAATATAGTCCCAAATTGCGGTGAAGACCTTTTTTTTTTGTTTGTTTGGTGTTCACTGGATTTCAGGGAAAAAACACTTCAATTGCAGGGACGGAATTACATAATTTCCACTGAAGTTTGATTAAGGCTGCAAAAGCGTCCTCCCATGCAAAATTTTACAATTTAAATACTGAATATACTGGCCAAGTACTAGCATACATTTGCTAATTAAAAAGATCATATTAAACTAATTACAGTGCATTTAGTGAAAATAATTGTTAATGAGCAACATACTGTAATAATTGGTTTTTGAAACATATGGAATCTACTGCAGTAGTTACCTTGTTGAGGAGAGGTGCTACACCACAGCAGTATACTGATATGGTAATAATCACTTCAACACATAAAGAACTGTTGCCTTTTCCTCGCTGTTTAGGTTTATTTTATTTCATTATTGTAATATTTGTTTACCACCTTGGTGTATTATGATTTTCTGACAGTTTTGCAGCGCTAAAAAAAGAACAAAGGCAAGAAAAATTTCGTCAAAACCTAATTTAAAAGCTGCTTTATTTCAATTCATGCACTTTTTCGTTGCTGAGAGGATTATTTCTTCATTATGTTTCAGTGGATTTATTTCATATAATTCAGTTTCAGAGGATTATTTCTTCATTTTCTCAAGGAATGACTAACTGTCTTTAGATTGGGGGTTTTCAACTACCTTTCATTGTAATCGCAGTCACAATGTTTGTGGGAGCAATTTTTAACTACTTCGTTATTGAACAAAATGAGAAAGAAAATGGGCGTGGAAACTTCTTTTCGTTGTTAAAGTGAGAAAAATCGAATGACATGCAAACACTAATTTGCCAATATAAGCTTGGTAGTTCGTAAAACTAACTGGAGTATTAAACTAACACAAATTCGTAAAACTAACAAAACTAATTATTTTTAGTACCAGTGCTCATTTGAATTATTTCAGCAAGCATTATAGAACTTTAAAACCGGCCTTTTGCTAGCATAGAGTGCTTTAATGACGATTTCAACCAACGTTTAAAATATTCTCACTTCTCAACTATATTGGAACTTAACCCTACTTTACAACGATTATTTGTCTAGCCAATTTTATGTGAAAGAAGAAAGACAAAAATATGGCAGGGCATGACCAAAAATTGACATTATTCATTTTTCATGTACATCTCACTATTCTTAAAATTCTATTTGCATATCTCAAGTATTTAAACAACTTAAATTTTGAGGACATTTCAGGGAGGTACCACTCAAAGTGGCACTCCAAAATTTTGTTATGTTTGATTTTCCGCTGTTTGGCTTTGAGCAGTTAAAAACTTTAAAGACTCGGAGAATCCGTTTGAGAAGGGTTCCTAACCGTAGCACCTCAATTTTTTGTTAGGTTTTGTTTATTTTTATTATCTATACCTATTTTGAGAATATCATTCATTTAGCTCAAATGTTTCAAAAGTTTACAATTTTGGAGGGCCCGTTTGGGGAAGAACCCCCCAACATGACCTTCCGACTTCAGGCTGGCACAAGTCTTTCCCGATATCTATAATCAAAGTTTAACCTCGCTGCATTAATGGTTTAAAATTATATAGCCCGAGAAGATAAAGAAATCATAAATAACAAACATACAAAAAAGTAAGATAAATGACACCTAAGTCAGAATAAATGAACATAGCCATAAAAAGGTGGTCAATATTATTGTGCGTTCAAAAATAACAAAATATTTTGTTCAGCCTCAAAAATTGCGGTCAGGTGATTAGGCGCCTCAAACTAGATATGCATAATTAAAACCTTTATCTGCACCCATGTTGTGTTCAAATTTCAGCTTTCGACGTCCAAAGATTTTTAGGTTATAAGCCAGTAAATAATTTTCGACACAGAAATGGCCGTTTTTTCCAGATTTTGGGTTCCAAAATCACAATCAGGTGACCTAGGATCCCCAAAATTGGCATAAAAACCGTTTTCATTTATTCCCATGAATGTCCAAAGTTCAACTTTTTGGGTTTGACCTTTTTGTAATTATATCCAAATCTATAAATTTTGCTACTCGTTTATCAAAATGGCCAAGTAGAAATAGAAAAGTTTTATACGCGAGTGCTAAACCCCATTGAAAAAGCGGATCGCATATCTTGAAACAAAGGCCGTCCAGAAACCTACAATCATCACTCTTTGTCCGTGACATACACCAGAGCAGGAAATAATTCTGTTGCAAATCTAAGATATCGATACGTATCTCGAGTTTTTGAGTTGTAACTTCGATCAGTCTAACTTGGGAGTGGAATTTTTTTCAACAGCAGACTGGTTTTCAAGCCAGAACTTGCTTTATAAAACCGCCATTTTTTTGTCTTGTTCTTTAAATAAAAAGCTTTTCGGGTCTCCGGAGACCTATTTTTTCCCGAGATTGTCATTCCCCCCCAAAAAATGAAACAGGTCATTCTACCTCAAAGTCGGAGATGCAACGCTACATGATATTGATTATCAAGCTAAGTCCGCACCCCGGTCTTAAATTCGACACGAACCGGTAAAGGGCCGGCAGATTGTCGACCACTGGTCGATGTTTATTTGTAACTGCTCATCGCAGACCAATTGATATTTAAACAAAAGTTTTTCGTTATTTTACAACAACAAAAACAAGACTGACCAAAAACAACTATTTAGAGCTATCGTACACAATAAGGTTAAAACTCCAATTTTATCTTATTGAATTCAGAATTTTTGATATTGCGGTGTCTTCTTTTCGTGTCAGTATTATGCTCTCAGCCATCGATTTCAATATGCCGCTGCTCACACTTCATATGGAAGGTTTGAAAAACTACTCACCCGTGTTGGTTGGAGCCATGTTTACTGTATTGGCTGTGGGCTATTGCATTAGCAGTCCTTTTGTTGGATTTTGCACGAGAACAAGAGTGAGTGAGTAGGCACGTTTTGGTAGACTTACAGTGATATTTAGTTTTTTTAACCCAAGGTTTTATATAATACTCTAATTACCGTAGCTCTTCGACCCTGATCGCATCCCCTTGATCTGGGTTAAACTTGCAACCTATTCACGAATTTGCGCCATTTGACCTTTGTTTGATGGCGCTACACAAGCGGCAGTTCAACTGGTAGGAATTCTGCTAATTGATTGGCTGCAAAGCAATTGTAGCATGGAAAGTATGGCTTGATCAAGACTGTTATTGATCCGTCAATGTTTCATCAATTACTCTCTTTAGTTAGAATCAGGGTGTCGAACCGTTTCAAATAACGGTTCGGGTTCAGGTTTAGCTCCTGCTCAAAATATTTTAGCGGTTCAGGTTTGGTTCGGGTTCACTTAAGCACCACTTTCGAGGTTCAGGTTTGGTTCAGGTTCACTCAAGTAAAATATTACTGGTTCAGGTTCGTTTCGGGTTCATTGACTTAAAGTTTAACTGCCGTTACTCGTTTCGTCCAGAAAAAAAAAGGAGAAATTGCTGATCCTGTTGATGATCATCACTGCTCTTATTGTGCGTGTACCAGCGCCAGCGGCATCCGGATATGGAAAAATATATTCTTACTTTTGTTAGGGGTTCAGGTTCGGTTTGGGTTCACTTGAGCACAATTTTGAGGGTTCAGGTTTGGTTCAGGTTCACTGAAGTAAAATTTTGCTGGTTCAGGTTCGGTTCAGGTTCACCAAAATGAAACGGTTCATTCGGGTTTAAGGTTCTGGTTCAGGTTCGGTTCGACACCGTGGTTAGAATGATTAGAATTTTTCCAGACTTTTCAACGCACCACGATGATAGTTGGAAGCTTTCTCATCTCCACCAGTTATTTGTTGATTGGTCCTTCTCCTGTTTTTGCCAGTATTCACTTTACCCAAATTACAATATGGAACATATCTGTTGCTATGATTGTACTTGGGATTGGAGAAAGCTTGTCCCTTGTGCCTGCATTCGGTGACTTATTTGCCTCTGCCATGTAAGTTCTTTGAGATTACGTAAAGCTTCAAACCAAAAAGTACTGCAAATATCTTCTCTTGAGTATATAGTTGCTAATAACAATCATAATGAGCTTTAAAGTTTTGCTCACGTTCTTGTGGTTAAGATCATTTGGAGATTATTCGACTAAAAGTAACAATAAAATACGGGATAGCAGCAGTAACTTAAAGGCACATTCAAGTCAAGTTTTTCACTGTTGACCAAAATGTTGGGAAAAGCATAAAATGTATTCTCACCAAAATTGAACTTTCTAAATGCTGCCGTTTTCAAGATATTGTAGTTTAAAGTTAAACAATTTTCCTCTTGTTTCAGGGTTGCCGTTTTGTCAGTATTGTGACAGAAAATTAACTTTTAGAAAGTTGGCTCAAATTTACTTGAAAAACAGCTAATTTACTCTCCATTCTGGCCCTTTACTTTTTTCTGACAGCAGCACTGCCGAAAACACTTGTTGAGAGTTACAATCATACACTTACTTTTTAAAATTTTGCTTTTCGCCAGCAACCTAGGCGAAATTTTCAAGGGAAAAAGCCTTTCTAAGGTGAAGTCTAAACTGTCATATCTTGGGAACGGAAGGTCGTAGAAAGCTTAAATTTGGTGAAGTCAGTATTCAGATCTGCCAAACATTTTTGAGAAAAAACCGAGCAAAAATTTTTTTGACTCGGATGCCATTTTAAAGATAATGTCAAGAAAATAGCGGACATAAAGCCATGTGGGCTGGATCAGCCTACAATATGTCCTTCATTCTAAAATGTACTTGTATCACTTTAAATTGCAGTAGTACCTTTGCTGGGACAAAGTCTGTTCTCCAACTACGGTCGATAGTCTAGAGCGGCAAAGCAAATATGACTGCATCTTTATTATTATTTATCAAACTGCCTTAGCCACGAGAAAGCAAAGTGATCTTCACCAAGCCCAGCAGCCACGTGCCTACATGTCTGCCACACAAAGCAGCAGCTTAACACTGACCTTTTTATAGCTGAACGTCAAGCAGCAGAGTAGCTACGAATGCTGAGTTTTGTAGTCTTTGGTCTGACTCTACCGGGAATTAAATCCAAGACTACAGTTTTAGTAGCAGATGTTTATGATCTTGATCACTGATTAATTGATTACAACCGCACAAGTTCTCAACTCTTCTTGTACTGTCGTTTTGTTTTTATTGTAAATTTTTTAGCCGAGGAGGAATGGACGATAATTTGAGTACTTCCGGAGTGGTCGGAAGTCTCTTTGTTTCATCGTTGTTTCTTGGGTGAGTTTGAAAGTAAAAAAAACAATTTAAATTAATAAACTGTTCAAAGGTTTTTTTTTTTCTATTGATATTCAGGTATTATTTTATCAAGCATGATGTTAACTTTGGCCGACAAAGCTGGCATTTTGCTGACAAAGCCGACATTTTGCCTAACATAGCTAAAATTTTGCGAGACAAACAGGGGTGCCAATCTTTGTTGAGCATCGGGGGGATAATTTGCAATTTTATCTCAACTTTGCCATATTTTCAACATTGGGGGGAATGAACCTCGACCACGATTTTTTTCAGGTAAGCAAATTAAGTGAAGACCGAACAAAAAAAGTCTTCACCAAAATTTTGAGTTTTTTTTCCCCGAATTCAAGTGATGCAAACCGCGTTCAAGTGATTTACGTGCAGACCGTGGTCAAATTATTGGGGGGATGCAGATGTAGACCGTAGTCAAATTATTGGATGGGATATACCCCCCATCCCCCCGGGTTTCGGCACCCCTGCTGACAAACCTGACATGGTATCTCAGCGATGTTAATTTTGCCTGACGAAGCCAAAACCTTAGTAAAATGTTATTTAGTTTGCAGTACAACTATGCTGAGTGTACTATTAGTCTATTGCAACAGCACACTATAAGAGTCCAAGTAAGAAGAAATTCAGAGCTAATAAAAACTTAAAAAGCGATTCTAATGAAATTTTGGAATTTAAAAGATGGAATTTCATGAGCTCAGATCCGGCATAATTACTAAATTGAAGTAAAAACAACCTTTAAGTTTTTGTGGTATTTAAACTTTTACTCAGCTCGTACTGCTTGAGGTCAAATTTTGGCTTTTTCGTAATACGGTGCTAGGTTTTCAAATGCTAAATGTCTTATTAAAAGGGATTATTTTTTTCAGAGAGTTTTTAGGTCCTGTGATAGCAGGGGTGATGATGGATCACTTCAATAACTTCAAAGTAGTGTCGTCAATTTATTCAGCGGTCTTATATTTTGTAGTAAGTGAATTTTTTTTACTTTTTAATTTTAAAACTAAAATACTGCCTAACTTAGTCTGAACTTTAAAGTTTTAAAACTAAAATACTGCATAATTCATACTTTCGTGAAAGTAAAAAAAAAAGCACTACAAGTTGTTAATCGGTGTCGCAAAGTTTTTTTTTTAACGCTGAAACGTTTGGGCATTATAAAGTGTATACAGAAGTTATGGTGATGGATAGATATAGGGTAAAAAGAGTTAAAATTGGGTTTAGAGTGAATTTCTAAAACATATTTTTTAAACTTCCAAAGTCAAACCAACGGCACATAAAAGCGTTTGCATAACTAACCCCTCCTAAACGTAAAACAGTATTTAAGTACCACTTTTTTAATTTTTCTAAAAAAAAACTATGCAGTAAAATTGACTAATCACAGCAGATTACCACAGCCCCAAAACATTAAAAATTAGAATTTTGTAAAACTCGGCAGTCTGTTTCACCCATAAATGGCATCATCAGGAGTGCATCTAAAAAAAATTTAAAAGGAAAAAGTATTGACAATTAAAACCGAAACTTTAAAATTTAAAACTAGACCCTAAACAAGGTTATGACTAATGATATTCGCATTACCTCTTTATTTATTGAGTACATTTTTGAAACTCTAATATCAACCACAGACTATAGAATAGACTAAGAATAGGCTACGAACAAACCAGTAACAAAAATTGAACGTGTAAAAAACAGTACATTAATGCGATTACGTAAGTATAATTTTTTACTGGAAAACAACATTATATATCTATGGTATTTCATTAATTTTGATCCATGTACCTCAAATTCAAATCCTTACTTTAAAATTAACTTTAATCTAACCTCAACTCAATCACTAAATCCTAATCTTAACCTTAAAAAACGAAATGAATAATACGGGGAAGAAAGTTTTGAATCGCGTTTTTTCTTTTTTTACCCTGTTTTACATGGGCTACTTGATCAACGCACTTTACACGGGGGGAGGCACAAAAATGCTCCCCAACCAAACTTCTAAATCGGAGCTCACGGCAACACCAAAATTTGAATGTGGTTTGGTGGTTACCAAATTTTTCGGAAAAATTGATTTGTGTTGATGACTTCACCATAGTGATGTCAACGATCGATTTTGTGATGTCATGACGTCTCAGCCGTTCAAACTTTGCACATAAGTTTATTTTTTGAGCCTAAATCATAATAACCTTACGTCAAAGTGATTACGTCACAAAAACCTCTTGTGTTGTCATTGAAGTTAAACGTGGGCCAAAAATGACCTATAATTTTTTTGAAGTGGCTCCAACAAAATCATAAAATTGAAAAACTTTTCCCTACTCCAGCAGCTTCAAATTTTAAAGGAGGCCTTCATTTGAAATAGGCTATTATTTAAATAATCCGGAATATTTTTCTGAACACGTTGTCAAAAGTTCCGTCCAGAAATTCCTCACCGTTCTTGAGATATCCTCTAAAATCCGCTAACACTCCGCTAATCCGTGACGTCACTTGCCCGAGTTTGGCTGAGTTTGTATGGGCTGTGTAAGGTATAGAGTAGACAGTTTTGAATAAAATAGGGTATGATTCACTTAATTTAGACAAGGATAAACATTCAAAACTGTTGCCTACCTACTCTATACCTTACACAGCCCATACAAACTCAGCCAAACTCGGGCAAGTGACGTCACGGATTAGCGGAGTATTAGCGGATTTCAGAGGACATCTCAAGAACGGTGAGGAATTTCTGGACGGAACTTTCGACAACGTGTTCAGAAAAATATTCCGAATTATTTAAATAATAGCCTATTTCAAATGAAGGCCTCCTTTAAAGGAGTTATTTGTGAATAAATTTAACTCAAAGCAAGATGGTTATGATAAAATCTTTATTCTGAAGACACTTTTTACGAAAAACGCGAAACGAGAAGCATTTTTGCATCCCCTCCCCAAAAATAGGATTAACTTAAAGTTTTCAGTTCAAGTCGTCGCTTCCAAAAATACAATATATTACACCTTTCTTAACGTCATGTTTTACGAGTGCAGACTGCTTTTCCGCGATAACTTTAAAAGATGCGTGTTACCGGTAAGTAACAATAAGTACAGTCAGTTAGACGGACCAGAGGCGCCGAGAACCAAAGATGGGCCAGGGGTCAGCTCAAATATAGCTCAACTCTGGTTTTGTGCTGTCCAAAACAGCCGACGAAATTGGCACAATTTTCTCCGGATTTTCAAGTGATCTCCGAAAAAAAAAGGTCTTCAAGGTGAAATGGCTCAATTTTCTCCGAATTTTTATTCGATCTCAAAAAAAAAAGGTCTTCGATCTTCCACAAACTGATTTGTCAGTGTCATTTCTATAGGTTCTATTAAGCCCATAGGACCTTTGTTGGGCCTCCTCAAGCCCATAGGCTCCGGGGTCATTCTCCCCCCTGCCCCCCCCTCTCGGAGACCCTGAGACGGATAATCCTAGAGTACATTATCCCTTTTTGTTGCCCTTTTTTGGCGCATTATATCGAGGTTTTCTAAAACTTGCGCAAAGTTGTTGCTCATTTTGGTGAGTTTACACCGGCCACCTGTCGAATGATAACTGGAGATCTGGGTTTCATTTCTGGGGTCGGTAAAATCGAATACAGTGTTGCCAACGGATCGCCATCGCTGCAACGTTTATTCAAAAGGAGTTGTGTTACCTTGCCCAAACGCAATGATGAGGAGATGCGTTCCGCGAACTAGTCACACACTTTGATGATGTGATTTGGGATTTTAGATTACAATCATGTGGATAAAAATTATGTCTCCGAAAATTCTTATGCATTTAACTTTGAATTAATCTCATCTTGAGATTCACAATTTATGTCTTTTTTTTCAGACTTTTGCCACTGCGTTGTATTACTTTCTTGACTGGAAGAAAGAACGATCAATGTCTAACCAAAAACTGCGCGAAAATAATACATCCAATGAAAACGATCGGTTGCTATCACGAGACAATTGAAACACCAACTCATAAATGTATCTGAAAACACTGCTGGATATCTCAAAAACCAAAGGGAAAATTTCTCCGAGCAGCTCTATAATTTTATAAATCCAAACTTCACTGTTGAAAAAATTTACTAGCATTTCGTAGGCAGCAACTTAACGCACCTTGCTGTAATGCTGTACTAGGATTTACTGTTTTATGCTTTATTCACAAGTGCATTTTTAAATCTATACCTTCGTTAGTAGTTTACTAAAATTTTTAGGTTAATATTTCACTGATTATTGATTGTTATTTTACAAGATGACTATGCTTTTACTTTTACAAATAAAAACCGTAAATTTTTTACATGCTAAATATTACTTATTTGATCACTAATTGCTAATTGTTTATCTCATTACGACACCGGTTGGCAGCAAATTTACAGAATGCTATTTTGTGGTTTACGATAAAATAGTTGTAAATTAACATCATGATTCAAGTTTACACTTACATGTATAAACTTGAATCATGATGTTAATCCACAACCATTTTTTAGTATACGTGAGGCCAGGGCCTCATAGAGAAAGTTTTCCAGGGGGTACGGAGATAGACGCCGGGCCCCCGAAAATTGAGTGAAGAACTTAGAGATCACTCAGAAAAGGTCTTCACTCAAATTTGGTCCGATTTTTTGCCCAAAATTAGTTGAAGAGCAAAAAAAAAGGTCTTCACACATATTTGGTCCGATTTTTTGCCCAAATAACAGGGACAGAAAAACGGCAAGGCAGAGAAAAAAATTTTGTTTAAAACTTGTTGCGACAACCTCCACTTTTCCGGGCCCCCTAAGCCCGGGCCCGGATACGATGTACCCCCTGAACCCCCTCTCGCAGGCCCTGCGTGAGGCTGTAGTCACCAGGGCATAAGTATCGTGGTAGGCGGGTTCCTGTAATGGGATAACTCAATTTAGAACTAAAATAACGATGATATAATATTATTTTAGCTATCGAGCTCATACATTGACCAAAGTTTATACTTTTGCATGCGATAGCTGAATATCATCAAATCTGGCAAAAATATCAATCATTTAGGTCGCATTATTATTCGCATATATAATTATTACGAGTCGCATTATTATAATCATAACAATATACCGAAAACACATGAACTCCGAGAGCAATCAAAACCTCTGGATTAGAACCTCCGAACTACCAAAAACCTAATTGGCATCCCTGCCGAAAGTTCGAAAAAGCAGAAAAGTTCAAGAACATTCGAGCAAATTAATATCAAAAGCAATCGAAGAAAATTCGAGCAAATTATCAGAAAGTAAAAATATTTGAGCAAATCATCATCAGAAGCGATCGAATCAACATTATCAGCTGACGAATCCGAAAACCAACGATAAGAGTTATCGACTATGCAACTATCGTAACGTAGGAGCAAAATAAAATATAATTTTGATGTAAATGAACTTAAGCTTCCAAGGCATCCAAAAAGCCCTGTTAAAAGGAGTACACTATCTGCGAAGTACACAACAAAACCCCAACAATAAACAACGACGGTGTTCCAGTTACAACTTCCTCAAAAATTCGCCCCCACAATAAGTAATCACCCCATCAGCCTTATCTGAAGCTGTAAGACCGAACCGACCACCGCCAACCCCTCCAACCGGATTGACCAAAGCAACAACCGAACCGTCAGGCCCAAGCAGTCGCCAAAACCCGCAAACGATCCCACACCCAACTCGTTACGAATTATTTGAATCAAAACCAATAACAACGACGGAAACTTTGAAACCTATCGAAGAGCGTTCATTTTGCAGTGCTTTTTGTTTTAATGCATCTGCGCTACAACCACAAAATAGCACCGGGATCAAAACGCTGGCTAAAAATTTACAGCCCCCAAAAATATCAACAGGGCCTAATTTTTTTGAAAATTTTGAACATCCTGCTATATCCCATCACTTAGAAACGAATCAACCTAACCAGTAGCGTAGACAGGGGGGCGAGGGGGGGGGCTATAGCCCTCCCCCATTGGCATGTCGACCAAAATGCAGAATAAAAAAAATACTACTTGGCACTTTTGAGACTGTTTTATGCATTGGAGTAGACTAAATAGTAATTTAAAACATCTTTTGAAACATATATTCAGGGGGGGCTAATTTGTCAAAAATAAAACTAACAAATCAACGAAAACTTTGAAAAATGGTCAAAAATAAGGAATCAAATTTGATCGCAAGTGTAAAAATGATAAACATAGGTGTGATCAACAAATTCATTATTATATCTAAGGATTAGAGGGGGGGGGGCTATTCAGTATTAGCAAATTATCAATCATTTCTCTCAAATCTCTTTTCATTACCCCCCCTCCCAAATAATTTTCTCTATAAACTGTATACGAAATAGATTACTTCGTGTGAGGTTTATTGAACTATTCAATTTTATAATTTACCAGCATTGAAATAAGAGAACTAAAATTTTAGCATTAGCCACCTCCCTAGCAGCCCATTTATGCGACCAGTTTAATCATGTTTGCACTGCCAATATTTATGCCACGTTTTAAAAGCATTATTTTTTTATCAAAATAGCTTTAAAATAAGTTATTTTTACAAAAAAATGCAAATTTTTCGAGCGCTGGGGGCTCCGCCCCCAGACCCCCGTGCCTCTGGCGGCTGGAGGCTTTGCCCCCAAACCCCCAGCCTCCGGCGGCTGGGGGCTTCGCCCCCAGACCCCCATTGGCCTCTGGCGGCTGGGGGCTCCGCCCCCAGACCCCCAAAACAGCCCCCCCATTGCGAATTTCTGGCTACGCGCCTGAACCTAATCCTCCAACTCCAACCGTCACTCTGCCAACCTTTTCGCAGTCTGACACTGAGTTGTGGTTTGCCAGGGCAGAATAAATTTTTACGGCAAATCAATTTTTTAATGAACGAAAAAGATTCTCGATCATCTTAAAGGCGTTTGAACTAAAACATGTCAAAAAGGCCCAAGACGTAATCAGTGGCATAGCAGCCACTTGGCGAGTCTAGCTCTGCGCCAGGGGCGGTAGGCTGCAAAGGGGCGGCAACAGTAGCGTACGCAAAATTTTGAAAAGGGGGGGCCAAAAATTTCGGAAAATTTGGTAAGAACAAAGATCTGAATCAGAAATTGTTCCTCCCGAATTTAGTCCGATTTTTCGCCCAAAATCAGTTGAAGAACCAAAAAAAAAGGTCCTCACTCAAATTTAGTCCGATTTTTAGTACAAAGCCAAGAAGAAACGTACAGAACATGCTCTTTGTGTGATCAAACCTTATGCCCAACTTGCAAAGGGGTGGGCCATGCCTCAATTTGGCTTACTTTCTATGCAATTTTACAATCCTGACGACCAAAAGGGAGGCCATGGCACAATGCACACCCCTAAATAAGCCCCTGGGCGGCAAAATTAGGCTTCGCTGCGCACACAGCAAGCTAAAATAAAAAAACTAAGACAAGAAAATGATTTACAAAGAAGCAGCTAGCACACATAAAACAAATTATAGTTTGAGTTGCTTTTTGTTTGGTGTTCGATAGCAGTGCTGCACTCGTCTGTTCTTCAATTCATAGCAACATTTATTACGCCACAAACCTGTTGTTATCACCAACGATTCATTTTCTCTGTCTGAGCAGTCTACACTCTTCAGTAGTTTCTGTAGTCAGATCTCAGGTGCGGTAAAGCTGAGATATTGATGTCTTTTATTGCTTCAGCGATGGAGAAAGCACTGAATTAGCTGTGAAAATTGACAGATTTAAGAGGCTGATGCGATAAAGTTTCAGACACTAGCATAAATATGGTGTCGAATCAAGTAAGCGGGATTTTGCTCACCACTGTAAAACATTTAACGCTGTTGTATTACGATTGATCGCAATGCAGCAACTTTGGATGTTTTTCTGAGGTTAGCAAAATTATGCTTACTTGATTCGACACCATATTTATGCTTGTGTCTGAAGCTTTATTTTACCGTTGGTATTTCAATTGCGAGCTGTGAGAGAAGTTTCTCAAAGCTCAAAGGGATAAAGTCGTATTTACGTTCTACCATAAATGATGATCGGCTATCGGCTCTATTGATTCTTTCTATAGAAAGAGACTATGTTTAAAAACTTGATTTTGAAGATATCATTGCTGATTTAGTGATTTTGCTTCGGCGAAAGCTCGAAAAGTTCAATTTTGAGGCGGTTATTGATCTTCTATTTGCCAAATCCATTTCTTCGCGATTTTGTCTTTTGTTTTTGGCCTTAACTTACATACATACAACATAGGCTACATCATATCCAAACATACATCAAAATCCAAAACAACTGTTTTAGTGCTTTTTTGCTACTGGACCTAAAAAAAGCGTTTGATACGGTAAGTCATGACATATTACTTAATAAGCTTGAACATTATTGTATCCGTGGAGTGGCAAAAAATTTATTTTTATCCTTTTTAGAAAATAGGCAACAACTTGTAACAATTAACCATTACAAATCTTCAAAAATGAATATTAACTTTGGTGTTCCTCAAGGTTCTGTGCTCGGTTCTCTTCTATTTTAACTATATATTAATGATTTACCAAGTTGCACTGCGAGTAGTCTTAAACTATTTGCAGATGATACGTGCTTAATTCTGGCCGATCCATTCGTTCAAAATTTTAAAACAAAAATTTCTGAAGAATTACGAAAAATCGCTGATTGGGTAAACGCTAACAAATTGATGCTGAACTTAACAAAATTTAATATTATTATAGTACCCCCAAATCCAGTAGCTTACGCAGGATTTTGAAAAAGGGGGGCCAGAAACAGAAAATTTGTTGTTGTTGTAGCGCATATTTATCCTCCTGTCACCGGACAGCGTCAGACGCTACCTTGTTGGACGATCCGCACACTTTTCATTACCAGGACTACTTCGTGATTGGAGGAGTCCGCACCTGCTTAGGAGTTTCCGATGATCCAATGTTCCTGTGGATTTCTTCGACTTTTTGTCCACTGAATTTGCTGCTTGTTCGAAGCCACCAAGCAGAGACAATCATCGTAAAGCGTCTTATCCAAGGACGCAACAACGTGACTAGGGTGCGGGTTGAACCCAGATCTTTCGATCAGGGTCGTCGTAAAAACGACGCCTTTACCCATTCGGCCACGCTGCCGATTTCTATGAACATAGATCAGAACATAGATTGAGAGGAACATAGATCAGATTTTGAAATTTTCAAACTCAAATTTTGTCCCATTTTTTGCCCAAAGTCAGGTGAAGAGCAAAAAAAAAAAGATAAAAAAAATCTTCACTCAAATTTTGTCCCATGTTTCACCCAAAATTAGGTGAAGAGCAAAAAAAAAAGTCTTCACTCAAATTTCGTCCCATTTTTCGCCCAATATTGTGTGATTTCGAGCCCAAAGCCTGATACCCAACTTGCAAAAGGGGGGGGGGCATGCCTCAATTTTGCTCACTGTTTTATGCAATTTTGCAATCCTGGCGACCCAAAGGGGGGGCCATGGCCCAATGGCCCCCCCTCTAAATACGCCTCTGCCCAAATCTAACGTAAATAAACTGCCAGATTTTTACAACTCCTCTTATGAATTACAAGTTTCTATTGTTAATGAATTTAAGAACCTCGGAAAAACAATGGAGAAAGGCTTATCATTTCTTTCTCATATTAAAAAACTGGAAAATAAACTTTCAAAATCAGTACGTATCTCAAATAAAGTTAAACCCTATCTGAACGCATCGACTCTACTTCAATTGTATCACTCCATCTTCCATTCTTATCTGCAATTCAGCTTCATCATATGGGGCTCAACATCTAAATCTTATCTGAAAAGATTAAATACTTTGCGAAACAAAGCTGTCAAAATATTAACAGGAAGATCATGGCGTGAAAGGGTTACCCCGTTTTATGCTAAACTGAAAATTTAAAAAATTCAAGATATGTATTTGTTAGAGCTAGCTTTATTCAAGTTTAAATTTCAAGCAAAACAACTGCCTTCCAGCCTCCCTAATTATTTTAAACTTACAAATGCGATTTATGCAAAGCAAACAAGATTGTCTAACATACTAATGACAATTATTTTCTTCCTCGTTGCAAAACGATGAAACTTCAAAGATCTATAAAATATTAAGGAGCTAAACTATGGAATTCTATTAGTAATGAAATCAAAAAATCAGCATCTGTTAACTGTTTAAAAAAATTATTACAAAGCGTTCTTATTAAACAAATATAATATTTAATTAATCCCAGATAAATCGGTAATTTAACAAAAAGTAGTTCAGTTTTTTTTTATGATTATTTAGCCCTCAAAATCCGAATGGGTTATTGCTGGACTAAAAGACCCCCAAGGTCCCTTTGCGGTTTTTCCCAGTTACCTTGGTTTAACTGCACGTTACGTAACATGGTATGTATTAGCATTGTATTTTTTAAAACTTTTTCTACCTGTTTATTGTAATGTCGGTGTTTGTTTTTTTTCTCTGGTGCGGTAACAAAAATAAACTCGTTCGTTCGTTCGTTTGTTAACCTTGAGACAGAGAGGATTCTTTCTCAAGCAATATAGAACTTCTGAGACCCGGCACATTATTTCTAATTAATTTTATTGAAAAGTTTGCTGGAAAGTGAAACTACTTCAAAATCTGCTACGGTCTATTTAGGGTGGCATTTTCAACGAAAGCCAGGGCGGCAACCAGTGGTGCAAATCTTTGTAGAGCATTGGGCGGGGGGGTAATTTGCAATTTTACCCCAATTTTGCTTTATTTTCAACATTGGGGAGGATAAACTTTGACCAAGATTTTTTTCAGGTGAGCAAATTAAGTGAAGACCAAAAAAAAAAGGTCTTCACCAGAAATGGAACACTTTTTTTCCCAAATTCAAGTACAGACCGGCGCTCAGAAGCACACAGAGTCAAATCATTGGAGGGGATGCAGATGAAGACCGTACTCAAATTGTTGGAAGGGATACAGTCAAATTATTGGGAGGATATCCCCCCCAGGTTTCGGCACCCCTGGCGGCAATCTACGCTCCTACGCCACTGGACGTAATCCACCAACAACAGCTAACCAGGCCTTATCAAGCTCTAAACGAGGCATTAATCAAACGATGCAAAATTAACGAAAACGATCGCTTAAACACCCAATTGCCAATAATCCTGCGTGGTGATTTCGATGGCGTAGAGAACCCAATCCGAAACCGATTGCTTGCGAAAATAACAGCAACCCATCGAAATCAACGCAGCTTAGTGTACTAACTGAACTTTGCAACCTTTCGAAACCACACAAAAAGTTTTTCTAAATTGTGGTCAGCAAATTTGCTATACTTTTTAAACGCAAGAGTGTTTAAAATATTGCGTTTCTCTAAGTTTCTGATGATAATTCGAAAAAAATAAAAATAATAATGAATGTATAAAAATTGGCCTTGAGAAACAATTTTACTAAGAGTAAAGGAGCCAAAGCTGTCGAAATCATTTTTTTTTACGAAGCAAAATGTTTATAATATTTCATAAACTAAAATGTTTACGACAGCTTTGGGTCTTTCATTCTTATTAAAAATATTGAATGCCACTTTGAAGTTTTACACCTTAGTAGCTGATGTTACTTTCTTACTGTGCGGTATCGTGGCAATGAAATAAGGCCAAAAATCGTGAATGGGATTATAGCTAGAATTAACGTAGAAATGTTCAATTTAATGCCTTAATTTCATCAGTTAGGGCCCTGGTGCAAGTGTTCACTGATTGTGGATCTTCAAGTTTTTAGCAGTTTCCTAAACGCAAACCATATTGTTTGGTGAAACGTACCGGGTATATTTGTTAGCTCAAGGTTTCGACATTAAAAAAAACGCGGCTTTGGGACAAGAGCAAAGTCTCCGTGCCCCATGTTAAATAATATTAGTAATTTTTTTTTGGAGAAAATAGCAATTTGCATGACCTAAGAAGATTACACACTTAGATTTTCAAAGCAATTTTGGGAAGAAAATTCCGTAAATGCTGAGTTAGGAAAACTTCAGTTTTTTCGCAATTTTCCAACTCTAATTTTAAGCCAATCTTTTCTGTACATTTCATTCTATGTGAAGTTTTCTCATATTTAACGTCTAGCAATAAATGATCGCGAAGGTTTGGGCCGCCAAAAGACACTTTGTTGAATTTGACACAAGATATTTAATTTCAAAAAATAACCTGAGGTACCAGCTGGGTCGTATTAAGAAGTAAGGCATTGAAGACATTTGCCCCGGGCCTCCCTTCAAACGGTCCACAATGGTCGAAACGAAAAAATGATAAATCTTTAAGTTTTTTTAAAAATGCCCAAATTTTTCGCTGGAGCTTCGCCTCTTCATCTCATAATGACGTGGCGTAAAAAATTTATTAAGTGCCGCGTGCATCTCTCTAGCCTTTCAAACAATTATTATGCAGTATTTAACTTCACGCTTAATTTTTTAATAATTCTTCACGCAACATTTTTTGCGATCCAATAGTTTGTTGTTTCGGATTCCTAGCGGCAATTTCCAACACGCAAATTTTTCAGTTGATGTGGTTTTGTTCCGACCACTTGCCAGTGATTAGAGTTGTGGTTTTGTTCCGACCAGTTGCCAGTGATTAAAGTTGTTCTTTCTTATCTCAATACAAATTCTTCACGCTCGCGTATTATCAGAAACAGTTGTCGCATTGAAGATTTACTATAACATATTTACCGTAGTATGTTATCAATATGCCATCACTGGTAATCCAGTATTACATTTTATTATCACACACATACTTTCTTCGAAATTCACTAGCAGAATAGGCTCGGTCATGTTTTAGCATTAGCAATTCAAAAATGCTTGTCCGGACCCCCAGATTTTTGTTATGGCTCTGGATAGCTTTAGCGCTCTGCAGTTTGTACAACCTGGACCGGAAATGTTGCAGAAATAAAAACAACAATTTTCTACTAGGCTTTTTGCCCCTCATTCTCCGATTAGAACTTTCACTCAATGCCATTTAATATAAATTTCAGTTTGACTTGGCTTAGTTGGCTATCAGATTGTATTATTTTTCAAATAAGGAAAGGAAACGAATTGACAGACCAGAAGTTTATGTGGTCTTTTGTTTGGTTATTTTCCTTTTTAACCAATCAAGAATTAATGCCGTTCTCGAGCCGTGGACAGAACATTTTTGAGGACTTGTAGGCTTTGAAGCCAAGGCCAACAACTTCAAAATGTGTTCTCGAAGATTCCACCTCTGGTAGGTAGCGTAGAACAAGAACGCGAGCTGCAAGTGTTCATTGAATTAAATAATTTCGATGATTGTATTGAGGAGAAAGAGGATGCTGGTTTCTCAACAGACTGATGGTCAAGTTACTTGTCTTTGTGATCAAAAACTTAAATTTTTGAGACTAGGCTATTTATAAATTATAAAATTTATGAAATGTTTTATTTAGATGCGACATCATCACTTGCACCATAAAAGTTCTATAAAACTTTAAAAAATGTATAGTACATTGCTTGAATTTGTGTAAAAATTTTTCTCCATCAATTACAGCAATATTTGCAAAAGTAAAGTTTTCAAAAATATGATGTCATAAATGATGACGTCATCACTTTTTTGCTCTCATTTGTGCAGACCGTGAAAAACTTGATATCATCTTATCTATAACACCAGCACAAACTTAAGGACGTTTTCGTGATTATTTACTAATATATGAAGTCATCAATATGACGTCAAACCTTTTAACCTACGTAATACGTTAAAATTTTTCTAATTTTGAAAAAAAGTGAATTAAGGAAGCAAATATTGTTATTGAAATAAACTCAGTCTTGGATGACAAGCAAAACGCTGAAATACGACAAATATTGCAAAATGGGTGTCATAATTTCAATGTAATTTAGTGTATGAGACAGAGGTGGAGTCCTCGAGGACGTCCTTGGCCTCGAGGACGTCCTCGAGGACACATTTTGAAGTCCTTGGCCTAGGCCTCGAAGCTACAAGTCCTTGGCCTCGAAGCCTTAGGTCCTCGAAAATTGCCCTGTCCTTGGCTCGAGGACAGCAGTATTTTTGAACCGTTGAAATTTTGTTGGAAAACGCCAGAAACCTCGCGGAAAATTTGTAAATACCTTTTTTATTTTGCGCAATTGGAGCATAGGCTTAGCCAAGGGGGCCTCCCTCCCAATTGAAATTTTACCAATGACAAAACTGTGACAAAAAAGCCTATTGTTTCTTCAGTTTCAGTTTCTTTTTAGCGTTTTTCGCTTACACCAGTAGCGAACAACAATACTGAAAACCAGGGGCCACGGGACCCCCTAAAATCAAATTTTGCCAGCCAATTTAAACGTAAACCTGGAAGAAATGGAGAGTTTTTGTCGTAAAAGTTGCTATCTCAAGATCACATCCAGCCTTTTTATGAACGTAATGCATTAACAAAGGCCGCATTTATCACATAGTGGCGCAGTACCAGCTAAAGGCCTTGCGCTCAAATCTTGACTTTTTAATTCTTCACCTACATGTGGCAGAAAGATGTTGCGAAAATCTCCAAAGTGCCAGGGACCCAGCGCGATGGAAATCCGGCCCGGCAATAACATGGTCAGTAGCATAGCCAGGGGGGGGGGGGGGCGGTATGGGCTATAGCCCCCCCCCCCACTGGCCTGTCAACCAAAATGCAGAATAAGAAAAACACCACGTTTTTAGCTCTTCTGAGATTGTTTTTTTGCGCTGGAATTGACTAAAAAGTGATTTAAAGCATTTTTTGAAACATATATTTAGAGGGGGGGGGTTAATTCGTCAAAAATTAGAGTCACCAATTAATGAAAACTTTAAAAAGTGCCCAAAAACAAGCAATCAAATTTTATCGCTAGTGTAAAAACGCCAAACATAGGTTTTATCAGCAAATATATTATAAACTCAGGAATAAGGGGGGCTATTCAGTGTTAGTTAATTACCAACCACTTCTCTTAATTATCTTTCCAATAGCCACCCCTCCCCCGATTATTTTTCTTTATAAAATACGCACGAAATAGATTACTCCATGTGAGTTTTATTGAATAATAGGGTTTTATGATTTACCAGCATGTAAACAAGAAAACTGCAATGTTATCATTAGCCACTTTCCACATAGCCCGATAATCCAACCAGTTGAATCATGTTGCGCTGCCAATTTCTATGCCACGTTTTAAAAGCATTATTTTTTATTAAAATAGCTCTAAAATTCAGTTATATTTGCAAAAAAATGCAAAATTTGCGAGCGCGGGGGGCTCCGCCCCCAAACCCCTGTGCCTCCGGCGGCTTGGGGCTTTGCCCCCAGACCCCCAAAGCAGCCCCCATTGCAAATTTCTGGCTACGCGCCTGACACATGGTTAGTAAGCAAAACTACCCATCTATTGTAGGCTACTATTTTTCAATAACAATTCATAAATTCACTTCCACCTCGCGTGTTTTTACGCGCAAACTAGTTTTAAAAAAGTTAGCCGTGGAAAATGCTGATTGAACAAAATTGTTGAACTTCAGTGGAGGGGGCCTGGGCCCCCTTGCCTAACATGCACTTCTATAACTAGTTATTTTCATGACAAAACAAAAATCTCTAAGGAAAATCTTCGAGTGGGTTTTCATCTGCTGAAATGTTGCACGAGTCAATGCACCTTACTTCTCCCTACTTAGAGCAAATCACGTACAATTAAACTTTAACTCCAAAATGCAAGATGTTAAACGTGTTTTGAACTTAAATTGCAACTAGAAGAAGGATTAAACAATTTAATTTTTTTAATTGGCTTTCAAATGTCAAAAGTCAAGTGATTTTCAAATGGCTCTAAACATGTGTGAAGTGTGATTCAATGGTATTAAAATAGCTTTTTTTTCCAAAAAATTACAAAAAATCGCCCAACAGCTGGGAGCTTTGCCCCCAGACCCCGTCTGTGATACGTTTGAGTTACACTGGTTTTCTCAAAACGTCTCCGAAATTACGTATTTGCACTTTTCAACTATATTAGTTGAGGGCCTCTCTCTTTGCAAAATCCTGGTTAAGTGCCAACAGGCAAATTTTTGATGACGTCTTTGCATGTGATTTGTGGTTTAGGCCTCCCCAATCAGAAATTCTGGCTACGCCTATAAATTGGAGATTGATGAAAAACTTTTTTGAAGACCTTTTTTTGTGGAAAACACTTGCGGCTGTGTCCTTGGTCCTTGGCCTCGAGCATTCCTGTCCTTGGCCTCGAGAGGGTCTGGCCTCGGAAAGGCTGTGCTTGGCCTTGGCCTTGACCTCGGATTTTTTTTGTGTCCTTGGCCTTGGCCTCGAGCCTTGTGTCCTCGACTCCATCTCTGGTATAAGAATGTCAATCAAAGAAAGCCAAATTTATACAATATCTTTTAGCATGCATGTACTTTCTTCAACAGTAGACTAAAAAAAATTTCTTCTATAGTATACTATTGAAGAAAGTACATGTATACTAAAAAAAGATACTGTATGAATTTAGGCTCTACATCAAATATAACAAAAGTTATAGGAGTTGACAACCATATGACGTCACAATGCATAATTATATGACGTCACAATACATCTGAAGGTTGCCCATGTCCCACTTGTTGGGTGACTCAAGTTTGGAAATTCAGGTCTAACCATACGAGCATAGGTGGGCACAAGTCCGTTAATCGTTAATCCGTTAATAACGAAGCTAACTTTTTCATTAACTCGTTAATCCGTTAAAAAGTTTTTTCAAGTAAACAGACTAAATTAACTTTCGTTATGTTCTGTTAACGGACTAAAAAAACTTCCGTTAAGCTCTGTTAACTTCCGTTAAGGTTTTTATCGTTAATTTCTTACATCATTCATTCATCGTACAGGTACAAACCAGTTTGCACTGGTAACACTTGTTGCGTATTAGCACGAGTTTTATAGAAGAAAGCGAAGAAAAGAGCTCTTTTTTGTGGCAAATAATAAGCTGCAACCTCATAGGTCTATTTATTATCGCTGTTCGCAATTTCCATAGATTTTCCGATCGCAGCTTCGTTAGTGCATTAGAACTTATTTTCATCTTGAAATTAGATTACATTGTAAAACGTAACTTCCAAAACACAGAAAGACCACCATAGCAATAAGCATTTCCTCACAATCAGCTGAACAGCGTCAAAACGTATTCTAGAAGCGAGTGAATAAAAAGCGATATAAATTACACGCAAAATGTTAACGAATTTACGGACTTAATTAACTTCCGCTAATTAAAGCTGAAAATAATGGATTAACGTTAACGGAGGTATGAAGTTTGTTAACGGACTAGTGGTTAACGAAGCTAACCTTTTTCATTAACTTGCCCATCTATGCATAAGAGCAGTGAGAATGAATAAAAGCAACAAAGCTAAAAAATTTCGCTAACTTTTGCGGAAATGACGTCATTATGACGTTAATGGGCTGGAAAAGTGAGGTGAGGACAACCCTAGCCGGAAATTTCAGACTATACTGAGCATCGCTATATAGATTTTAAAAAATCTTTCCGGGCCCGTAAACGCATTTTTTGACTAGACTAAAATAGCCAAAATTAAGCATGCGAGGAGACTTCTGCTCTAATTCAAGTGGTAGAGCAGTGGATCGGAAATCCAAAGGCCGCAGGTTCGAACCCAGTGTGAAGACAACTGCTTGTTTTACGTAGTCGCCTTTCTGGTGGCTCTTCTTCAGGCTTTCGCGCTGGTAGCCAATAGGCCAGATAGCACGCTAACGATTAAGCATTGAAACTCTGGCACGAAAACGTCAAAACATCACAATTAAATTCTTATTAACATCTTCCACCAATTTGTATGGAAATGAAACGCAAAAGCTTTGGCTTCGACGTGTGAGTACAGCAACTGCTGATGAATCCCAAAACAGCTCAGCAAAAATTAACGTATCTTGATTCACTTATTTTCAAGGTTTACAAAGATCTGTACCCAAGATTTCTGCTATATTGTTGCACTGCTACCCATGATACGGGGCACAACTCATTCTCCGTCATGGTGAATCATGGACACCAACGTAAATTAACTTCAGTTTTCTGTCGTATAAATTATTGAACTCTAGATTGAAATAAACTGAATTTGCAAGTTCAGAGAGTTTGTTCTTGAATAACACAATAATGATAGCAATTTGCCCGGTCAATTGTCCAAAACCTTCACCATACAACTTTGTTAATCTGCGCATCAAAACTAATTCACGTAGGTGCATACGATTCTAAGGTTGCAATGATCGAATATTTTTAGTCAAGAAGGAATGGAAAATAATTTGAGCACTTCTGGAATAGTTGGAGGCAGGCGCGTCGCCAGCGGGGGGGGGGGGGGGGCATAGGGGGCATTGCCCCCCTCCCCCAATTTTTATTTTTGCCCCCCCCCCCCCCGATTTATTTCTTGCCCTCCCCCTGTATTTTTTCTTAAAAACGAGCATCGCCAGCACAGTTAAATTAGTGATAATTTTAACTGTTTCAACCCTTATCCTGACATCGATTCTATTTGATTGATTGTATTTGAATAAGCTGAAGATGGCCGCTGGCCAAAATCGAATTTAGTGAAAGTTTTTGTTAATGTACGTAAGTTAAATATATTTTTCGGCTGATTATTTGTTTCCTTCATGCAACTAAGTATCCTGACATCTATATTACAATCTAGGGTACGGTACGCTGCACAATCTCGTGTCTCGGGTCAGGTTCAACAACAACAACAACAAATCAATTCAGTACGGTGTAATAATAATACAGCTACCAGTAGTTTGTGTGTACTGCGTAGTAGGCGTGGCATCGTAGATTATGATGTCATGTACAGCAGCACTTAAAGGCGAGTTCTTATTGCAAGTCTGGTGCTGTGATTGTTGTAGGTAATGTATAGTAAGTTGGTGTAGGCTGTAACTTGGTGATCAGTGGTATACGCGCAATAGGCTACAAACCATCCGCAATGTACCGTGCAATCAATAATTACAGAAACGAAAATAGACTATCGCCAAATGCCTCCGGAAAAAAAGATAAGAATTCGATCAGTCAGTTGCACTTTTAGGCTATGGAGCAAACGCAGGCTACGGGTAAGCAAACTTTGCAAAAGTGAGTTCAGTTGACAAGCCCATGTGTGGAAATGGAAGGCCTTAGCTTAGCAACTCAAACCATACTATATTTTGATCGGGATCTTGTTCAGCAGTATGAGTAATCGATCTGCAGAAACTCTGAGCTTACAGAAAAACAGACTGCATTCCTCCCCCAAATCGGAATCCATTGACCAATTCTTTAATAGCTAGACTACGGGAATTTTCTAACTTTCAGATTTGCAAGAAGTGTCCATTACCGTATAGTTTATTTAACTAGATCGATTAGTACCAGTAGGAAGACAAACTAAGCAGTGTTCTCGGCAGTAGTAACGCCATTGATATCTGAGATTTTGAGTAAACTTTAGTAGCCTATAGTACCGTTTTGGCTGTTTGGTGCTGCTATTTGTGATTAATTTTTAGAGCAATAGTACAGTACTGGTGCATTACCGATATAGTAATCCGTGGTGCATCCATATTGACCATTGGGTTACGATTTACGGAATTTGTCTATTTTTTGATAATTTTGAAGATTGGGCGGAGGGATGATGCTCAAACTGGCGATTTTCAGAGCAAAGTTCAACGCTCATTTTTGCCAATACCAGTAAGGAAGTCCGCAGAAATGTTTACTAAGGTTTGGAAGGAGTGCTGGTGGCAATTGAGAATTTTCAAACACAAAAGTTATGGCGAGACAGCCTTAAAGGCAGCTAGGGGGTTTGGGGGGGGGGGCGCTCTGAGCTCCCCAGCGGGGTCCAAAATCTTTAGCTTTTTCGACGTTTTTTCGAGGATAAAATGCATCGTTTAGTATTTTATCCTCGAAATACAACTTGGCAGAGGTGGAGTCGAGGACACAAGGCTCGAGGCCAAGGCCGAGGACACAAAAAAAATCCGAGGCCAAGGCCAAGGCCAAGGACAGCCTTTCCGAGGACAGACACTCTCGAGGCCAAGGACAGGAATGCTCGAGGCCAAGGCCAAGGACCAAGGACACAAAGCGCAAGTGCTCTCCAAAAAAAAAAAAAAAAAAGGTTTTCACAAAAATTCTTCAGGCGATCTTCAAAAAAAAAGAAAAAAAAAAGGTCTTCACAAAAAATTTTCAAGCGATCTCCACTAAAAAACGTTTTCCAAAAAATTTTTCAAGCGCTCCACACAATTTTAACATTACAAAAAATCGTGCTGTCCTCGAGCCGAGGACAGGCCAATTTTCGAGGACTTGAGGCCTCGAGGCCAAGGCCAAGGACTTGACCTTCGAGGCCAAGGCCAAGGACTTCAAAATGTGTCCTCGAGGACGTCCTCGAGACCAAGGACGTCCTCGAGGACTCCACCTCTGCAACTTGGAACATTGTAACACACCGTACCGAAGCGAACTGTTGGGAGGGATGCAGCAGAAATTCTTTTGGGGGATGCACCCCCTGGATCGGCACTTACCTGTCTTAATGAAGTTATAGGCAACACAGCAACAGAATAGGCATTCAAGCATAAATGCTAAACTGTTCATTTTTCTACTTTGGCTTGTAATACACAATTGTATATTATTAGCTACAGTATTCATCATAGAGGTACCGTTATTAAATTTTGCTCATATTTTTCAGGAGTTTCCTGTCATCGGTCGTTTCCAGCCGCTATGCTAGCTGTAATCATGTTTAGTTAAATGAGAAGATTTACGTTATTTTTTCAACAATTGTTGAGTTAGCGGCTTTGCCAATATTTCAATATGTCAGAGACAGTCTGCTTTCCGCTTTTATTCAAAAATCATTTAAGGTAGTTTTTGATGCGCAGTTCTTAACTATTCTTATTATTTAGATATGTTTACCAACGCGATAGCCGTAGAATATGCCTAAAATTTTTGTGGCAAGTTTGTGTCTTGCTTTAAGCAATGTGGTATAATAGCCAATATGATCCCATGCTGTTCTTACGTAAAAGACAATCATGTACGTCAGATAGGCATTAAATAAATA
Organism: Trididemnum nubilum; assembly: GCA_963965965.1. Lineage (NCBI taxonomy): Eukaryota > Metazoa > Chordata > Ascidiacea > Aplousobranchia > Didemnidae > Trididemnum > Trididemnum nubilum. The sequence continues at coordinate 20,029,463 of OZ014481.1, forward strand.
TACGCAGAACTTAAATTGTAGGGGGGACGCGGGGGGACGCGTCCGAGTTAGCGTCCCTCATCGAGATTTAGCGTCCCCCCATCGAGACTTAGGAGTCCCTCCATCGAGATTTGAGCGCTGGATGATCAGACGAAAAAGACCTAATTCTTCACGTAAATTTGATAAAAAAACACTCCAATTTCAGGCGAAGACCTTTTTTTCGGTCTTCACCCAGTAGCGTAGCTAGGGGGGGGGGGGGCGGGGGGCCATAGACCCCCCATTAGTCTTTCAACCAAAATGCAGAATAAGAAAAATACCACGCTTTTAGCTCTTCTGAGACTGTTTTTTTTTGCGCTGGAATGGACTAAAAAGTGATTTAAAGCATTTTTTGAAACATATATGCAGGGGGGCTAATTTGTAAAAGTCACAAATCAAGGAAAATTTTAAAAAATGCCCAAAACTAAGCAATCAGATTTAATCGCTAGTGTGAAAAGGCCAAACATAGGTTTCATCAACAAATATATTATAAACTCAGAAATAAGGGGGGGGGGGGGGCTATTCAGTATTAGTTACTTACCAATCACTTGTCATAAATATCTTTCCATTAGCCCCCCCCAAAAAAAATATTTTTCTCTCTAAAATATGACGAAATAGATTACTCCGTTTGAGTTTTATTGAATAATAGAATTTTATGATTTACTACCATGTAAACAAGAGAACTACAATGTTATCATTAGCCACCTCCTCATAGACCATTAATGATATCAGTTTAATCATGTTTGCACTGCCAATTTCTATGCCACGTTTTAAAAGTTTTTTTTTTTTAAATAGCCCTAAAATTAGATTATTTTTTCGAAAAAAAGCAAAATTTTCGAGCGCTGGAGGCTCTGCCCCCAGACCCCTGTGCCTCCGGCGGCAGGGGGCTTTGCCCCCAGACCCCCAACCTAGCCCTCACCTAATCAACGCGAATTTCTGCCTGCGCGCCTGTTTTCACCTAATTTTGGCAAAAAACACACTTCAATTTCCGGCGAAGACTTTTTTTTGGTCTTCATTCAATTTCGGCGACGGAATTACGTAACCTTTACTAAAGTACTTTCGCATGCCAAATGCGTTTGGTCAAGGCTGCAAAAACGTCCCCCCATGCAAAATTTTGCAATTTAAGTACTGAATATACGGTTTAGTAATCGTTTCATTGCAACCTAAGTAATTAGTTTGTAAAATAAAGCTGAAAATGGTTCTATGAACTTAATCAACGCCAAATAGCTGTATTACTCAAAGGCGAAACGAAATTTACAATAAACAATCTACTTAACTCCTAAAATACTGCAATAATTTACCGTCAAAACTTTACACCCCCGGTTTTCAGCTTTGCCCCCCTGATCTCGCTAAGCTGGCGACGCTCCTGGTTGGAGGTCTTTTTATTTTGGTGAATTTTTGTGGGTAAGTGTTTTCATTTCGCTTCATTTTTAGTCATGGGTTTAGCCCATAATCGCGCTTCATGCAAGAGCAATCAATATTAATTAGGCTTTAGTTTTCTCTTCAAATAACGTACTGTTATTACTCTAGTTATAAATGCTGCAGCTTTCACTCCAAGGCTTGCCTAAATAATATCAATAAAATATGTCCTTCAAAGAGTTTTTTTTAAGTTGTAGATAAGTTTGATCAAATATTAATTTGCTATTAAATATACCGTGCATCTGTGTGATATACTGTATAGATTTCAGTTTTTTCTACGGTTTTTCAACAGAGGCGATAACCTTAAGTAACTTGGAACAATACAGAAAAGCAAACTGTTTTTACTGATAAAAAAAAGACATTAGAAAAAGTCAATTTAGATGACTAGTTTTTTTGAAGTACTTCAGAACTATGTAAAGTGTCGCGATATTAAATACGAGTACAGTCTTTAATCTCCAGAATAGTCCACGTCGACTTAAACCAGAGAACGACTAAAGCCGCTTTTACCGAAAGTCCGTATTTACGCATACGCGTATAAAAAACGCATATCCGTTAATACGGATATGCGTATTTACGCAGGGTGATTTATTGATATGCGGAAATACGCGTATGCGTATTTCAGCGAGCGTATCTCAAAAGCATAAAATAAATGGCTTGTGAGTTTCGTATTACCTTTTATTTGATTGTTAAAATGTCGCTGATAACATCTCAATCGGAAACCGCTGACGACACAATTATTGCTTTGGGAGCCTTTATCGTCGCAAGTAGATTACGCGGCCGTAGGGGATGGGCTGTTCAACCTTTAAACCAAAGGAGAAGCAGTATGGGTGTTCTCAATTGGGACAATTAGCAGTATGGGTGTCCTTCTCAATTGGGACCCTTTGGATGCAAACCTCCTTTCCCTAAGCAACCTTGTTGCCCGTCTGAGCACTATCCTATCGGGAGCTTCAAAGCTGTAGCCTAATGTTACATGTTATAAAAGCCTAGCATAAATCTTTAATCGAATTCGCAGCCTGAAGCCCTTTGCAATAATTCCAAGGTATATTATCATTTTGGTTTTAAGCTTCTGATTTTTAACGGTTATGCTAGCCCCGAAGTTGGACCATGGGCCAAACTTTTTTTGGCCTTGGATTGGAATACCGGTATGACAAAACCTGAAACGAGCAACAGAATATCAGGAACTTTTCTTGAATAATTTCTCCTTAAACTTGCTTCATCCTAATTTCATACATCTTTTAAAAAAAGAAAACTTTTATTTTCTAAAATTCTGTAACTAATTGTAAAAAAGTTGTTGCCCTCGGTGGTGTTCGAACCTATAAGTTTAAACCAGAACAACAGCAATTCGCTACGTAGGGACGTACACCATCGTCCACTCGGACTTCACCCACCCGCATTCAATTGCGTGATTTAAATGTTTGCAACAGCAAAGGATATTATTTTACAAACGCATTGATAGCATCTTGTTATGAATTGTGGTTGATTTGTTTGTGGTTCGCTGAACTGCTAAAACTTGGAAATGCCTAGTTAGTGATTTACCTTGAGAGCAACTACTTTATCTCAAACATCAAAACATTGACTGAGTTGCTTCCGTAGAATTCAGTTAGATCTGCAAGCAAAAATACTGTAGTAGTAGGCTACAAGTAACCTTTCATTGCCAAACAGATAGGCCCCGCTAACTTGTTTCACGCTTCGGCGTATTGCAGCGAGAACGAAAGATATGATTTGATGTGGAACTATGGTAACAATTAAAGAAAAACGTCTACTAGTCAAGTACTATTGGTCTAGTCGTAGAAACTTTGTAAAAATTTCCAAACAAAAGATCCCAAAAATGATTGAAAAAAAATCTCTTACGTTTGCGCAAAAATAAAAGTTTTGATTTTGGTGAGAACCGAACTCAGGTTAAAAGTTTCAAAGACAAGTATCATAACCACTACACTAAGCAACCTTGTGACGTCACACCGCAAAAAAATTTCTTTATAAAAGCCTGAAAAATACGCATACCGTGTCCGTATTTTATTCTTTGCCAAGCGTAAAAAAACGCATGCAGATATACGCATGCGTAAATACGCATGTTCGGTAAAAGGCAATATAAAATAAACCAACGAGAGTAAAAATTTTATACGCATAAGCGTATTTTTATACGCATATCCGTATTTTTTTACGCACATGCGTAAATATGGACTTTCGGTAAAAGCGGCTTAAGATGCTAATTGACGAATTAAAATGGCAGTTGATAGTACAATTGAGCCTTTTAAATTGCAGAAAGCAGCATACCAAACTTAATTTAAGAACTTCGATTTAAGACCGAAAACAAAACAAATTCCCTCCGAGCAAAGTCGCTTCACTAAAACTTATCGCGATCGACCAACTCAGATTGCATACCACGGCTACACAAGCCAATTACAGATACACAATCTCGACTAAACTACCTACGAAACTAATATCCGGAACTCTAGAATTATTAGAATTCCTGAATTATTAGAATATTAGAATGAATGGAATAAAAAATCATCTATTTCTGCTACGCAAGTGCTTTCGAATATCCCAGAAAAATCGTTATTAGGTTGCAATAGAAAAAGTACAGATATATAGGTTACGATAACAAATTGCAACAATTATGACGTCACAAACTTCGGGTCCAAATACAGCAATTAATGACTAGTGAACATCAATTTCATCCGGTGGCTATGGAAGATCGTAGAACTTACTGGAAAAGAATTATCTCGAACATTCCAATTAAAAGGCAGCAAAACCAATAAAGCAGTCATGACCAAGTTAGGGCACGGAAATAATCATAGCAAACGCATTCAAAATCATTATATGTGACATAAAGAAAGTTGCAATATTTTTTTCAAACAAAATTTAGATTTCAAATTGATCAGCTGTTGCTTGTGCTTTTCGGGTCGTATCGTGGTCACCGAAACAACACGGTCGTATGCACCAACGAGGATTAATTTTGATCGGAAGATTAGCAAAATTTAGGAAAGTTTTTGAAACATGTCCTAGGAAATTGCTATACAAATTATATGATTCAAGAATAAATTCTCTGAGCTTGCGAATTCAGTTTATCTAATAAGTCCAACAGTTTAGAAAACAGAAAATTGATAATTCGCGCTTCAAAATTAATTTACGTTAGTGCATACGACCGTTAAATCTCTTGACCGACGAGTTTACTGCAGTGAGAAGTATTTAATCCAGGGGCGTATTTAGGGGGGCCATTGGGCCATGGCCCCCCCTTTGGGTCGCCAGGATTGCAAAATTGCATAGAAAAGTGAGCAAAATTGAGGCATGGCCCCCCCCCCCTTTGCAAGTTCGGCATCAGGCTTTGGGCTCGAAATTTGAGTGATTTTGGGCGAAAAATGGGACGAAATTTGAGTGAAGACCTTTTTTTCTTTTTTTTTTTTTTTTTGCTCTTCACCTGACTTTGGGCGAAAAATGGGACGAAATTTGAGTAAAGACCTTTTTTTTCTTTTTTTTTGCTCTTCACCTGACTATGGGCGAAAAATGGGACGAAATTTGAGTGTGACAATTTCAAATTCTGATCTATGTTCCTCTCAAATTTTCTGAAGTTTCTGGCCCCCTCCCTTTTCAAAATCCTGCGTACGCTACTGATTTAATCCACAATAAAATGCATCTTCAATCTAATAAAAAGTGCTTAATCCACCATGAAAAGACAGTGCTGTTGGTCTTCATGTGGCAACATTTGGTTTTAAACTCTGATTTATCCACCTGTGTTCACGGACCGGCAGTGATGGGCACAGCGGCGCTACTAGCGCCGCTACTTTTTCGATAGCGGTAGCGGCAGCGCTGCTGCTTTTTTTCGTCTCCAGCGAAAAGCGGCAGCGCCGCTGTTTATTCAGGCAAAAAAGCGGCAGCGCTTCAGCGCTGTTTTTTAAGCAAATTTTCTGCCGCTACTGCTACTGCTAATAAACTCTTTCCAAGACTGTTTTCGATTTAAATTTTTACGCGTTACCGTTTGGAGTCTTTACAATTTTTTTTCACTCTGCTCTTGCTACCACATTATTTTAGTTTAGTAGAACAAACAATGCAACCTTTCTGACGTTTTGTCGTTGTTATATACAGTAAAAGCGAGTTTTATCGTACGTGGTCATATTTTTTCTGAACCAAAATTCAACAAACAATGTGGTCTGGTAGCTGGCCAAATTAAACTCTGTGTGTAAGTTAACATACAATAATAATCAATGCGTTGGTAAATTTTATCAGTTGTCATCGTTTTGAGAGAATTGCAAACAACTAAAACTCCACATAGAACAAGACCAATCATTTCTTTATGAAAGCAAGTAGTAAGTACTAATGCTACTTGACAGTCGGTTTCTGACACTCCCTTCTTACTCGTACAGAATGCATACACACTAGACGGTTCATTTTGATGCAGGTGTTCTTCGTTATTGTCAAGAGCTACTGTTTGAAATCGGCTGTATTGAAGAAATGAGAACTAGATGTGGTAATAAAGAGGTGCCCTAAACCTTTTTCTACAATTCCGAATTCCTCTTATTCGCAAAAATACGTTTTAATCCGCTTGACTAGTACTATTGGTAACCCTGCTTTTCGCAATTTTGTGACATCACAAAAGGCGTACTGTAGATCAGTACTGGTAGCCAAGGTTTACTGGTTCCAGTGACAATTGCCAAGTTTTCAGATTTGGTGATAACTAGGCTACTCACTGCTACTAGTTGGTAATCACGTTTCTTAGTTTACAAGAATTTTTGCAAATTTATGCCTTTTGTAATGTCACAATATTGCAATTGCACGGTTGACAATGGCACGCAGTCGTACGAATTACATCGTATTTTCGAAAATAAAAGAAATTGTGGAAAAAGGTTTGGGGCACCTCTTTATAGCCTCAAATAGTTTTCGTTTCTTCAATAAAACCGAATTCGAGCAGTATCTCCTTGACCAAAATGCGATAGTTACAGTTCTATAAATTGCTGCAAACTTGCAGCAAGCCCGACGCCACGGGGAGCAATCCGGGGCCGTAACTCCCTAATCACTGCTTGTGGCCCCCAAACGAGAATTGTGCCCCAAAGAAAGTAACAGGCTCGTTGCCACTGGAGTGCAGTTTGAGGCCTGAGATTCCCAAGATACTGGTTATCACCTCGGAATTCGTGAGCAAGAACTGTTTTTTCGCAGATTCTGTAATTAAGACCCTTTTTTTTGTCGTTTCAACCCGGAATTCGTGAAAATTCATGTATTTTTTAAATTGAAGAGCTTATTTTTCTCTTCACCCCAAAATTCGTGAAAATCCGCGCATATTTCGAGATGAAGACCTTTTTTTTCGTCTTTACCCCAGAATTCGTGAAATTTCGCGATGAAGATGTTTGTTTTTTGGTCCACACTTTCGGATTCGAAGTATTAAAGTTTTTGTGCCCCACTCCAAATTTGATTATGCCCCCCCAGTCACGCTATTCTGGCGCCGGGCCTGACTTGCAGATCGCAAAGATGGCTTTCGCGATTTTCCCCAAAAATGTTGGCGTTGAGTAGAAAAAATGATTTGTTGACTATCTGGTCACAGACCACAGTATAGTTCGTGCACTGCAAGAAGGACAGTATATACATCGCTGCATAGCAGAACAAATTTTGCTACAACAGTGATGAGTAATACTGAGAATTAAATTTATAGTGCGCTGAGAAATGAACTAATAAATCGAACCAGGTAACAAATAAGTTTGAAAGATAATTGGAACGACCGACGCTCGCGTCGCGTGTTCCTCTGTTTTTACTCGGCCATTTTCCAACTAACGAGTGCGAAATTTCAGACTTTTGCTTATAACTCGAGAACGGTTGGATCTAGCAACATAAAATTCTGACAGCAGTTTGAGATTAATGAGTTGTATGTTTGTACCAAATTTCGAGGCAATAGGTCACGTGACTTCGGTTTTAGAACCCGAAAACCGAAGGTTTGGCGTAAAAAGCGGTCTCAGTCAAAAACGGCTTAAGTACGGCAAAAAATATTTCATAGGGTTGTATGTCTCAAGATACCCTTCCATCCCAACCAACCCACTTTTGGCCGCGATGAGGTTTATTTCTTTTTTTCCTTTTTTTTCCTTTTTTTTTCTTTTTTTCCTTTTTTTTTTCTTTTTTTCCTTTTTTTTCTTCCTAATTTTTGTACGCTCTTCTTCTCCTAAACCACAACACATCGAAATCTAATTTTTGTGTAAAGTTGTTGAGCTGCAAATGCAATTTTTTCTCCCGAAATTTTTTTGGGCAACTCCACCGGGAACCCCCCAAAATGGGGCCCCAAAAAATCAATTTCTTGAACGGTTCAAGCTAGAGTGCTAATTGTTTTTGATATCAGTAGATATTCAACAGACAAATATTTTGACATAGTTTGGGGGTGCCACCCCCCCCCCGGGGACCCCCCAAATGGACCCCCCAAAAATCAATTTCTTGAATGGCTTAAGGTAGAGTTCTACTTTTTTTTGATATCAGTAGATATTTAACAGACAAGTATTTTGACATAGTTTGGGGGTACCACCACCCCCCCCAGGAACTCCCCCAAATGGACCCCCCAAAAATCAATTTTTTGAATGGCTTAACTTAGAGTGCCAGTGTTTTATGATATCAGCAGATATTAACAGACAAGTATTTTGACATAGTTTGGGGGTGCCACCCCCCCCCCAGGGACCCCCCCAAATGGACCCCCCAAAAATCAATCTTTTGAATAGCTCAACTTAGAGTGCCATTGTTTTGTGATATCAGAAGATATTTAACAGACAAATATTTTGACATAGTTTGGGGGTGCCACCCCCCGGGAATCCCCCCAAATGGACCCCCCAAAAATCAATTTTTTGAATAGCTCAACTTGGGTGCCAGTCTGTTTTGATATCAGCAGATATTTAACAGACAAATATTTTGAAATAGTTTGGGGGTGCCACCCCCCCAGGGACCCCCCAAAATCAACTTTTGAACGGCTCAAGCTAGGGTGCCAGTGTTTTATGATATCAGGAGATATGTAACTGGCAAATATTTTGACTCTACTTTTCTGGAGGTTCCATAATCAGATATTTTTGAATAATTGCTGATTTTACGGTAGACAAAAAGTACTTTTGAGCGTCACAGCATTAGCTATGCGTCGGTCGTTCACTGGGTTTGCTGGCAAACTCCCATCTAGTTTAGTTATGGAGTTATACTCGTCGAAAAAATATGTGTAACGTGAATCACATTGTGAATCATTTACTTAGCATGTATCTAAATAGCAGCGAATAGCATGTTGCCCGCGCTATAGAATATGTCATTACTGCGTACGTATCTCCTCCGAGTTCATAAACACCAGTTCTTAACTGCTCGATTTGCTTTTTTATCAAAGTTGGATGAAATCACCGGAGGAATTTCAATCACCTACCATTTCTACAAAATTCCCAGAAATGTTTGTAACTCGGTCAATTGATAAATTTTCCTGTCGTATCTCTACACAAGGAAATATTTTAGTGGTTGAGGGCAGAGCATATGATGAAAACATTGACTACTTCAGAGCTATAAGAGCCGGGACAGAAGTGTACAGAAGCTGAATACTGTTTGCCATCGTGTTAAAACCTTACCTTATGTAAGTGATTTGAACTATTTCTTATTGCCTTTTATTTGCGTAGAAAATGCGACAAAGAATTTAACTTCCTAGAGTAACTTCTAATGGTAACTTCTTAAAGATAGTTTCTAAGGCGCTGATTTGACCAACCAACGTTCTGAAATGCTTGTTTTTTTGAAAGGAGCATGTCAACAACCAATTGAATTGTGATTTGCTTACTTGTTTACCGTTTAAGCCTGCTAATGCCGATTGTAGCCTGTACCAATACTTTAAAAGGTTGAATTGTAACTTTCACAACTACTCATTACTGTACCGTATTCGAATGCCATCGTTGTTTTTGCTAGATATTTTATCTAAAGTAGCGGCAGCGGCCGCTGTTTTGTATGCAAGAAGCGGCAGCGGCGCTACTTTTTTATTAAAGTAGCGACAAGTGGCAGCGCCGCTGCTTTTTTTTCAAATAGCGGCAGTGGTAGCGGCGCTACTTTTCAAGTAGCGGGTGCCCAGCTCTGCGGACCGGCAATGGAAAAGTTTGACAAAATGTTTTAAAATCATTCCGCCGAATCTTGTTTATTCGCAGAATCTACTGTACATTAGTACGGAAACAAAAAGTTCACGAGATTTGCTAAGCGAATCACGAAAGATCATTAATTTCACGGTGCTAACTTTGACAAGTTTGTGATTGCAACAAAATCTACTCATTACTGGGGCCAGGGCCTACGAGAGGGGGGTTCAGGGGGTACATCGTACCCGGGCCCGGAGCTAGGGGGGCCGGACTCAGGGGGCCCGAAAGAGTTCAGGTTCCCGCGTTGAGGTGTTTTGGCCTTTTTTTTTAATGGGACTTAATTTCGGTGAAGACCTTTTTTTGGTCTTCACCTAATTTTTGGCAAAGAATGGGTCTAAATTTCAGTGAAGACCTTTTTTTTTTTCTTTGGTGTTCACCTAATTTTGGGCAAAAAATGGGTCTAAATTTCAGTGAAGACCATTTTTTTTTGGTCTTCACCTAATATTGGGCAAAAAATAGGTCTAAATTTCAGTGAAGACCTTTTTTTTTTTCTTTGGTGTTCACCTAATTTTGGGCAAAAAATAGGTCTAAATTTCAGTGAAGACATTTTATTTTGGTCTTTGGGGGCCCGGCATCGAGCTTCGTACCCCCTGGAAAAATTTCTCTCTGAGGCTGATGATCACATGCTGATCGTTGGATATCTTAGTTATTACAGTGCTGTACATTTGCCACATACTGTATTTCTCGGGACTGTTTGTTGATCGATGAACTGAGGCACATACTGTCGGAATGTCAGTGCAGTACTGAGCATGTATCTTAGTCGTCATTCAGTACTGGGGACGCGAAAGCGCTAGATTTTTCCGCTTTTGCTTTCCTACTTAGATTTTAAAATGTTTTTAAAAATGCATCGAGAGTTTGCGGTCATTTACGTTACAAAGCTTCTGTTTTTACCAAATTAAAATATTTTCAACCTTATATTTTCAGATGAGGTCAATCTTTTCCGCTTTCATTTTTGATCGTCTTTAATTTTTTAAAACTATTTTCAGTTTGGTTCTACGGTAAAAGGCTGAGTTTTCTTTCAACGCTTCCGCTTTTTAACAAACTAAGGTCAATTTCGCTTCAGCAATCAACATCCCTGGCTAATTGACGGCAGAGTACAATAGTATCCGGGGAGGTATGACACATAGGCGTAGCCAAGATTTTTGATTGGGAGGGGGCAGACTACAAATCACATGCAATGACGTCATCGGAAATTTTCAAAAAAAGAGCTTTTTGTGGGGCAAAGATATCGTAGCGGTGGCCTATTGGCACTTTACCAGAATTTAGCTAAAATGAAAAGGCTTAAACTAATAGATAAAAAGTGTAAATGTCTAAATTGGAAGACGTGTTGAGTACGCTAGTGTAACTTAAATGTAACGCTGACTGGGGTCTGAGGCGAAGCCCCCAGCCGCAGGGCGATTTTTTGTAAGTTTTTGGAAAAAAAGCTATTTTAATGCCATTGAATCACCTTCGCACGTGTTTAGAGTCATTTGGAAGAAATAGATTTGTAACGCTTGAAAGCCAATTGAAAAAATTAAACTGTTCAATTTTCCTTTTACTTGCAATTTAAGTCCAAAACACGTAAAAAATCTAGCAATTTGTTGTTAAATTTTAATTGTAAGTAATTTGGCCAAGGTAGGGGAGGTAAGATGCATTGCCTCCTGCAATATTTTAGCAGTAAGTATTAATCCACTCCAAAATTTTCCTTAGAGAGTTTTGTTTTGTCATGAAATTAAAAGGTTAGATGAAGGCCTAAGGTTGCAACTTTTAGGACAAAAACTCTTAATTTCACTCCGCATGTACATTTAAATTGTTGTGCAAAAATCGAATTGAGGGGGCCCTGGCCCCCTGGTTGTCAATATTATTGTTAATTACTGTTGTACGCATGTACTGTTGCACGCAAAAAATGCCAAAAGAAACTGAAACCGTGCAAACAATAGACGTTTTGCCACATTTTTATCATTGGTGGCATTTCGATTAGGGGGGTCTTCCACTACTATAGTTTCAGTGGACCACAGTTAGACCAGAATTCAGTCGAGCGCAAGTCAGAGAACCTTTGTTTTACGTTTCGTTAAATTAGCGATAAAGTATTCTGTATAGCTTGCATATTTAGATTACGGGAGGAAATTTTTTTTTAAATCAGCAATGTAGCAAAAAAGGTTGGGAGCCCCTGATTTATTCGTTCTTGTAATGATGGTAATTATGCGCGCTCAACATTATCTCTGCGCCCACAAGAGTGACTCCTAATGGTTGATTTAACAATTATTTAAAAAATGGCAGGATTGCTACAAAAAGCGGAAAAGAAATGCAAATATCTTTCAATGTGGAAGTCCAAGAATTCTGAAATTAGCCTCAAAAATAAAGAAAAAAAAAAGTTTGTTTGGCATGTTTTGTTTGGCAATAAATTAGATCTCAATGCCCTTTTAAAACGCTATTGTTTTTTTCAGACATTTGCAGTTGCGATATTTTACTTCATTGACTGGACTAGAAACCGATCGACATCGAACCTGCTGCGAGTTCACCGAAAAACGTCTTGTAGTGAAAGAGATCCTTTGCTATCAACAATAATTTCCAAATGACATCGCTACAATTTAGAATTTGACTTATTATAAAGCAATATGCTGATAATAGAACATTCCGGTTGATGAAATTCATCTGACAGCTTCGCACAGTACCACTGGTGAAGTGATGATGAATCTTCTTGACATCAACTTTAGGATTGAATATGGCAGTTGCAGACGCTAGAATCAGTGAATTAAATTGCTTTATGATTGGTTTGGTAGCGACAAATACATAAGCAATCTTTCCAACAAGTAGGATACAAAGTTCGGCCTTTGAAATTTTTCCATAATTAGTAATTACTGTTTTTTTGACGATTGTTGCTAGTTTTGTTTACCAAGTTGCTTTAGCTGTTGAATACTTAAGATGTCAAGTCCAATTAACTGCTACTGCCTCTAATACCACTTGTTTACCAAGTATGGTGAGAAACTTCACACTCTTAATTTTTTGATGTTGGGACGAAAAGACAAGCTGCAAATAACCGAAATATAACAAACTTATTGAATTATTTTTTGTTAAATGGCAAGTGTTTAATTTTTAGACATAAATATAACTGCTACGTCATAGCATTAAATCCTGATTTGCTGTAATGCATTTTCGAATTTTTGATTTGTTTGCCTTCACGCGAAGAGCGCGGTCCGCAAGGCATTTTTGCAGCTTTTGTAATTTAGCTCAAAACTTGTTACGAATCGCTGGAATTTGTACGTGTTTGAATTTGCATATAATTAAGCTTGTTTCTTCTTTATGCGCGACGCATGAAGAAGACAAGCTTTGCGATTCTTGACTGTGATGGCAAGCGTTCTGCAAATCGTTCTTCTTTTTTATGACCTGATGGTCAGACGCTTCAAATGACGTAACTTATGTTTAGTGCATTTTGTTAACGTTCATTTTTGGTTGGCTTTATTAGTTATTTTTCTTTAGCTAGCCTGTTTTCAAATTTATTTTGAAACCGTGCTGTGCGTGGTATAGTTATTCATTTGTTTCATTTTTTGTTTTTGAATAAAGAAGAACTGGATCTATGGCAGCTCGCGTCCTGTAAGAATCCCAGGCGAGCTTAGTCTTTTTTTTTTTGGAGTTCGTTACAATAACCTGACCAAGAGACAGTGCTGGACACCGCAAATTTTTTTTTAAGTCCGCAGTCCGCAAATCCGCAACCGAATTTCAATTTTTTTAATCCGCTACCGCAAATCCGCAATTGCACGTTTAAAAGCTTAGTCCGCAACCGCAAGTTCGCAGCGACGTTTCGGGATTTTTGAATCCGCAGCCGCAAGTCCGCAACTTCGTAATTCTTGAAATCCGCTACCGCAAGTCCGCAACTTTTTATAAATGGAGTAGAAATGTTTTGCATTCAACCATGTCCCGAAGTGATCTACTCAAGAGTTGATTAGCAAACATAAGTCAAAAGTAGTGACTTGTGGGAAGTATAGCAAGCGTATGTTGGATACATTCCACGCAATAAAAGGAATTACTCACAATCGTTGATTGTAGTAAATGTACCACAGCATGACTCGTTATTGAGTTGCTTTTTGGACGGCAAACTTAAGAATTGCCCACCCCCCTCTTACTTTTAGGTGCAACTCAAAACAGATTTAAACGCTTGTATTTTTGGTTAAAGTTTTTAAGTGCCTTGGCTCAGGGGGGTTGCAGCCCTTAGCCCTCCAGGTTGCGCTACTGCTTATACAGTGGGTCTACGACTTTTATGCGCGGGACGTTTATGCGCCGCCGATTATGCGCCGGGACTTTTATGCGCCGAGACTTTTAGGCGCCAGAGGTAAAAAAATTTTTTTTCAAAAAAAAGTTTTTTTTTCAAAAAAAAGTTTTTTTTTCACAAAAACAAGTTTTTTTCCAAAACAAAGTTTTTTTTCCAAAAAGCACTTTTTTCTACAAAAAAACGTTTTTCTTCCCAAAATTTTTTTTTCTTTCAAATGACAGTCTTTTGTCAAATAAAAACTTTTTCCAACACTTTGATTAAAAGTTTTACTTTGATTAAAATGTTAATGTTTTCGAAGCTTTTCATCAGTTGTTTGTCAAGAAGAATCGTCAGAATGGAGAGTGCAGGAAAAGGAATGGCTATAGGAAAAATCCGAGCAGTGATTGGCTGGAAAAGGATTGCTGAGAGAGCGTCATTTGTGTAGAACCTTTAAGCTGAACAAGAATTCTTTTTGTCAGCAGAGGGCGGGGTTTGAAGTTTTGATAAAAGTGACTTCAAAAGCAGATAGATGGAAGCAGAGCGGAAAAAGTTTTGCAAAAATTTGATTTCTTATTGTATTTTTTTCAATAACAAAGAATGTTTTCCACTACTTACTCGCAAAGTTTTTTTTACCTAATCCAGACGCATGCGATCTCCAGCCAGCGGTCTCGAATTTTACGGCGCACAGACACGAGTTGCTTGTGCAATATTGACACACGCAGCAAGCCGTGTGACGTTTCATGGTTATTTTGAGTCTACCTCTACCAAACAATACAGTATAAACTTTTTCAGGAGCTAAGGATTTATCTCTCGACAGATTCCTATTTATAGTCTTTACATCTTGTTGTAAATATAGTAAAAGCAATGTTTAAATTGATATTTTTCAGCTTAATCTTTACACCTTGTTGTAAATACACTTATAGTAAAAACAATGTTAAATTCTTGAAGTCAACTTCTTCAGAAATCAGCCTGAAAGCGAAGTTTGCGTTTGACTAAAACTCATTTCATTAGAGCTTTAAAATTGATAAATTGATTGGTTTTGCGACTTCTGGAGCAGCAGAGATCAGCTCAAATTTTGTCCCGGGATACAGCACGATGATGAGTCTAATTTGTTTACACTTACGCAGCGACTTTTCCATGTTTTAACTTATATGTATACAGTGGAATTCGGTTAATAAATCCACCTCGGGACAGCCGGTTTTGGATTTAATACGCGACGGCTTTAATAAACGGCGTTTTCTAAAATGCACAAGACGATTCCGTTCCAAGCAAATTGGATGTAATAAGCGGCTGGATTTATTAACCGTGGATTTATTAACCGAATTCCACTGTATTTTTCTCCCGAATGTACGATAAAGACCAAAAAAAAATCAAAGAAAAAGGTTTAGTTGTTTTAATTGACTTGGTGTTTCACCAGAGCTCCGCTCTTCAACACTTTTAAAGGCGGTGAATCATCCAGCCAATTCCGGTGGTTTATAATAGCTAAAATTCATAGGTGGGCAAGTTAATGCAAAACGTTAGCTTCGTTAACCACTAGTCCGTTAACAAACTTCACACCTCCGTTAACGTTAATCCGTTATTTTCAGCTTTAATTAACGGAAGTTAATCAAGTCCGTTAATCCGTTAACATTTTGCGTGTAATTTACATTTCGTTTTATTCACTCGCTTCTAGAACACGTATTGACGTTGTTGAGCTGATTGTATGGAAATATTTATTGCTATGGTGGTCTTTTTGTGTTTTGAAAGTTACATTTTACAGTCTAATGTAATTTCAAGATAAAAACAAGTTCAAATGCCCAACGAAGCTGCAAGATATTAACGATAAAAACCTTAGCGGAAGTCAACAGAACTTAACGCAAGTTACTTTAGTCCGTTAACAGCACTTAACGGAAGTTAATTTAGTCCGTTAACATGAAAAAACTTTTTAACGGATTAACGAGTTAATGAAAAAGTTAGCTTCGTTATTAACGGATTAACGATTAACGGACTTGTGCCCACCTATGCTAAAATTGAACTATAATTTTTGATATTTTTTGTTTTAATTTTGGGAGTGCGGTTGCAAAGTTATTCAACAAATACAAGAAGATATCCCCCGACAAAAAGTTTTCGGAAACTCTGAGTTTTGTTCTTCCCGCCAAAACTACAATAGGCCTAATAGTTTAGAGAACTGTAGTTTTGGCGGGAAGAACAAAACTCAGAGTTTCCAAAAACTTTTTGTCGGGGGATATCTTTTTGTATTTGGTGAATAACTTTGCAACCACAGTCCCAAAATTAAAACAAAAAATATCAAAAATTTTAGTTCAATTTCAGCTATTATAAACCACCGGAATTGGCTGGATGATTCACCGCCTTTAAAAGTGTTGAAGAGCGGAGCTCTGGTGAAACACCAAGTCAATTAAAACAACTAAACCTTTTTCTTTGATTTTTTTTGGTCTTTACCGTACATTCGGGAGAAAAATATACATATAAGTTAAAACATGGAAAAGTCGCCGCGTAAGTGTAAACAAATTAGACTCATCATCGTGCTGTATCCCGGGACAAAATTTGAGCTGATCTCTGCTGCTCCAGAAGTCGCAAAACCAATCAATTTATCAATTTTAAAGCTCTAATGAAATGAGTTTTAGTCAAACGCAAACTTCGCTTTCAGGCTGATTTCTGAAGAAGTTGACTTCAAGAATTTAACATTGTTTTTACTATAAGTGTATTTACAACAAGGTGTAAAGATTAAGCTGAAAAATATCAATTTAAACATTGCTTTTACTATATTTACAACAAGATGTAAAGACTATAAATAGGAATCTGTCGAGAGATAAATCCTTAGCTCCTGAAAAAGTTTATACTGTATTGTTTGGTAGAGGTAGACTCAAAATAACCATGAAACGTCACACGGCTTGCTGCGTGTGTCAATATTGCACAAGCAACTCGTGTCTGTGCGCCGTAAAATTCGAGACCGCTGGCTGGAGATCGCATGCGTCTGGATTAGGTAAAAAAAACTTTGCAAGTAAGTAGTGGAAAACATTCTTTGTTATTGAAAAAAATACAATAAGAAATCAAATTTTTGCAAAACTTTTTCCGCTCTGCTTCCATCTATCTGCTTTTGAAGTCACTTTTATCAAAACTTCAAACCCCGCCCTCTGCTGACAAAAAGAATTCTTGTTCAGCTTAAAGGTTCTACACAAATGACGCTCTCTCAGCAATCCTTTTCCAGCCAATCACTGCTCGGATTTTTCCTATAGCCATTCCTTTTCCTGCACTCTCCATTCTGACGATTCTTCTTGACAAACAACTGATGAAAAGCTTCGAAAACATTAACATTTTAATCAAAGTAAAACTTTTAATCAAAGTGTTGGAAAAAGTTTTTATTTGACAAAAGACTGTCATTTGAAAGAAAAAAAAAATTTTGGGAAGAAAAACGTTTTTTTGTAGAAAAAAGTGCTTTTTGGAAAAAAAACTTTGTTTTGGAAAAAAACTTGTTTTTGTGAAAAAAAACTTTTTTTTGAAAAAAAATCTTTTTTGAAAAAATTTTTACTTCTGGCGCCTAAAAGTCTCGGCACATAAACGTCCCGGCGCCTAAACGTCCCGCGCATAAATGTCCGCGCATAAAAGTCGTAGACCCGCAGAGCCCCCAGCTGCTGGATGATTTTTGCAATTTTGTAGCAAAAATAGCAATTATTTTAACGCCATTTAAATCACTTTTCGCACGTTTTAAAACCTTATCAATAATTACAGTAAATTGATAAAAGTCAGAAGTCATTGAAAGATTTAAATTGTCTAGCCTCTTGAGCCCCCATATACTTCGGGTCAAGTCCAAAACACGTTTAAACGCTTCTTCTTTTTTTGGTTATATTTTCTAAATGACTTGGCTAAGGGGGCTGATGCCCTCTGAGCCCTTCCTCCTGGTTGCGCGACTGATTGCGACCTAAAATACGTCTTGAGTGTGCTCTAAAAAAAAAACACCTGGTCTTTTAAACAAATGTTTTCACGTATTGTTTCAGGTCATAATCACTAATGAAATACCGGTAACGCTGCTGTAGGCATACATTCCTATTCTGCGACACATCCGTAAAGGCGTGTTAATAAGACGGATTATTAGGTCACATTTATGTAAAGCAGTTGGAGGCCAGCAATTTCGCAAACATTTGAGAAAACTTCAAACGGAAATTGTGCTTGAAAATTATTATTCCTTTTTCCATTATTGCCTGTTGTCTTGTTGTTACGTGATGCCCCAAAAAAGCATTCTGAGTAAACCGAAATGATGGGGCACGACCAGTCGTTGAGGGGCTATTGCGCCCCTTCACCGTAGCGACGGCTCTGGCTACCAGTACAAAAAATTATACACCAGTGGCTAATTTTGTAAACTCACGGCAAAAAACAATCAAGCCATATTTAGAACCAAGGCTGCAAATTCGAACTTAAACTCGGAAAAAGTTGGTTGTTTTGCCGAACTCGAAAAAACAGCATGCCAAGAAAAAGAAAGCGATTAAGTCGAAAAGCAGGCTTAGTATTTTTGTCAGCCTGAACTTGAAAAATCTGATATTTTTGCAGAACTTGTACTAGAAAAAATTAATTTGATTTCTCATGTTTGAATGGGTAAAAACATAAATATTTTACAAAAATAGAAAGAAATTTCAATATTTGTATAATACTTGCGGAATTGCGGACTAAAATTAAAAATAGCCCGCAACCGCAAGCCCGCAATTTAAACTGCCAAAGTCTGCAGTTGCGGATTTGCGGACTTGCGGACTAACTCGCGGACTTGCCCAGCTCTGCCAAGAGACCGGATCAATCCCTGGAATTATTTAAATAGTCTAGTTGAGTGATAGTTTTTTAAAAATTTTTTGTAAAATAGTCGCTACGAAATTGAATATTGCATAATTCATCTTGCAAAAAAGAAAAGGATTGTGGTAAAAGTAGCCCTCGAAATAAAGATTATTTTATTGAAACTTTGCCATTATTATGATAAGTAATTGTTAATTGTGTGAATTTAAAAAAACAAACCCGGAATATCAATTTGGTTTGACATGTTGTAAAATATTAATTATGATTTACTGTTTCAGTATAGCAGACGTTTAATCGCTTTCTGTTCGGTCAATGATGATTTGCAGAGGAAGGCAAAGCGAAATCAGGTGCATAAGCTCGCAGCGCAACTATCGCAACTTCAGCAATTGTGGAAGTTACGTTGCGCTTGAATTATGTTATTTTGAGACATTGCGTAAGTTGCGTAAGACTAATGTATTAAAAATTTGTTGAGGATTAATTGCGTCGAAATTATTTTTGGTTAATAGCGCAATTTCATACTATGAACGTAATTTAGTTTCATTTCTATCGTAAAATATAGTACTTCTCAAAAGTAGGCCTTCTTTAGCAAATTATTTTTATCTGTGTAGAAGAATTACAAAAATACGGAATTAGTATTGTGTTTTTTAAGCTTAATTGCGGAATTAAAGTTGCGCTTTGACTTGGTACGAAAATCTGGTTCCGCTATTGCAAAAATTGCGCTGCTCTTCAGAAAATAAAAAAATTAAAATACGCATTTTGCGCCGCGCTTTTGGTAAAATAACTTGGGACAAGAAGTTGACTATACTAATAATCATATGCGTAGCCAGGATTTTTGATTAGGGGGGACCCAAACCTCAAATCACATGCAATGACGTCATCAGAAATTTTCGAAAAAGGTACTTTTTCGGGACCAAGATATCACAAAATGGAAGATCAGAAGCCATGGCCTGGTTTTTCACGTAACTAGGATTTTGCTGAAGGGAGAGGGCTTACACCCAAAGCTAAAATGTCTGAATTGGGAGACACGTTGAATAAACTAATGCAACTGAAACGTACCACAGCCGCTGGGCGATTTTTTGTAATTGAAAAAAAAAAACTTAGTTATTTTAATGCTATTAAATCACATTTTGGACGTTTTTAGGGATATTTGAAAAACCTAAAGTTTTAACATGTAAAAGCTAATTAAAAAATAAGATTGTTCAATCCTTCTTTTACTTACAATTTAAGTTTAAAACACGTTTAAAATCTTGCAGTTTGGGATTAAATTTTGTGAGGGATTTGGCTCAGGTAGGGAGAAGTTAGATACATTGCCTCATGTAATATTATAGCAACAAGTAATAATCCACTCGAAAATATGCTTTGAAATTTTTCGTTTTGTCATGAAAACAACCAGTTGTAGGAGTACATGTACGACTCGGGGGCCCAGGCCCCCTTAATTAAAATTAAATAATTTGTTTAGTGAGCATTTTCCCTCGCAATTTTTTTAAAGTTTTTTGTCGTGTAAAAACTGGCAAGATGGAAGCAAATTGTTATTGAAAAATGGTACAATAGGTGATTAGGCCTACTAATCATGTTATTGCCCGGGCCAGATTTACATTGCATGGGGCCCTGGCACTTTATGGATTTTTGCTACATCTTTCTGCCAAACAAAGAGTAAAGACCAAAATAAATAGTCTTACCATCTGAGCGCGGGGACCTTGGCACTGTGCCATGCTAAATTTGGCCCTAGTTATTGCATTACGTTCATAAAAAGGTTAGATGAGGGCCCGAGGTTGCAACTTTTAAAACATAAACCCTTAATTTCTCCCAAATTATACATTTAAATTGTTTGACAAGATTTTGAATTGGGGGGGCCCGGGCCCTCCTGGTCGTCAATATTATTTTAATTACTGTTGTACGCGTGTACTGTTGTACGCGATAATGCTTAAAGAAACTGAAACTGAAAAGCAATAGGCTTTTTGTCACATTTTATCATTGGTGGCATTTCAATCGGGGAGGGTTCTGGTCCTCCCCGGCTACGCCTATGACTGGGGTGGCCTAAATCATGACTGTAATAGCATAAAAAAGTTAAATGGGGGTCTGAGATTGCTAGTTTTGGAACTAAAACACTAAATTTCTCCCTGCTTGTACATTTAAGTTGATTGGCAAAAATTTAAACTGAGAGAGCCCGGGCCCCTGGTCGTCAATATTATTATTCTTGCCAATTGCTGTTGTACGCGTGTACTATTAAACGCGAAAAATACTAAAAGAAACTGAAATAGAAGAAGCAATAGGCTTTGTGTCATCAGTTTTATCATTGGTGGCATATCAATTGGAGGCGAGCCGGGCCGCCTGGCCTCCCCCCTGGCTACGCCTTTGCAAATAATACCATATAATCATTACCAAATTATTGCCAACACTGCCACGCAAGCAATCATTTTAATAATAGCTTTATTTACCGGTACGTTATTTTTAAAAATTTACTTCGTTTGATGGCATGTGTTGACTTAATCACCAGAGGTGTAGTCGAGGACACAAGGCTTGAGGCTAAGGCCAAGAACACAAAAAAAATCCGAGGCCAAGGCCACGGACAGCCTTTCCGAGGACAGACACTCTCGAGGCCAAGGACAGGAATGCTCGAGGCCAAGGCCAAGAATCAAGGACACAAGCGCAAGTGCTCTCCGAAAAAAAAGAAAGGTCTTCACAAAAATTTTTTCATGCGATCTCCAAAAAAAAAGGCCTTCATAAAATTTTTTTCAGGCGATCTCCACAAAAAAACGTTTTCCAAAAAAATTTTCAGGCCCTCCACAAAATTTTAACAATTCAAAAAATACTGCTGTCCTCGAGCCGAAGACAGGCCAATTTTCGAGGACTTGAGGCCAAGGCCAAGGACTTGACCTTCGAGGCCAAGGCCAAGGACATCAAAATGTGTCCTCGAGGACTCCACCTCTGTTAATCACAGTATAGTAATTGGTTTCAAATCGAAATTAGAGACAGCAAAAGTCAGCGAAAGTGTTTATTAATTGTATTAATAAAATGAATTAATGGTATTCAGTGTGTCAACAAGTAAATTGCTTTTTTTTTCTTTAGATGCTTTGACAAGAGCACAGCGTTTTGCCGAAAACGTTCAGCGTAATTTTTGTGAATAATGTAAATAAAGTTATTATAAAAATGATTAGTGTGGCAATGTTGGCAATAATTTGCTTTTGATAAAATATGCCTTTTCCTCTGATAATTAGCTCGATGCCCGTTAGCAGCAACTAACGCTATTATTGTCAACCACAGAGCAGTATTAATCAGTGGTGGAGTCCTCGAGGACGTGCTTGGCCTCGAGGACACGTTTTGATGTCCTTGGCCTTGGCCACGAAGGTCAAGTCCTTGGCCATGGCCTCGAAGCCTCAAGTCCTCGAAAATTGGCCTGTCCTCGGCTCGAGGACAGCACTATTTTTGAAAGGTTAAAATTCTGCAGATCTGCCAATAAATTTTTTTCTGGACGGTTTTTTCGGAGATCACCTGAAAAAAATTTTTAAAGACCGTTTTTTTTTTGAGATCGCATTCGCATGAAAAAATTTTTGAAGACCCTTTTTTGGGTGGGAGAACACTTGCCTTTGTGTCTTTGGTCCTTGGCCTTGGCCTCGAGCATTCCTGTCCTTGGCCACGAGAGGGTCTGTCCTCGGAAGGGCTGTTCTTGGCCTTGGCCTCGGATTTTTTTTGTGTCCTTGGCCTCGAGCCTTGTGTCCTCGATTCCTTCTCTGGTATTAATATAATATGTACACAGATTTAGTTTTAATTTTTTACTTCGAATCACCGTAACAAGAATTTTTAGCCTAAACACACAGTTGCTTTGTAGCAGCTGCAGCAGTGGTAGCAAGTCAAAAATGTGAGATTTAAAAGGAGTGTAACGTAATTTTGTTCTCACGAAGTCGCCGTAAAATTTAAAAAAAATTAAAATTGATTTCGTTGCACGTATATTCAGAAAGAGAAAAATTGCTAATCGTAAATAGAAAGAGACATCGCAAGCATTAAGCAATATTCGTAACTTTGCCACTGTATCCAACTTTGCTAAACTTTATTAAGCCTTTCAAAACTTTTAGTCGAATCAAGAATTTCAATGCGCCTTTTTCAAATTGTGCTTCACTTAATCATAGCTTTGTAGTTATTTGATTTTAAAATTTAAAGGTTTAAAAAGCTATCAAAACTTAATCAAATATCATTAATCAATAAGCTCTATAACAGTTTGCAACGCCAAAACTTGTAATCAATAGCCTTTTGCGTGGATAATTTACATCAATTTTGATTCGAGTATGCACTCTCTAGCTCCCGTTGTCGTTAATTGTTTCCGGTACCTTAGACTACTTTGACCAGCTGCTCCATGTTCAATTTTGTTCATTCTCTTGTGCATTGTTTTATCGCAGCATTCTTCTGAGACCCAAAGTTAGCTGTTAAAGGGCCTAGTCAACAAATAAGTGATCTGGTATGTGGTGACTGAGTTCGCAATAAAGAAAAGCTGGCATTAGAAGCAAACCTAACATAGCAAAGCCCCGCAAGTACTAGCCACTGCTTTCTTGTGTACAATCTCAAGTTATCCACATACGATTCAGATTCATTTTCATTCTTTTTTAATGCATCAACCTCTCTGTTCAATGATGCAACATCTTTGATATCGTTGGGCTTTGTCATTTGCTTTCCTAAATTCTGGCCAGAAACGCTGATCAAAACAATTTACGTATAACTATTTTTATAAGAAACTGTCAAAAATACAGTATCAAACAAATACAAATCATTGTACTTAACAACAATAGCCTATTTTGCTCTGTCTCAATGTTACATAAAACTGAGCGATGTCGCTTATTTAAACTCGATATACTTTTTTTTATAAAAACCAGTAAATTTTAAGTTTAGGCTGGCTGTTCTTAAATTTTCAAAAATATCTAGCCTCATTTATTTTTAAGTAGTTCTTAACTTCATTGAAGAATAAGGTAGTAGAAATTAGTTTATGCTCAGTAAAAAGTTTCCGTTGTTATAGATCATCAATAAATGTTAGACAAATCAACAAAGTTAGAAAAGATCAACAAAACTCTGCTATTTACTAACTAATTCGTTGCATCAGCTAGTGTTCTTAAATTATTTTTTTAAGCTGAGACTAGCATAGTTCTTAATTTGTTCCTAAATTTTGAGCAAAAATGAGCTTCATGTTTTTATGAAATTGTTTTCATAAAAAAAATTGTATTAAGAATTTGTTATATTTGTCTCATAAGTGTTATACAGTGAAGAAAGTATTTGCAAACGTTAAACAGATTTCGATATCTAAAAATCTCAAACCAGCTTATAGGCACTGTAAATTAATTGAACTATAACTCCCTATAGCAAATCAGTCGTAGTATACAACCTTTGGTGTTTTACGGTATGTTATTAATGTTCATTAAGATCGTGCTAAAAAGTGATTAAATAAATGTCGTTTTTATTGCACCTATGACCTCAAAGCAAAAGTGCATGAGAAGAAATAAATAAGAAGAAATAATTAAGAAGTAATAAATAAGAAGAAATAATAAAAGCAAAAGTGCTTAAGAAGAAATAATTGCGTTGCGCTTCTACTGAATCAAAAAGTTCACTGCGGAAATTGCCATCCGCTTCAGAAATTAAAAAAACAAATCGCGCGTTTTATGCTGCGCTTTTACTGGTTTAAAGATATAATGCTTTTGATTATATCGTTCAAACTATATAATATTTCAAACATACATAATCTTTAAAACTTTTAAAAAATATAATCTTTTAAACCTTTTTCTGGTTTAAAAGATATAATGCTTTTAAAAGCTTTTAATATAATGTTATTTGTGCCCACATCTGTTGATGTTTTTTGATTGAACAAACCTATGTTGTTTTTTTTCAGCAGATGGCTAGTTACCATTACCAATTGATTCTTTGACCTTGAAAAATATTCCTACGTGTAATAAACACTATATCATTGCAAAATCGCAATTCATTTATTCCTATAAACATTGGACTATGTTCATGTGATTTCAATTTGATTAATTTTATTATAACGTGTTATTTGGCGATCAAAACTAGCAAGCAAACTGATGCAGCAGTCTCAAATCCTGACAAACGCCGTAGTGCGTGGTTGGATGGCTGTCTCTTAACATTAAACGAAAGTGGATGCAGTTGACATGATGAGGCTTAACTATTTCACTGCATCCACAGTGCGCATTTATTATGGTATATGGAAATACCGACGTATTTGTTTAAATTACTTATTAGCGAATGACAAACGTGCCATTTTACTTGCGTACTGAACAACAAAATACTTGATTGACATTTTTATTTTTCTCAGAGCTTTTAAGTTAAGAGTCGAAAACAAATTGCAAAAAAATAGGCTAAGCAAATAATGCGCAACGTAAAAGTTTCTTTTGTGATAGATCATGATTAGTGTTATACAAATAAACAAGGTTAGAAAAGATCAGCAAAACTCTGCTATTTACTAACTAATTCGTTGCATCAGCCGGTGTTCTTAAATTATTTTTTTAAGCTGAGACTAGCATAGTTCTTAATTTGTTTCTAAGTTTTGAGCAAAAATGAGCTTCATGTTTTTATGAAATTGTTCTCACAAAAAATTGTATTAAGAATTGTTATATTTGTCTCATAAGTGTTATACAATGAAGAAAGTATTTGCAAACGCTAAATATATTTCGATATCTAAAAATCTCAAACCAGCTTATAGGCACTAAAAATTAATTGAACTTTAACTCCCTATAGCAAATCGGTCGTAGTATACAACCTATTATGTTTTACTGTATCTTATTAACTAAGTTCATTAGGATCGTACTGAAAAGTGATTAAATAAATGTCGTTTTTAATCTACATTTGGGCCTCAAAGCAAAAGTATATCAGAAGTAATAAGTACGTTTTTTGTTTAAGCTTTAAATAGATTTCTATTGTCGAGCTTTATTCTAAAATTAAAAGGCTGCTTAAAATGAACTTTATTTACGAGGGGTATTTTTTGAATTATTTTAAAGGTTTAAACACAACGCTTTACTGCAAGGTTTCAATTTTCTAAGCTACATTCAACAAATAATAACATCAAAACATTTACCAAATTGTTTTATTTTTCAAGATCTCGACTTGTCTTTTTGGTGATCTCATTTCAATCACTAATTACCCAGCTGAGTTTTAAGCAGATCGAGATTGGATGTCTATACCACTTAACTGCACACATCGGTAGACTTAACTGTAAAGGATTTTCGAACTCGATCAATTCTTATTCAAGTTCAAGTTCGAGTTTAGCCTATTTTAGCAAGTTCAAGAGTTAGTTTTCTAATTTAGTTTTTTCGAGACCAAGTTCGGCAGAAATATCAAGTTTTTCGAGTTCGAGTTTAGGCTGACAAAAATACTTAGTCAACTGGTTCATTGCCGGTGCTCATTGCAAATAAAACAATGAAATTATTTTGCTTATGCAGCAGCGATTTGATCAACAAAAAAAATTTCTTTCTAATAAATTTTTAGTCTTTATAATTTCTTTTTAATGAACTTGACAGTTTTATTCGAGTTCAAATTTAGAGTTTGAGTTTAGAAAACTTATTTTTTTGAGTTTGAGCTCAAGTTCAAGTTCGCATCACTGGTTGAAGTACTTAAAACTTCAGGTGCTTACAAATAAAACTTAAAACTTCCTTAACAAATACAATACCACTAGAAGCAAATCTGGTCAATGAAGAAGTTGAGTTGTTCAGACTGAGACTTGAATCATGTTTCTGCGAAAAGTGTTGCTCAAACTATTCGGGAATTGCGGCGCAATAAGCTGGGGATATATTTCCTACCCCGAGGTTCGGTACACCCTGACTGCTGCAGCCATTATGCATACCAGATTATTGCGAGTAAAGTTACATCCTATTATGTAAAAAAAAGTTTAGGCAATACAGTTTGGAGTTACTTTACTTGCATTTTTCTAATATTAATTTTCTTTATTTTTTTAAAGCGATAAAAAAGTATGATTTGAATGATAAGGGGATTTGATTCCAAAGTTGAACTACTTTAAATTTAACGGATGATTTTCCATCATTAGTTCTAATATTACCTAAAAAGTAATTTTTGTTTGATGCACCTTTTGCGTCGTAACTATGAGCATGATCAAGTGGCAAAAAAGTATGTTGCGAATATTTCTGGTTGAGCTTTTACACGATATAGATACATAAATTTTCCTAATTCGAATTGGTATAGTTCGGTATAGTTTTTAAAACACTGTACTTTTAATACAATAAGTCGTTGTTAATGCGGTTATTCCATGTGGATTTGTTCATTATTATTAATACTTTATTTTGAAGTATTTGACAGAGGTGGGGTTTAGGACATAAGGCTCGAAGCCAAGGCCAAGATCAAGGCCAAGGACAGCCCTACCGAGGACAGACCCTCTTGAGGCCAAAGACAGCAATGATCAAGGCCAAGGACCCAGGACAAAAGCGCATGTGCTCTCCAAAAAAAGGTCTTCAGAAAAAATTTTCAGGCGATCACCAGAAAAAACCGTTTTCCAAAAAGTTTTTCAGGCGCTCCGCAAACTTTCAACAACTTAAAAAATAGTGCTGTCCTAGAGCCGAGGACAGGGCAATTTTCGAGGACTTGAGGCTTCGAGGCCAAGGCCAAGGACTTTAAAATGTGTCCTCGAGGCTCAGGACGTCCTTAAGGACTCTACCTCTGGTATTTGAATAGGCTTTAATGAGATTTTAGCAGCAGAGCCGCAGCCAACTTGAGCCAAGTATATCAAATGTGAATAAGAAAAATGCATAGTACATACTTAAAAGCTTTCTGTGGTTTAAATAGTGGCGTAGTTTAGCAATTATTCCAATTGCAGAAGATAATTTTTTCTGTAGATATTTTTGATAAGTTTTCCAACTGAGATTTTCATCTAAAGTTACTTCTAGATATTTTGCTGTACCGCATTTTCAATGGCAATTCCTCGTACGGATACATTAAAATAAGTTAGGGCTGGTGGTTTGGATTTAGTTTTTATCAATAAGTAATTTGATTTTGAATGATTCAGTGTTAGTTTATTGGTATTTAACCAAAGGTCAACCTTGCTTAATTCCTTGTTTACTTTGTAGTTGAGAGATTTTAAGTTAGTGTTAATAAGGAACAATGCTGTATTATCTGCAAACAGTCGAGTTTCAAAGTTAGAAGCTTTGGGCAAATCATTGATGTAAATGGAAAATAACAATGGCCCCAGAACTGAGTCTTGTGGTACACCGCAGATGATATTTTGTTTCTTAAATGGTGCGTTATTGACTGAGACAAATTGTTTTCTATTAGTCAACTAATTTTCAGTTATTGTTAAAAAATTTCTTGTTATCCCATACTTTTCTCATGTACTAATCAGAATACCATGGTTTATATTATCAAATGCTTTTGATGAATCTATAAGATTAGGCAAGTAAAATCTTTGTTGTCATGCACATTTTTAGTTTGTTAGTTACGTCTAATATAACATGACTTGTGGAATGTTTTGCTCTAAACCCCAGTTTGTTCTCTTGATAGAGTATTGCAAGATGTAAAATAGTTTTCAAGTCGTTTGTAAATGATTTTTAAAAAATTTTGGAAAAGGTGGACAAAACTAATGGGACAATAATTTGCTGCCTTATGAAAACTTCTTTTTTTAGGTAATCGAGTTATTTTTGCAAATTTTAATTTGAGGAAAAATTCCTTTTTGTAAGCATTTATTGAAAAGGTTTGATAATGCGGATGAAATATATTCAGCAGCCACTTTTATTTTTTTTATTTGGTATAGTTTCAATTTCAACTGCCTTTTCATCATTTGAATGCAAAATTTTACGGAATATTCCATTTTCAGAGAAACGTTTGAAAAAAAAAAAGAATATAATGAGGACTGAGGAGGTTATGTTTTGTAAAATATAAGTTTTGGAATTTTTTTGTGGAGTAGGTATTTTTGATACCATGGTTGAACTATTATTTGTAAAAAAGTTATTCAGTTCATTAAAAATATTTTCGTCACCAGTCAGAATTTCGTTTTCTTCAGTTGCAAGTTCATTGATTGATTTTTTAGTTTTGCCACCTCGCTGCAATGTTTCATTTATTAGTCTCCATTGTTTAGACAAATCTTTTTTACTGTTCTCTATCAATGATGCGTAATAATTTGTTTGGTTTTTCTTTTGACTGCAGTTAATCAGTTGGTACGTTTCTCATATTTTTCGATCAAAAGTGCAACATTCTTTTTATAACATTTTTCGAACATAATATTTTTGGTTTGAATAAATTTTAGAATACCTCTACTTATCCATGTTTTTTGCTTGAATGAAATTCTTTTCTTGTTTCAGACGCCGATTTAATATTTGAACTACATTATTTAGAAACTTGTTCTTAGTTTCATCTAGGTCTAAATTTTCACTGCAACTCATTATTAAGTAATTGATTTTAATAGCTAAATCATCAACATTGTTTAAAAAAATTTATTTCTCAAAGTTTTTCATGCCCCGTATTAGGCTTTTTTCAGGATTATTAGTAGGACATAGTGATTAAATGCAAAATGTCGGCTTGTGGTCTGAGATCTCAAAAATCAAAATTCCTCTACTTGTGATACTGCTGGTAGCATTATACAGGCTATATATGATCAGGGCCAACGAGAGGGGGGGCAGGGGGGACAATGACTCCGGGGCCCATGGACTTTAGGGGGCCCACGAGGGGGCTCATGGACTTCAGGAGGGCCCACTGAAATGATACTATGAAATCAGCATGTGAGGTCCGATGACCTTTTTTTTTTTGGAGATCACCTAAATTCGGCTGGAAAAATCGGTTAGAATTTCGGTGAAGACCTTTTGCTTTTTTTTTTTTTTTTTTTTTTTTGGAGATCACCTGATTTCGACAGGAAAAACCGGTTAGAATTTCGGTGAAGACCTTTTTGAAGCGGCATTTTTTCCGTCTGCTTTCGAGTTCATACAGCCGAAAATCCGTTATATTTAAACTGGCCCCGGGCCCACGTTCGGCTCTCGGCGCCCCTATTTATGATCTTTTAAGGTTTCTGGATTCTCTAATTTGAGTTGATTTGTTAACAGTAGCGTAGCCAGGGGGGGGGCAGGGGGGGTTATAGCCCCCCCATTGGCATGTCGACCAAAATGCAGAATGAGAAAAACATTACGTTTTTAGCACTTTTGAGACTGTTTTATGCACTGGAGTGGACTACATAGTGATTTAAAACATCTTTTGAAATTTATATTCAGGAGGGGGCTAATTTTTCAAAAATAAAACTAACAAATAAATGAAAACTTTGAAAAATGGTAAAAAATAAGCAATCATATTTGATCGCAAGTATAAAAATGCTAAACATAGGTGTCATCAACAAATATACTATAAAATAAGGATTAGGGGGGGGCTATTCAGTATTAGTTAATTACCAATCATTTCTTTCAAATCTCTTTTCATTAGCCCCCCCAATTATTTTTCTCTATAAACTGCATACGAAATAGATTACTCCGTGTGAGTTTTATTGAAGTATTCGATTTTATAATTTACCAGCATCTAAACACGAGAACTAACATTTTACTTTTAGCCACCTCCCAAATAGCCCATTTATGCCACCAGTTTAATCATGTTTGCACTGCCAATTTCTAAGCCACGTTTTAAAAGCATTATTTTTTAATCAAAATAGCCTTAAAATGAAGTTATTTTTGCAAAAAAATGCAAAATTTTCGAGCGCTGGGGGCTTCGCCCCCAGACCCCCATTGGCCTCCGGCTGCTGAGGGCTCAGCCCCCAGACCCCCAAACAGCCCCCCCCATTGCGAATTTCTGGCTACGCGCCTGTTTGTTAATGATATTAATTTCAATCTTCTACATAAACTGCATTTTAATAATCATTAATGCTTAAGCTCTTGCTTGAAAGGTAATATTAAAATCTCCACAAACCAAGAAGTCATGTTTGTTTTGTTCGAACTTGTAAAATGTTTGTGAAAGCTGTTTTTGAAACTTGCTGAAATTACTAATTAGATGTCGGCATAAAACACCAATAAGCACAACTTTTTTGAAGTTAGTTTAATTTCAACAAATAAGTTTTCAGAATCATTTGAGTCAAATTTCAAGTCTTGCTCTCTGATGCTAATCAAATCATTTCTTTCATGCAAACCTACCTCTCTAGCATTTGTTTTGGAGTGGGAGAATAAAAAATTATAATTTAAAATCAAGGCCTGGTTTACTTGTCATCATTAAGCTTAGTTTCAGATATTGCAAGAATTGATGAGCATTGGCTACATCATGTGGAAATTTTTCTAATCGATGTTTATTTTTCACAATTGATCTGAAATTGAAATTGTTATGGGAACAAGTTTTTTTTTTTTAAGTTTGCTAAAGAATTTTTGTATCATTCTAGACTACGATACTTGCATTCAGTTTTTAGTAAATTGTTTAGGCTTGGTTCTTTGATCAAACAATCAGTTATTAACTTACTGACACCCATGTTATAGTGATGTTGGAACATTTTGTTAAATTTGTATAGTTATAAACCTTTTCAAAAGGAAGGGCTTCATGTAGACTTGTCTTAAAAAAGTATTCTTCATTTGAATTCAAGTTCAATAAAATTTGTGACTTTAACAATTTAGAACAAGTGGCATGTTGACAATTTGAGCATTTACTGCAATGCAAAACAAATTAGTTTGTATGGACTTTTTTTTACACATGATGCACTTCGATAGCACACTCAAAATAGTTCTTTAGGTTAGCTTTAAAAGTAGTTTAGAAAATTATCATTTTAGATTAATGCGCTTACAGTAACGTAGAATGGAAAGGTTCAGCTAAATCCAATTCAAAGTTTGTTATCAAAAAGTGCTTTTAAAACGTTTAATGCTAAACTAAACAATTGCTTTCTTAACTGCTTTTAAAGCTAAACTAAACAACTATTTTGTGTATGCTATCCAAGCACAATACTTTGTTCACCCTACAGTTATTATTATTATTGCTGCCAAAGAAGGACAAAAATTTAGGCAAACTTTTACGCATGATATTTAAGAATGCTATGGTTGCATTGCATAGCCATCTTCAATATCCGTTCTACTGTAAAATAAACTTTGAAAGATTTTGGTGAAATCCAAGTGTGAACTAAAATTATTATACTAAATTTCTTCTCATTTCATTTTGTTTTACCTAACCGGTGTAATTTTGATCAAAATTTGATTGAAACTTTGTATTCCGATTGTGAATGATTACTTCTTTATTCATCAAGTTGCATTGGCCAGAAAACAGCGAATCTTCCTCCAGCCTACCTGTCTACGACACTTCGTGGAGCATTCACACTGTTCCTATTTATTGCTGAACGTCAAGCAGGGAAGCTGTGATTGTCAATTTTTATAGTCTTTGGCTTGACTCAACCGAGAATCGAACCCGAGTCTACGGTTTCAGTAGCAGACTTTTATCCATTCGACTACTGATCGGTTCTATTAACGTATTTGCAGGCACAAACCCATGGCTTGAACAAATCTGTAATTGGTTTAATTTTTGGTTGCTACGCCTTCGTGGTCATCATATTTTGTCCCGTTTTCGGCAGTTTTGTTCCAAAAATTGGAACCAAAGTGACGTTCATAAATGGGCTGATGACGTCAGGAATATTTTCTCTATTATTCAGGTAAACTCTTCATCATGTAAACTAATTTCATCACTGTATTGGTATGTACTGTACTAAATTAGAGACTTTGGGCGCGCAATTAGGACCTTTGTTTTTATACGGCCATTTTGATAATGAACAATGAGCATGGAAATCTATATTTGAGTAGCTTTTAAACGAGGACTAAAGGCAAAATCAATGGGGCTATCTAATGTTAGGCCGATTGCATAAAACCAGGGCCTCATAGAGAAAATTTTCCTGGGGGTACGAAGGTCAATACCGGGCCCCCAAATTTTACTGGGCCCCCCAAGCCTTATCGGGGCCCATGCCGTTAAATCATTTTCTTGTCTGATGGGTGTAGATGTTCATTCAAAAATGAGGGGATAACGATATTCGCATACAGTTAGGACCTATGAAAAGCACAACTAAACATAAAATTGGTTTAAATCTAGCTAGGGGATTTGGGGGGGCGCTGTGAGCTACCCCAGCGGGTTCCGGGGCAGAGCCCTGGAAGCTTGCAGGTTCAATTCCTGTGGGAAGACAACTTTTTCGCATTGCTTATTTTCAAGTGGTCGCCGTTCTGGTGACTCTTCCGGAGGCTTCCGCGCTGGTAGCCTTTAGGCCAGATGATAGCGCGCAAACGATTAAATATTAAAAGCTTTGACCACCAAACGTCAAAACATCACAACTAAATTATTATTAATGGGTAGGTTTGTCATGAAAAGTAGTAGAGACCCTCTTCCCAGTCCGAACCCTGCTACCTCTAAAGCTACCGCTACTCCTTCCACTTCCTTATCTGCAAATGCTTCCGGTGCCCCTGGTTATCTTATCCTTCTGGCTCCTTCACATTCAAACTTGAATTTATTCCCGAAAGGCAAAAATAACCGCTATGCTTTCGTCCCGGATGGTTTTGAATCCGTACCCGCACCAACCGATGAATTAAACTCAGCTTTACATTGCCCTTGGCCCTTGGAACTCAGGTTGCTAAAAGCTTTCACATTTCTGAAACAAAACTGCCCAGAACATCAGCACATAGGCGTAGTCGGAAAGGATGAAGGCAGGGGGCCCGCCTCCCCCCCAATTGAAATGTCACCAATGACAAAAATGGAACAAAAAAGTCTATTGTTTGTATCACACATTTTATATCACACATTTATACAATACGTCATCTCTCATTCTGATGTGCCTCTGAATTATAAGTAGTTTTGCAGTAACTGACTGAGATTGATATATACTGATACTGGAAATTGTACCAGGACTAATGACCATAGGTGGGCACAAGTCCGTTAATCGTTAATCCGTTAATAACGAAGCTAACTTTTTTATTAACTCGTTAATCCGTTAAAAAGTTTTTTCAAGTTAACGGACTAAATTAACTTCCGTTAAGTTCTGTTAACGGACTAAAGTAACTTCCGTTAAGTTCTGTTAACTTCTGTTAAAGTTTTTATCGTTTATATCTTGCAGCAATTATTCATCGTACCAGTACAAACCAGTTTGCACTGGTAACACTTGTTGCGTATTAGCACGAGTTTTATAGAAGAAAGCGAAGAAAGGAGCTCTTTTTTGTGGCAAATAATAAGCTGCAGCCTCATAAGTCTATTGATTATCGCTGTTCGCAATTTCCAAAGATTTTCCGATCGCAGCTTCGTTAGTGCATTAGAACTTATTTTTGTCTTGAAATTAGATTAGACTGTAAAATGTAATTTCCAAAACACAAAAAGACCACCATAGCAATAAGCATTTCCTCACAGTCAGCTCAACAGCGTCAATACGTGTTCTAGAAGCGAATGATTAAAAAAACAAGTAAATTACAAGCAAAATGTTAACGGATTAACGGACTTTATTAACTTCCGTTAATTAAAGCTGAAAATAACGGATTAACGTTAACGGAAGTGTGAAGTTTGTTAACGGACTAGTGGTTAACGAAGCTAACGTTTTGCATTTACTTGCCCACCTATGTTACTGACATGTTGGCAAACAATACAAAACAAAGCAAGGAGGTTTTTCCCCCACTCCAATTGCCCACTTTAAATTCTATGAAACATAAATAAGCATTATGAACTTTATTGATTTATTTTCCATCCAATCTGTAGTTACAGTATTGTTTTTATTTTTTTAGTATGCTTAGAGTTATAACGATTCAAATGTTGCCTTGCATTTTCTTTACATGTTGACTGTGAGTTTTGTGTATATACTGTACAAAGTGTGCATATCTTTGCAACACTTTGTTTTAATTTTGCATAAAGTTTTTTATCATAGAAAGCAGCAGACTGAGAAAATCTAAAAGCTTAATTTTCTAACCTTAACTTGGTGAGGTGGCAGTAGATTTAGGTGACCTTTCGGTCCTTCGCTGTCTCCTCATTTGTGTGTTGGTTTTAAAGGAATTGCATGTCTCTATGCTTTGGTGATAGACCTAGAGGAAGTTGCAGTCAGGGCCACCGAGAGGGGGGGTAGGGGGGACAATGACCATGGGGCCGCCCATAGCATGTGAGGCCCGATGACCTTTTTTTTTTGAGATCACCTAATTTCGGCCGGGCCTGACAGAGTCCAACCTCAAACCTCCTCGTGGTGTCGAGTGGAAACAGTGGAAACACTGGCGAATTGAGGCAATGGCAACTAGCCGATGAAGTTGGTCGGGGTTAAGGAGTGCAGGAATTAGCAACCAGGCAATAGCGCAAACGAAGGCCTGATACTGCCAAGTCCTGCCTTCTAATATTCCGCCCCTGACTCAAAGGTCAACAAAAGGTTGCTGGCTAAAATGGAAACCGGTTGTGATGGACCACTATTGAGACGGATTGTCAATCCGAGTATAGGGTACAGCGGATAAAACGCGATGCCGTGTCGCAGCCACAAGATAGAGAGGATGTTGGTCCTAGTCTAGCCTACATAGGACTTCGTGACCATCAGCTTGTGAAAATCCCCGTGCACCTGTATAGTTCCAGATGGCACCTGGGTAGGGGTCTACAGCTGTATTGGGGGGGGGGGGGCTCCGCCGAGGCCATTGCTCTAGGGATAAGTCTGTCAATTGCGGTGTTGGTGTGTTGTTATCGGCAGAAATGGCAGTTAGTGGCCTCCTGCTAGTTTGGATAATCTGGTCTTTGGGACTTTTCCCAGTTTAAAGAAAACCAAACCCATGACTATGTCTAATATCATTATATCAAGAAAAGTAACACGAATCATACCCCTAAATTCAGAAGAAGTGGCACGGTCACAACCAAGAATCATGGAGTTCTTGAGTGATAATGCCAGCAAAGAAAGCACTCGGCTATGTGCGCCTTCTAGCCCAGATGCCAAAGAAACATCAAATCTGAGCCCTCAAGTTGAGAAGGTTCCTTCGCTAAAGGAATCGGTCTCAGAAGCTGAGGGTACAGCAAAAATGGTATGGTCGGTTGTGAAACCGAACACCACCCCAACTTCCCCTGTGGAACCTCAGAATCCAAGTAATTGCTCGGAAGTTGCTTGCAAGTCTTAGGTGAAGCGGGGGAAAAATCAAATAAAGCCATTACGGCACCTAAGTTATCTTTACATAATTTAGAGTGTTGGCAAATCAACCTACACAGATGTAAAGCAGCAAGCTATGACATGTGTGAAGTTACAAAAAACGTACGTTCTGGGCTAGTGTTAGCTCAAGAACCATAAACATATGCCACTAAAATCAGAAGTAAGGTACGAGGCTGGAACCTCTTTCAAGGTATTGAAAAGGGTAATCGTTCTCGGGCGTGCAATTATGCTACTCCTGATCTCTGTTGTTCTCTAATCCCGATGTATTCAAATAAGGATATTGTGACAGTTACAGTTAACAATGCTTAGTGCAGACGTGAATTTCTGTAATGTGGGTAATAAACCAACATTCAGAATTTAAACACATGAAGAGGTTCTGGACTTAACCTTATAGTAAACCGGTGTGCATGGGACCGAGTAGTTAGCTGGCATGTTATCGACGTGCCATCGTTCTCGGATCACATGTGCATTAGGTTCCGGGTTAAAAGCAGAATCCAAAAACAAGCTAAAATGTTTCGTAGTGTTCGTCGTACGTGCTGGAACAAGTATGTAAGCGAACTCGAGCAAAAACTAAATGAACGAATTTTATGACCAGTACCAGTGCCTTCCTCAAAAGAAGACACTGATGTGCTGGCAAACACGGTTCATTTAGTTATTACTAACTCATATGAAGCTGCTTGCCCTATGCGAAAGTCGCTTCGTAAGAAAGATAACATTTGGTGGAATTCTGAGCTAGCAAGCCTTCGAAAAGAGGCTCGCCGAGCTTGGAGAAAAGCCATTAAAACAAAACAAGAAGAAGATCGGGAAGCTCAAAAGCTCTCCCTATTCTACTTCAAAAAAGCTGTCAGAAGAGCAAAGCGCGATTCATGGCATTGCTTTGTAGAAAGTATGAATAGTCAAACACCAACGGCTCGGCTGGTTAAGATTATTCAAAGGAATGAAATGGTGAGTGTTAGCAACGTAATTAAACACAACGGAGAATTCACAAAGTCTCCACAAGAAACTTTGAACTATCTGCTAGATATCTTATCACCGGGTAGCCAGCAGACAGAAAATCGTGAAACCAAGTCCGACTTAGTGGACAATCCATTCATGAGACCTGAAGACACTGAACTGATTGCAAACATATGTGCACTTGAGCGTATGGAAGCAGCTATTAACGAATTTCAACCATTCAAAGCACCAAGGCAAGACGGGCTCTATCCTGTACTGTTACAGAAAGGTTGGAATCAACTGAAAGGATATACCACGTTATTTTTCAAGCACGCCTGAGACACAGCTATGTGCCACTGGCATGGAAAGAAGGCATTGGTAAATTTCTCCCCCAACCCGGAAAGGAAAGCTATTTTGTAGCTAAATCCTTCCGTATGATCACTTTAACTTCCTTTCAACTGAAATGGTTGGAAATGGGACCTGCGAGAGGGGGGTTCAGGGGGTACATCGTACCCGGACCCGGGCCTAGGGGGCCCGGAAGAGTTCAGGTTTCCGTGTTAGATTTTGGTATCGCACCATAACACCGTGATCAAACTTGCTTGCAGCAAAAATATCAGTCAGCCTAATCACTACTGACAATTGGTCGCTACTTTTGCTACACAGCCTTTATGGCATCCAATAGTGGCCGATTTGATTATAAAAGGAAGAAAATGTATCAAAAGCCATACACTTGCACCAAAATTAACGTTTTGTTACATTTCTCTGACTTGAGAGCTCTAATTCTACAGTATAACAATGTACGAGGGCCCACATTTCCAGAGATCCAAAAGCATTTCAACGTCAGAGAGCGTAGTCAAAGTTGACATACTATACTACTATCATTAAGTAACTCACTCTATCTGCATGAGTTTAACAGGTATTTGGGTTTGTGAAGTCTATGATTGCAGATGACTCCTTAAAACTTTTATCAGTAAAATATTTGGATTTGCAGTATTAAAGTCATGATATTGCATAATATTGTGTCAATGTCATCATCCCCACTTTACATACCTTCTTTCACGTATATCACGTTTTCTGTTCGTCAATTTAAGCAAGTTTGGTGCTGGGATGTTGATCAAATGCTGTATTTTACCCGCGAGAAACATTAAAGTGCTAAAGCTTCCGGGGTTCTGCCCCGGACCCCGCTGGGGTAGCTCACAGCGCCCCCCCAAACCCCCTAGCTAGATTTAAACCAATTTTATGTTTAGTTGTGTTTTTCATAGGTCCTAACTGCACATGAATTTCGTTATCCCCTCATTTTTGAATGAAGATCTGCACTCATCGGACAAAAAATGATTTAACGGCATGGGCCCCGATAAGGCTGGGGGGCCCAATAAGGTTTGGGGGCCCAATATCGACCTTCGTACCCCCTGGAAAATTTTCTCTCTGAGGCCATGGTTGGAAAGACTAATTTTGTATCATATTAATGAAGATAATAACGTGCAGGCAAAGCTTTCTGCATCGCAGTATGGATTTCGTGCTGGCGTTTCTACGGAAACTGCTTTGCATGAATTTGTGCGCCGTGTAGAGCATTACCTTGTTAGAAAAAAGCCGGCTTTGAATATTTTCCTGGATATTGTCGGTGCCTTCGACAATGTCACCTTTCGTAGTTCTGTCGCGGCTCTGCAAGGGCTGGGCATGTCTAAGGTTCTCACCTCATGGATAGAGAATTTGCCATCGCACAGTCCAAGTAGAATTATATGGTGATAAAGTTAAAAGGGAAGTAGTGAAGGGGAACCCACAAGGTGGTATCCTGTCCCCTTTTCTGTGGAACTGTGTCTTAAACAACCTGTTGCTAGAGTTACGCAGCAGGGGCTTTTATGTTCAAGCCTATGCCGATGATCAAGCCGTGTTGGTCACTGGTGCTGATATGCTTTGGATCAGAGGTATGGCTCAGAAAGCAATAAAATTGCTACAAACTGGGCTTTGGATCAAGAGCTACAGTTTAGCAGCAAGAAAACTGAAATCATACTGTTCACTCACAAACGGAATCCAGATTTGGGTTCCTTGTCAATGAATGGTACAAAACTTGAACTT
>OZ014481.1:20068282-20373107 GCA_963965965.1 Trididemnum nubilum
GTTCACTCACAAACGGAATCCAGATTTGGGTTCCTTGTCAATGAATGGTACAAAACTTGAACTTTCCAAGGAAGCAAGACTGTTAGGTGTTACTTTGGACAGCAAGCTAACCTAGAAACCACGTATTACCCGAATTACCCGCAAAGCAACTACAGCATTAATGCAATGTAGACAAATTGTGGGTAAAACGTGAGGAATAAAACCATCTATGATGAAATGGATATACACAGCAATGATACGTCCAATCATGTCGTATGCATGTGTGTCCTGGGCAGGCGGTCTCAACAAAAAGTATCTAGTGAAGAAGCTCACAAAGGTGCAGAGACTTGATTGCTTGACGATTTCATCAGCTTTTCCAGGCACCCCTACTGGTGCTCTGGAAATATTGCTCAACATAACTTCCATTGAGGAATTCCCGTTGACTGAGGCAGTGCGAGGGTTGATGAAGGAGTCTGTAGGTTGTTTCCTTGAGGATGAAGGAGTCTGTAGGTTGGACTTCTTCTCGACTAACAATAGGTCTCCTTAACCTTAAGAGGCCTCAATTAAATAGAGTAGAGCAAGTTTTAACTGGGCACTGCAATCTACAACGGAACAAGAAAACTACAGGTCGTGCTGAGTCATCTTTGTGTCCAAAATGTAGCCTAGAGGATGAAACACCAAATTTCATGTAGGCAATTGCAAGTTTTACCAAGATATTCGTGCTAAATATTTTGGAATCACCAAAACCCCTGTTCATAATGTGGTAACGAAATGTAACATTAACAAACTGGCTACGTACTTAAAGGAAGCTGGAAGGCTTTCTGAGTTCGACCAGTAACCAAACGAAACAACAACATAGCAGCTACAGTTGCAATGGCCCAAATGAGGTCTACGCAATGTGTAGGTGGACTTTACCTAACGGTTGTAGATTCGCTTGCACCGCTGACCATTAATATTATTATTAATGGGCAGCGGTGCAAGCGCTCTCGAATACCTTTGTTTTCTTTATTCGGTCACCTGGCATTTGCAGCAGAGGTAAGAATCTTCTTGCCTCATTGCAAACATCAACATGGCTTTTCGTTTTCCCAAACGAACCAATTGGGTTGACGTGCCAAAGCACACTAACAGTGATTCTGTATGACCCTCGCACTGCCTCAGTCAATGGGAATTCCTCAATGGAAGTTATGTTGAGCAATATTTCCAGAGCACCAGTAGGGGTGCCTGGAAAAGCTGATGAAATCGTCAAGCAATCAAGTCTCTGCACCTTTGTGAGCTTCTTCACTAGATACTTTTTGTTGAGACCGCCTGCCCAGGACACACATGCATACGACATGATTGGACGTATCATTGCTGTGTATATCCATTTCATCATAGATGGTTTTATTCCTCACGTTTTACCCACAATTTGTCTACATTGCATTAATGCTGTAGTTGCTTTGCGGGTAATTCGGGTAATACGTGGTTTCTAGGTTAGCTTGCTGTCCAAAGTAACACCTAACAGTCTTGCTTCCTTGGAAAGTTCAAGTTTTGTACCATTCATTGACAAGGAACCCAAATCTGGATTCCGTTTGTGAGTGAACAGTATGATTTCAGTTTTCTTGCTGCTAAACTGTAGCTCTTGATCCAAAGCCCAGTTTGTAGCAATATTTATTGCTTTCTGAGCCATACCTCTGATCCAAAGCATATCAGCACCAGTGACCAACACGGCTTGATCATCGGCATAGGCTTGAACATAAAAGCCCCTGCTGCGTAACTCTAGCAACAGGTTGTTTAAGACACAGTTCCACAGAAAAGGGGACAGGATAC
This sequence comes from Trididemnum nubilum, assembly GCA_963965965.1. Lineage (NCBI taxonomy): Eukaryota > Metazoa > Chordata > Ascidiacea > Aplousobranchia > Didemnidae > Trididemnum > Trididemnum nubilum. The sequence goes on from OZ014481.1 coordinate 20,070,068, forward strand.
CACCTTGTGGGTTCCCCTTCACTACTTCCCTTTTAACTTTATCACCATATAATTCTACTTGGACTGTGCGATGTCTTAGCAAATTCTCTATCCATGAGGTGAGAACCTTAGACATGCCCAGCCCTTGCAGAGCCGCGACAAAACTACGAAAGGTGACATTGTCGAAGGCACCGACAATATCCAGGAAAATATTCAAAGCCGGCTTTTTTCTAACAAGGTAATGCTCTACACGGCGCACAAATTCATGCAAAGCAGTTTCCGTAGAAACGCCAGCACGAAATCCATACTGCGATGCAGAAAGCTTTGCCTGCACGTTATTATCTTCATTAATATGATACAAAATTAGTCTTTCCAACCATGGCCTCAGAGAGAAAATTTTCCTGGGGGTACGAAGGTCGATATTGGGCCCCCAAACCTTATTGGGCCCCCCAGCCTTATCGGGGCCCATGCCGTTAAATCATTTTTTGTCCGATGAGTGCAGATCTTCATTCAAAAATGAGGGGATAACGAAATTCATGTGCAGTTAGGACCTATGAAAAACACAACTAAACATAAAATTGGTTTAAATCTAGCTAGGGGGGTTGGGGGGGCGCTGTGAGCTACCCCAGCGGGGTCCGGGGCAGAGCCCCGGAAGCTTTAGCACTTTTTATGTTTCTCGCGGGTAAAATACAGCATTTGATCAACATCCCAGCACCAAACTTGCTTAAATTGACGAACAGAAAACGTGATATACGTGAAAGAAGGTATGTAAAGAGGGGATGATGACATTGACACAATATTATGCAATATCATGACTTTAATACTGCAAATCCAAATATTTTACTGATAAAAGTTTTAAGGAGTCATCTGCAATCATAGACTTCACAAACCCAAATACCTGTTAAACTCATGCAGATAGAGTGAGTTACTTAATGATAGTAGTATAGTATGTCAACTTTGACTACGCTCTCTGACGTTGAAATGCTTTTGGATCTCTGGAAATGTGGGCCCTCGTACATTGTTATACTGTAGAATTAGAGCTCTGAAGTCAGAGAAATGTAACAAAACGTTAATTTTGGTGCAAGTGTATGGCTTTTGATACATTTTCTTCCTTTTATAATCAAATCGGCCACTATTGGATGCCATAAAGGCTGTGTAGCAAAAGTAGCGACCAATTGTCAGTAGTGATTAGGCTGACTGATATTTTTGCTGCAAGCAAGTTTGATCACGGTGTTATGGTGCGATACCAAAATCTAACGCGGAAACCTGAACTCTTCCGGGCCCCCTAGGCCCGGGTCCGGGTACGATGTACCCCCTGAACCCCCCTCTCGCAGGTCCCGTTTCCAACCATTTCAGTTGAAAGGAAGTTAAAGTGATCATACGGAAGGATTTAGCTACAAAATAGCTTTCCTTTCCGGGTTGGGGGAGAAATTTACCAATGCCTTCTTTCCATGCCAGTGGCACATAGCTGTGTCTCAGGCGTGCTTGAAAAATAACGTGGTATATCCTTTCAGTTGATTCCAACCTTTCTGTAACAGTACAGGATAGAGCCCGTCTTGCCCTGGTGCTTTGAATGGTTGAAATTCGTTAATAGCTGCTTCCATACGCTCAAGTGCACATATGTTTGCAATCAGTTCAGTGTCTTCAGGTCTCATGAATGGATTGTCCACTAAGTCGGACTTGGTTTCACGATTTTCTGTCTGCTGGCTACCCGGTGATAAGATATCTAGCAGATAGTTCAAAGTTTCTTGTGGAGACTTTGTGAATTCTCCGTTGTGTTTAATTACGTTGCTAACACTCACCATTTCATTCCTTTGAATAATCTTAACCAGCCGAGCCGTTGGTGTTTGACTATTCATAAAATTGACCGTTAAAATTTGCGTGAAGACCTTTTTTTTTGAGACCTATTTGAAGCGGCATTTTCTCCGTCTGTTTTCGAGTTCATACAACCGGAAATCCGTTATATTTGAGCTGGCCCCGGGCCCACGTTCGCATCTCGGCGCCCCTGGTGTTAAGTGTAGGCCTAAATATTGTTATTGATTTTAAACTGTGGGAAACTGTGCCTTTTTTTCTTGTTTTGTCCGAATTGCTCGAAATATATCCTGAAATATGAAGTCCTTTGCCGTATTGCTGCCCCTCCGTCACTCGAATTATTTGTTGTTCCTTTAATTATGTCACTGCATATTTTGAAAGTAAATTTTTCGTTACTACTCACGCTTATCATAATTTCAAACCCCTTTTTGACATAGGTGGGCAAGTTAATGCAAAACGTTAGCTTCGTTAACCACTAGTCCGTTAACAAACTTCACATCTCCGTTAACCTTAATCCGTTACTTTCAGTTTTAATAAACAGAAGTTAATAAAGTCCGTTAATTCGTTAATGTTTTGCATGTAATTTACATTTTATTCACTCGTTTTTAGAACACGTATTGACGCTGCTGAGCTGATTGTAAGGAAATATTTATTGCTATGGTGTTTTTTTGTGTTTTGGAAGTTACATTTTTAAGTCTAATGTAATTTCAAGATAAAATTAAGTTCAAATGCAACAACAAAGCTGCGATCGAAAAATCTTCGGAAATAGCGAACAGCGATAATTAATAGATTTATGAGGCTGCAGTATATTATTTGCCACAAAAACGAGCTCCTTTGTTCGCTTTCTTCTATAAAACTCGTGCTAATATGCAACAAGTGTTACCAGGTGCAAATTGGTTTGTACCGGTTTGCACTAGTAACACTTGTTTGCGTAATAGCAAGTTAATGGTGCAAGACATTAACGATAAAAATTTGAACGGAAGTTAACAGAACTTAACGGAAGTTAATTTAGTCCGTTAACATGAGCAAACTTTTTAACGGATTAACGAGTTAATGAAAAAGTTAGCTTCGTTATTAACGGATTTGAGCCCACCTATGCTTTTTGATTTTAATATTTGCACGTATCGGTGCTTTCATTGTGCGTTTTGTGTTGAAACTTTATTGGCGATTCATTTTCAAGGGGCCGCTATCTTACAGCACCGATCTATTTTATTTGCCCCTCTAAATTTTCGAACTCGGCTCTTTTATTTGGCTATTGCTTTTGCTGTGTTGGTCTGCGCGCCATTGTGTTTTTTAATTTTTGCACGTTTTGTTCGACGCATTGTTTTCGACACAACGCGCAGCTCTTTTTCTTTTTTGCCGCGTTCTAGCGTTTTAGTCGTTCATTTTAATTTGGGATCTGAAGCAATCAGACGTTTAAATGTAAGTTTCTGTCACGCGGCATCGTTACTTTATTTGGTTTTGTTAACTGGGTTAAATTTTGAATATTTCATTGCCGTGCCGTGTAGCTCTATCTGCTGGAATTCAACTTCAATTTGTGGAAACAGCACGGACGGTAAAGGCCCCAGTCTCGAATCGCTGGGGCAACCTAAACACGTATCTCTTACATTATAGTTACAGAGGGCGTCTGTAACATGTTAAAAACACAACAGTTTGTTTCGTCCCAACGATTCATCAAATGCTACTGTAATCTCTAAAAGAATTATAATGAACGCTGAAATTCTCTGAATAAGCCAAAACTGCATAATATCAAAGAACCACTGCTACAGACTGCAAGTTGTAGTGTTGTCGCGTTGAAATGCAACACTGGTTAAAATCATCGGTTAAAAAACAATAAAAGTATGATCGGACGTTCTTCAGCTTGTATTTGTTTTTATGCCTTCCTTTCCCCGTGAGCTCTGATCTTTTGTTGAGCTCTGTAAGCTTGTCAGCTAAAAGACTTGCGAGATTCTCAGTCATGTAAAAATTGCAGCATCGAGACCCAGGTTGGTAAGCAGTGGTTCGATCAGCAATAGACCATTTGATTACAGGCTCATGGCTGCAATCATTAGCATTCCACAATGCTTGTGGGGGTTCCGTCGCATTTCTTTTTTCTTGATATCTGAAGGAGTGGGTGTGATTGTAATAACGGGGCTTAAATTTCGTTTCAATGCACCCATTATAATGTTTAGAGGTGCCACGAAATGTAATCGAGGCTTTGTACATGACAGCCTTTTTGCGGCGGCGAAATGAAGGCATAAAAGCAAATGCAGTACAAGCTAAAAAACCTTCGACCATACTTCTATTGTTTTTTAACCGATGTTTTTAAATCAGTGTTGTTGCATTTCAATGCAACAAGTTGCTGTCTGTAGTAACGTTTTGCTCAGCAGGTTCTTTGATATTATGCAGTTTTGGCTTATTCAGAGAATTTCTACGTTTTAGTTATAGTTATTATTGTTGTTACTATTATAATTTTTTTACAGATTACAGTAGCACCTGATGAGTCCATAGGACGAAACGGACTGCTGTTGTGCTTTTAACCTTTTACTGTGATTTTTGTGGTTGTAATTGTGCATTTACAAATGATTTTGAGGTGGTGCAAAATTCAAATACGTCTTTAGGCAAAAAAATTGCATTAAGAAATTCCAATTTACAGTTCGAAAATTCTTGTTAACTGTCGATTGTATTTCTTCCAAGCGTGATTCTTCTCTTTAAAACCGAGCATAAAAAAATGTTACCAGCGCATTTTAAATGTAGAGAACGTTACTAAAAAGTGTTGTACAAAAAACTTCCAGCAAAAGATGAAGTTGAGCTTGCTGAAAGTTGTGTTTAAATTGTTTATTTGAGTTTTTTTTTTTTTTTTTCAGCCAGGTGTTTCGAATAACCTCAACTACGTTCTACACCGCAGCGGCTTTTATCTGCAGGTCACTGTCAGCTTTAGGATGTGCGGCTTACTTTTCTGCATCAACTGTGATTGTCGCTCAGATATTTCGAGATAACATTACGTTTGCCATGAGCATAAGCGAGACGTTTTCTGGACTCGGCCTGATTTGTGGTCCCATTCTCGGCGGTTGGTTGTATCAGGTAATGGTTTGCAGTCACTAGGCGCGCAACCAGGATGTTGCTAAGGAGAGGCTTGACCGATTGTGCTCCGCCGGAAATTATGTGAAGACCAAAAAAGCAGATCTTCGTCGGGTTTTGGCTCGGTTTTGGCCTGAATGCAGATTTGGGTTTAATTTCCTAAGTGACTTTTTGCTGGAGGTAAAGCTGTAGGTAGGGTTAAGTTTTTGATGCATACCGTTATCCTCTTACGTCTTGTCACGAGAAAACAACCGTGGTGCTATATATTGGAGATCCTTAGTTCTCAACAGCTCAATTAAGAGGTGACAATTTTATAAATTAAGAGATAACTTTATGGGAAGATGTTTGACTCGTTTCTGGTTAAATTTGGTGCTTGTTTGAAGCCACCAAGCTGAGATAATCAAAGTAAAGCGTCTTATCCAAGAACGCAACTGCTTGAACAGATTGCTGGGTAATCCAGATTATGCGATCATATTCATCGTAAAAAATGACGCTGCTACCGTCTCGGCCACGCTGCCGACGCTTGAAGCCACACGTTAAGGCTGCAAAAACGGCACTTTCTTGTGCAGTATTCTGATTAAGTACTAGCGTACGCTTGGTAATTTAAAATATCATATTAAACTAATTACAGTGCATTTAGTGAAAATGATTGTTAATGTACAACATAATAATTTGTTTTTGAAACTTGTGGAATCTACTGCAGTATTTACGCTGTTGAAGAGACATGCTACCCTGTACAGCAGTATACTGACTACACAATAATAACTTTAACACGAAAAGAACTGTTCCCTTGCCACGCTGTCCACGTTTATTTTATTCCATAATTGAAATTTTCTTTTACCAGCTTGGTTTATTACGGTTTTCTGACTGTTTTGTGCCAAAAGAAGAGAAGTAAGAAAAATTCCGTCAAAAACCTAGTTCAGAAACTGCTTAACTTTAATTCATGCACTTTTACGTTGCTGAGAGGATTATTTCTTCATTTTATTTTGTGATAGCAATCTCAAAGAATGACTAACTGTGTTTCAGATTGGGGGTTTTCAACTACCTTTTATTGTAATCGCAGTCACAATGTTTGTGGGAGCAATTTTTAACTACTTCGTTATTGAACAAAATGAGAAAGGAAATGAGCCTGGAAACTTCTTTTCGTTGCTGAGGTGAGAAAAATCGCATGACATGAAAGACTAATTGCCTATATGAGCTCCATAGTTGGTAAAACTAACTGGAGTATTAAACCAACAGAAATTCGTACAACTTCTTTTTTCTTCATTGCTCGCTTTTCCGTGAGGGTTGCGGGGGAAGCAGCTCGAAATTAAGCCGCTACGCTTCACGGTCTTCCATCACCTCCACTATTTTGCTTGGGTGAAGTCCCAAGCAAATTTCATCCAAGATCCTCAATGTAATCGGTCCATCTACTTCTAGGTCGTCCAACTGGTCTTTTCCCATTTACTTTGGCAAGTAAAGCTTGTTTGGAGAGTGTTTCCGGAGGCATTCTGCTTACATGGCCAAATCATCTAAGCTGAGATTTTTCAATTCGGAGAAGTAACGGCTCGATGTTAGGAGATTTTCGAATCTCAGAGCTACGCACCTTGTTAAACAGTGCAACTCCTTCGATTTTTCGTAAAAACTTCATTTCGAACGCTTGCACTTGTGATCGCACTCTTTCGGTCATTACTTAAGATTCATGACCATAAGTGAAAATGGGGACAAAAACTGCTTTGAAAATTGAGAGCTTTGCCTTTTTGGATATTTCTCGTTTCATGATAACCGAATAGTGCAAAGCTCGCGTTACTGGACTAGCCTTGCCTATTCGGGTATCTAGTTCTCCGTCTTGCCTTCCATCACTCGTGAATGCAACTCCAAAGATACTTGAACTTCTCTACCTGCTTCAGTGTCGCTCCATTCACTTGTAACACGCACTGATTAGAGTTTCTTGAAAGATGAAGTACCTCAGTTATGGCCGTGCTTATTTTCATTCCAGCGGGGTTGCCTGCATCTAAAAAGCTATTTAATGCGCGCTGGAGGCCAGATTCTGTGGAAGAAACCAGAACCAAATCATCAGCGAATAGCAGACGACTGATTTTGCAATTTCCAATTGTGGCACACTCATCAGCTTGGCTGCGTTTGTCGATCCAATTCAAGTAAACTATGAAAAGGAGAGGTGACAAAACGCACCTTTTCAGGAGTTCAACGCCTAAATGGAACCGCTTTGATTGCTTGCCATTTACCCGAGCACAAACCTCCGGTCGGCAGTAGAATGACTTAATGGCGCGCGCAACAATTGACCAATTACGCTATACTCCCGCAAAACCTTCCAAAGTTGATCCCGAGGAACTCGTTCATTTGTTTTTTCAAGATCGATAAGGCAAGCAAAGAGATCTTTTCCATACTCCCGAGATTTTTCAAAGATTTGCTTCTGAATGAAGATTTGGTCCCTGGTGCTGCGACGCGGACGAAAACCGCACTGACCATCTTCCAGTTTTTATTCCACTATTTTTCGGCATTTTCTTTTAAGGCATTTGGCATATATTTTATCTGGCAAACTGAGGAGTGATATCCCTCTGTAGTTTGTACATTGCTTGCTAGGTCCTTTCTGGAATATCGGAATAATCACACCTGTTTGTCAATCTATGGGAGTTTTGCCAAACTTCCACGCAACTTGACACACCCGCGTTAACCAGAAAATTCCATCTCCAGTCAGCGCTTTCAACATCTCGGGTCTGATTTCGTCTTCACCAGCAGCTTTTCCAGATTTTATCCCTTTAATTGCCGCTGCCACTTCTGCTGCAGTAAAAACTTCCTTTTCCCCTAAATGTGTCACTTCGTGTGTGTCACGAGTCGATGCCTTTACAGGATTCAAAAGGTCTTCGAAGTGTTCTCTCCATCGTGAAAGGATTTCGTTCTCATCCGTTAGAATGTTACCTGCAGAATCCTTGATGGAGTATGTGACACTCGATTTTTTGCCACGTAAACGGCCGATGGTCTGCCAAACTACTTTGTTTGCCGAAAAATAGTTGGAATCCAACCGACGAGCAAACTCTTCCCATGACTTCTCCTTGGATTTCTTTACTGCCGAAGTTGCCGCTTTTCGCGCTTCAGTATAGCGAGATTGCAAATCAGATGACGATCTGCCCTGTAGCCAGGCCTTGAACGCATGTTTCTTGACTCAAATAGCTTCGTTAACCTCTTGGTTCCACCAAGGTTTCCTTGACTCACTATTGCCCGCCACTCTTAGGCGGTTTTCGCCCACAGCCTTTCAGCAGCTGATGAAATGATTGCTAATCTGAACAAGAGCCATTCCTTCTCGATGTCCTCGGATACATTAGGAAGTTGCCTGAACTTAAATGATATACTGGATGCAAACTGTTTGCTTACTTCGTTGTCCTCCAAAGCCTCCCATTTGATCCTGTAAGTCACAGATGACCTGTTGGATTTCCTGTTTGGCCAAGGTTTCAAAAGTCGCAAGGAACATGCTACCAGATGGTAATCACTTGACACTTCAGCACCTCGCTTCACTCCGAACGTCCAGCACATCAGAAAACAAATCTGACGAAACTATGCAAAAATCTATCAAAGATTTTTGATCCAAACTAGGCCAATACCATGTATACTTGTGAATCTTTCTGTGCTGGAAGAAAGCATTCAACTCGTACAACTAACCAAACTAATTATTTTCAGTACCGGTGCTCATTTGAATTATTTCAACAAACATTATTGAACTTTAAAACTGGCCTTTTGCTTCCATAGAGTGCTTTAATGACGATTTCAACCAACGCATTTTAAAAATATTTTTAGCTATATATGAACTTGTTTTCACTCTAGTTTACAACGGTTATTTGCCTAACCAAGTTTACATGAAAGAAGAAAGACAAAAATATGGCATGGCATTACCAGAAATTGACATGTTTCATTTTTCATGTACATCTACTTTATTCTTAAAACTCAATTTGCCTAGCTCAAGTATTTAAACAATTTAATTTTTAAGGCTATTTCAGGGAGGTCCCACCCAAAGTGGCATTCCAAAGTGTTGTCATGCTTGATCTTCCTCTGTTTTGCTTTGAGCAGTTAAAAAATTTAAAGATTTGAAGGGTCCATTTGAGGGGGATCCCTAACCGTAGCACCTCCGTTTTTTATGTCTCTGTTCATCTTTATTACCTATACCAGGGGTCGGCAACCTACGGTCCGCGGGCTTGGACGCGGCCGGCCAAGGCATTTTACCCGGCCCGCGACCTTTTATTGTCATTCGGCCCGCGGCCTTTTTCCTTCTTCAATAATAAATTTGCAGAACAAACCGCCGAAATGATTCTCGTCCCCTGGCGAAAACCTTGTTTTGTGGTCTTCGCCATCGATTCGTCCGAAAAAAGGCCTGAATTTCTGCTAAAGACCTTTCTCTTTTGGTCCGCTGGAATGGTGTGGCCCGCTAAAACCTTGTAAGGACTAAATGTGGCCCACTAACTCAAAAGGTTGGCGACCCCTGAATTTTGAGACTATCGTTGATTTAGCTCAAATGTTTTAAAAGTTTACACTTTTGGAGGGTTCGTTTGGGGGAGAACCCCCCGACGTGACTCTCCGACTTCAGGCTGGCACTAGTCCTTCTCGATATCTATAACCAATTAAAGATTGATTTTGCTGCATTATAGTGGTTTAAAATTAAACAGACCGAGAAGAAAAGAAATAATAAATAACAAAAATTGAAAAAAATAAGATAATTAACACCTAAGTCATGATAAATGAACATTGCTATAAAAAGTGGTCAATGTTTTTGTGTGGTCAAAAATAACAAAATATTTCGTTCGGCCTCAAAAATTGCGGTCACGTGACTGGGCGCCTCAAACTAGGTATGCATAATTAAAACTTTTATCTCCACCCATGTTGTGTTCAAATTTCAGCTTTCCACGTCCAAAGGTTTTTAGGTTACAAGCGAATTAATAATTTTCGATGCAGAAATGGCCGTTTTTCTGATTTTTGGTTTTTCAAAATCACGATCACGTGAACCTAGAATTCCCAAAATTGGCATAAAAACTGTTTTCATTTATACCCATCTGTGTCCAAAATTCAACTTTCTAGGTTTGGTCGTTTTGTATAGTTATATTTAAATCAATAAATTTCGCTGCTGGGTCATTCTATTATAATACCATAGTCGCGATAATACAACCAAAATTCTGAAATTTTGTAACCCACCCTCTCAGATTTTTTTCAATTTTAGGTATGTTGTAGTGATAAATGAGAGATAAAGAATAACGTTGGTCCCATCAAAATCCATCGAGCGGTTTTCGAGATATCATCAGTGAACTTTTCGTCACTAATGGCGCTGTTTTTGCTCCCCGAAAACAAAAACGCCCATAAAATACTCATTTTTTGACATATTTGTAAAAGAAAACTATGTTTTCTGACAGATTTGGGGGTGAGGATTTCAATTATTAAGGCAAATTTTCAAAAAAAGCATTAGAAACCAGTCAAAAATGGGCATATAAATTTTGGGGGTGATCAACTTTAAGGCCCCATTACTAAAATCTGCAGAAACAAATTTTTTTCCAACCAATGCCAAAATGTTAAGAAAGACTTCCTACTTCATATATGTTAGTATGCTAAATGTGTTTTTTTGCAAACTTTTGTAATTAACTCAGACTTTTCACTCAAATTTTGCCTTTTCTTAAATGACAAAAATGTAGATTGCACTTATGTAGCAGCACATGTGCTTATGATGTCATAGCCAATAATTAATGTTTTGGAATTAAAATAGATTTTGATTGCATTGCAAAAACGTGCTACCAGTACATTCATGCCAAAAGCAGTGAGCAAATTAGTGAGCATTTAATCAGTTTTAGGTGCAGGAAAATAAAATGTGCCCTTGAGTAAAGCGATAAAGATGCATGGACGCAGGAGAAAAGATGAATTTCATGGGACAAATTCAAAGAAAGCGTTGAGGCATCATCAAAAAACAGAGATATCAATGATGCAAATCATGAATACAGCATTAGCACATCTAACAGTAAAACTCAGCAATTACGATTTTCATTTGGTTTATGAAATAACGTTTGAGGTTATTTAAAATTGGTATACTAACATGTATTTCAGAACATAAGGAGTTTATTGATGTAAAGCTGCTAGTTATCAAATTTAAAATAAATATGGATTTAGAAAATTGTTTTATTGGAAAGGCAAAAGAAAGTGACGAGTGTCATAAAATTTGGTATGTAAAACGGAAAGAGTTATTGCCCATAGCTAAACTCAAACAGAATGAATTAGAACTTGCGGAATGGCGATCAGGTGTCAAAGTAAGTGACTGCATTTATGATTCCAGTGCCAAACTATGCCTTCATCACTACCAAGTTTATATGGAGCGCTTTGAAAAGCGACAGACAAAATGCAGCAATATTTTTCAATGTCACTGTGGCGTGAAGATGCCCAAAGCACGTCATCTAATCACTTTGGCAAAGGGAAAAACCTTGGTAAATCAATACAAAGAAATTACACCTGGTTTCAAACTCTGCATCACTTGCTATAAACAAGCAAAAAAGGAGTATTCTACTCTTTTGACCCAAATGGAGCAGTCTTCAGGAACATCTGAAACAGATGGATCAGAATTTGCAACAACAGAAAATGATAATGCAGTTGACATGCATAATTCTGGCCTTCTTCAGCAAAATATTTCTCCCATTAAATTGGATTCTCAACCACAACGACAAAAAGTAAAGCAGGCAAAACAAAAATTGTCAAAAGCTGCACAAAATCTTCAAGCTTCCTTTAGTTCAGTTGGCATCAGTGTATCACCAGTCAAGGTAATTTCCCAATCAACAATTTCTTCTGCTAACTGTAACAATTCCGATCTTGATACTCTGATGAACGAACTTAAATCTAAATTTTAGTCATCTTCTTATCAAGAAAAGATTCAAATATTGACTTTAAAGCCAGATTCCTGGACAATTGAGAAAACTTCTGCGTTTTTTCACTTTACTACCTTGACTGGTGATACACTGATGCCAATTGAACTAAAGGAAGCTTGAAGATTTTGTGCAGCTTTTGACAATTTTTGTTTTGCATGCTTTACTTTTTGTCGTTGTGGTTGAGAATGCAATTTAATGGGAGAAATATTTTGCTGAAGAAGGCCAGAATTATGCATGTCAACTGCATTATCATTTTCTGTTGTTGCAAATTCTGATCCATCTGTTTCAGATGTTCCTGAAGACTGCTCCATTTGGGTCAAAAGAGTAGAATACTCCTTTTTTGCTTGTTTATAGCAAGTGATGCAGAGTTTGAAACCAGGTGTAATTTCTTTGTATTGATTTACCAAGGTTTTTCCCTTTGCCAAAGTGATTAGATGACGTGCTTTGGGCATCTTCACGCCACAGTGACATTGAAAAATATTGCTGCATTTTGTCTGTCGCTTTTCAAAGCGCTTCATATAAACTTGGTAGTGATGAAGGCATAGTTTGGCACTGGAATCATAAATGCAGTTACTTACTTTGACACCTGATCGCCATTCCGCAAGTTCTAATTCATTCTGTTTGAGTTTAGCTATGGGCAATAACTCTTTCCGTTTTACATACCAAATTTTATGACACTCGTCACTTTCTTTTGCCTTTCCAATAAAACAATTTTCTAAATCCATATTTATTTTAAATTTGATAACTAGCAGCTTTACATCAATAAACTTCTTATGTTCTGAAATACATGTTAGTATACCAATTTTAAATAACCTCAAACGTTATTTCATAAACCAAATGAAAATCGTAATTGCTGAGTTTTACTGTTAGATGTGCTAACGCTGTATTCATGATTTGCATCATTGATATCTCTGTTTTTTGATGATGCCTCAACGCTTTCTTTGAATTTGTCCCATGAAATTCATCTTTTCTCCTGCGTCCATGCATCTTTATCGCTTTACTCAAGGGCACATTTTATTTTCCTGCACCTAAAACTGATTAAATGCTCACTAATTTGCTCACTGCTTTTGGCATGAATGTACTGGTAGCACGTTTTTGCAATGCAATCAAAATCCATTTTAATTCCAAAACATTAATTATTGGCTATGACATCATAAGCACATGTGCTGCTACATAAGTGCAATCTACATTTTTGTCATTTAAGAAAAGGCAAAATTTGAGTGAAAAGTCTGAGTTAATTACAAAAGTTTGCAAAAAAACACATTTAGCATACTAACATATATGAAGTAGGAAGTCTTTCTTAACATTTTGGCATTGGTTGGAAAAAAATTTGTTTCTGCAGATTTTAGTAATGGGGCCTTGAAGTTGATCACCCCCAAAATTTATATGCCCATTTTTGACTGGTTTCTAATGCTTTTTTTGAAAATTTGCCTTAATAATTGAAATCCTCACCCCCAAATCTGTCAGAAAACATAGTTTTCTTTTACAAATATGTCAAAAAATGAGTATTTTATGGGCGTTTTTGTTTTCGGGGAGCAAAAACAGCGCCATTAGTGACGAAAAGTTCACTGATGATATTTCGAAAACCGCTCGATGGATTTTGATGGGACCAACGTTATTCTTTATCTCTCATTTATCACTACAACATACCTAAAATTGAAAAAAATCTGAGAGGGTGGGTTACAAAATTTCAGAATTTTGGTTGTATTATAATAGAATGACCCTGCTCGTTTATCTAAATGGCCAAATAGAAAAAATCCCATTGAAAGAGTAAAGCGTATATCTTGAGATAAAAGCGGTCCAAAAACCTACAATCATCACTCTTTGTCCGTGACATACCCATTACCCAAGAGCAAGAAATAATTTTGTAACGAATCTGATAAATCGATACGCATCTCGAGCTTTTGAGTTGTAACTTCGATTAGTCTTACTTGGGGGTCGGCATTTTCTTTTTGCACAGCAGACTGGTTTTTAAGCAAGAACGTATTTTATCGAACCGCAATTTTTTTGTTTTGGTTTTCTGAAAAAAGCTCTTTGGAGACTTATTTTTTTCCGAGATTGTCACCTCCTCCCCCCCCCAAAAAAATGAAGAAGGTCATTCTCCCTCGAAGTCGGAGATGCAGCGCTACATGATATTAATCATTAAGATAAGTCCACGGCCCGGTCTCAAATTCGACACGGACCGACATAGAGCCCGGGGATTGCCGACCACTGGTCTAGCTTACCTTTATTCGTAACTACTCATCGCAGACCGACTGATATTTAGGCAAAAGTTTTTCGTTGTTTTACAAAAACAAAAATCTAAATTGAACAATAAACACTATTTAGAGCTAACGTACACTATGAGCTTAAAACTCCAATTTCATTTTGTTGCTGTTTTTTTTTTGTTTTAAATAATCATTTTATTGTATTTAGAATTTTTGATATTGCGGTGTCTTCTTTTCGTCTCAGTATTATGCTCTCTGCCTTCGATTTCAATATGCCGCTGCTCACACTTCATATGGAAGGTTTGGAAAACTACTCACCCGTGTTGGTTGGAGCCATGTTTACTGTATTGGCTGTGGGCTATTGTATTAGCAGTCCTTTTGTTGGATTTTGCACGAGAACAAGAGTGAGTGTGTTGGCACGTTTTGGTAAACTTACTGTGATATTCGTTTTTTTAACCCAAGGTTTGATATTATACTCTAATAACCGTAACTCTTCGACCCTGATCGCATCCCCATGATCTGGGTTAAACTTGCAACTTATTCACAAATTTGCGCCATTTGATAAAAAAATTAACCTTAGTTTGACGGCGTTACACAAGCAGCAGTTCAACTGGAAAGAAGTCTGCGAATTAATTGACTGCAAAGCAATCGTAGCATGGAAAGTATGGTTTGATCAAGGCTGTTACTGATTTGTTAGTGCTTCATCAATTACTCTCTTTGGTTAGACTGATTAGAATTTTTCCAGACTTTTCAACGCACCACGATGATAGTTGGAAGCTTCATCACTTCTACAAGTTATTTGTTGATTGGTCCTTCTCCTATTTTTGCCAGTATTCACTTTACCCAAACTACAATATGGAACATATCTGTAGCTATGATTGTACTTGGGATTGGAGAAAGCTTGTCCTTTGTGCCTGCATTCGGTGATTTATTCACCTCTGCTATGTAAGTTCTTTGAGATTGCTTGAAGCTTCAAACCAAAAAGTACTGCAAATCTCTTCTCTTAAGTATGTAATTGCTAATTGCAATCATAGCGAACTTTAAATTTTTGCTGACGTTCTTGCCCTGAGTTTATTTGGAGAGTAATTCGACTAAAAATAACAGTAAAATGCTGTATAATGGCAGCAACTTAAAAGGGCATTCAAGTCAAGTTTTTCACTTTTGACCAAAATGTTGGAAAAAGCTTAAAATGTAATCTCACCAAATTTTTGAACTTTCTCCATCTTGCCGTTTTTAAGATATTTCAGTTTAGAGTAAAACAATTTTTCTCTTACTTCAGTGTTGCCATTTTTTCAGTCTTATACCAGAAAATTAACTTTTGAACAGTTGGCTTGATTTTACTTCAAAAGCAGCTAATTTACTGTACAATTCTGACCCTTTACTTTTTTCTTGACAACAACACTGCCAAAAACACCAACTTGTTGAGAGTTACAAACTTGCAGTAACTTTTCAAAAGTTTGTTTGTCGTTATAGCAACGCAGGCAAAATTTCCAAGGAAGAAAAGCCTTTCTAAAGGGAAGTCTAAACTGTCATATCTTGGGAACGGAAGGTCGTAGAAAGCTCAAATTTGGTGAAGTTGGTGTTCAAATCTGTCAAAAATTTTTGAGAGAAAACCGAGCAAAAAATTTTTCGACCTGCGGAATGCCATTTTAAAATAATGTCAAGAAAATAGCGGACATGAAACCATAAGCTGGATCAGCTTCCGATATGTTCTTCAAATTGTGCTATACTATCGCTATCATTCTATATTGTATTAGTATCACTTTAAATTACTGCTCTGGTGTTTTTGCTGGACCAAAGCAAATATGATTGCAAATTGTAATTATTGTAATTGTGATTACATTTTATTCACCAAGTTGCCTTGACCAGGAGACAGCGCAGGGATCTTTCGGTTTTCGAGTCACGCTGCCACCTGCCCACCTGTCTACCACGCACGGCGGATGCTTCACACTGTCCCCTTAATTGCTGAACTTCAAGCAGGGAAGCTGTGAATACCAATTTTTATGGTGTTTGGTTTGACCCTACCGGGAATCAAGTCCGAGTCTGCCGTTTCAGTTGCAGACGCTCGATCCACTCGACCACTGATCGATAAATTTTTATTGCATCTTTATTATTTATCAAACAGTCGTATAGCCTAGAGACAGCAAGGTGATCTTTTACCAAGCCCAACTGCCTCGTATCTACCTGTCTACCACATAAAGCAGGAGCTTAACACTAACTTTTTTTAATGTTGAACATCAAGCAGGAGAGTAGCTGAGAATGATTTTTATAGTCCTTGGTCTGACCCGACCGGAAATTAACTCTAAGAGTATCGTTTTAGTAGCAGACGCCTTTTATCTCGATCACCAATCAATTGATTACAACTGCACTGGTTTTCAACTCTTCATGTACTGTCGATATGTTTTTGTTGTAAATTTTTTAGCCGAGGAGGAATGAACGATAATTTGAGTACTTACGGAGTGGTCGGTAGTCTATATGTTTCATCAATATTTCTTGGGTGAGTTTAGAAGTAAAAAACAATTTAAACCAAATCGGGTATTATTTTATCTAGCATGATGTTAATTTTGGCTGACAAAGCTGACAATTTGCTGACAACGCTGACATTTTGCCTGATATAGCGGAAATTTGGCCTAACACAACTGATATGGTGTCTCAGAGATGTTAATTTTGCCTGACAAAGCCAAAGCCTTTGTAAAATGTTAATTAGTTTGCAGTACAACTACGCTAAGTGTACTATTTGTTCATTACTGCTGCGTTAATCGACAAACTACGTCCTATTGCAAAAGCCCACTATAAAAGTCCAAGTTAGAAGAAATTCAGAGCTAATAAAAACTTAAAAAGTTATTTCAATCAAATTTTGAAATTTAAAAGATAGAATTTGAGAAGCTCAGATCCGACATAAATACTAAATCGAAATAATAACAATCTTTAAGTTTTTGTGGCATTTAAACTTTTACTCAGCTCGTACTGTACTTGAGGTCAGATTTTGGCTCTTTTGTGATACGTGCTAGGTTTTCAAAATCTAAAAGTCTTAATAAAAGGGATTACTTTTTTCAGAGAGTTTTTAGGTCCTATGATGGCTGGGGTCGTGATGGATCACTTCAACAACTTCAAAGTAGTGTCGTCAATTTATTCAGCGGTCTTATATTTTGTCGTAAGTGAACTCTCTTACCTTTTTAATTTTAAAAGTGAAATACTGCATAACTTAGTGTATAAACCATACTTTCGTGAAAGTGGAAAAACGTTGCAAGTTATTAATCAGCGTAACAAAGTCTTCTTTACAACGCTGAAACGTTTGGGTATTATAATAAGTACAAAAGTTACGAATAGGGTTAGATATAGGGTAAAAAAAGTTAAAATTGGATTTAGAGCGAATTTAAAAAACATAGTTTCTAAACTTCTAAAGTCAAACTAATGCACGTAAACTCGTAAAGTGTGTGAATAACTAACCCCTTCTAAACGTAGAGTAGTATTTAAGTACCGCTTTTTTAATTTTCCAAAAAAAACTATGCAGTAGAATTTGTCAAATTACCAGAGATGGAGTCCTCGAGGACGTCCTTGGCCTCGAGGACACATTTTGAAGTCCTTGGCCTTAGTTTTGGCCTTGGCCTCGAAGGTCAAGTCCTTGGCCTCGAAGCCTCAAGTCCTCGAAAATTATCCTGTCCTCGGCTCGAGGACAGCGCTATTTTTTGTACCGTTGAAATCTTGCTGGAAAACGCCAGAAAATCTCGCGGAAAATTTGCAAAGTCTTTTTTTATTAACATCATTAATGGACAGCGGTGCAAGCGAATCTGCTATCGTTAGATAAAGTCCACCTACACATTGCGTAGGCCTCATTTGGGCCCATTGCTACTGCATCTGCTATGTTATTGTTGTTTCGTTTGGTTACTGGTCGAACTCAAAAAGCCTTCCAGCTTCCTTTAAGTACGTGGCCAGTTTGTTAATGTTACATTTCGTTACCACATTGTGAACAGTGGTTTTGGTGATTCCAAAATATTTAACACGAATATCTTGGTAAAGCTTGCAATTGCCTACATGATGATTTGGTGTTTCATCCTCTAGGCTACCATTTGGACTCAGCACGACCTGTAGTTTTCTTGTGTCGCTGTAGACTGCAGTGCCCAGTTAAAACTTGCACTACTCTATTTAATTGAGGCCTCTTAGGGTTAAGGAGACGTATTGTTAGTCGTGAAGACGTCCAACCTACAGACTCCTTCATCCTAAAGCATTCCTTCCGTTCATTCCACATAGATTTCCATCTATCTGTGGACCAGTCCTTAACCGTGATAACATAGCTGGCATTCGGGACTGTAATAAAAGGTTCAGGACCATGTATTTTTGATTTAGATCCTGATTTGGCCACATAGTCTGCCACTTCGTTACCATGTACCACAGCATGACCAGGAATCCAGGAAATACTGACGTGGCTTTCAGTGGCGGATTTAGGGGGGGGGATGGGGGGGATGCATCCCCCCCACCAGCCTAAAAGTAACGAATTAGGCCGAAAAATCAGCCTCTGTTTCGAATAATTCGGCTCCATTTCGGGATGCATCCCTCCCCACCGACCTAAACGTAACGAATCCGGTGAAAAATCAGTCTCAGTTTTGGTGAAGACCTTTTTCTTTTTTTTGTTTTTTTTGGAGACCACCTGAATCTGGGCGAAAAAAACGTTTGAATTTCCGATTTCGGCCGAAAAATCACTCTGAATTTTGGTGAAGACATCCGAATTTTTGAGGTTTTGTGCTTCAAATCCCCCCCCACCAAAATTTTCTGGATCCGCCACTGGTGGCTTTGTTTACCTAACTGATTTAGGTTTCTAATGCAGTTGAGCACTGTAATTGATGTTACAGTGCACTTTATGAGTGCTTTGATAGCTGCTTGACTATCAACCAGCACAACAATACTTTGATTGTGCATTTTTTGCAAAATCAGGTTCTTTGCCCCTACTGAAATAGCCAAGACTTCTGCCTGGAACACAATACAGTAAATTCCAAGGTGAAAAAATTGCTTGTTTTGGGGAGTTGTTTGGGTATTCTACACAAAAACCCACACCTACTCTCCCATCTAGTTTCGAGCCATCGGTGTGAACCTTGACAGTGTTCTGATTTAGAACGCTTTCAGATTTGATAGCATTCTTTTTATCCATAATTTGACATTCGGAATTTCTCCCAAATACCTTTTTCTATGGGGCGCCGTTTGT
This sequence comes from Trididemnum nubilum, assembly GCA_963965965.1. Lineage (NCBI taxonomy): Eukaryota > Metazoa > Chordata > Ascidiacea > Aplousobranchia > Didemnidae > Trididemnum > Trididemnum nubilum. Next base: position 20,089,210 of record OZ014481.1, read on the forward strand.
GTACCTTAATTTGTGCAATGTTTTTGTGCATATTTAATTGAATAGTCATTTTAATTAAATACACAAAAATATATAGTCAAAGTCGAAATAAATAGTCAAAAAAACTGCGCAAAATAAACCGTTGCAAAAATAAATGATCAAAAAAACTGCGCACAAAATAAAGCGTTGCAAAAATGCGCTGCAGACTTTTTTGTACATTTGTTAGTGAAGCGTCACGAAGCGCTTTCGGCTGCTCTTGGAGCGCATTAAAGAGCAGCCAAGAGCGCATCAAAGAGCAGCCGAAAGCGCTTCGTCACGCTCCACTAACAAATATACAAAAAGTCTGCTGCGCATTTTTGCAACGCTTTATTTTGTGCACAGTTTTTTTGACTATTTATTTTTGCAACGGTTTATTTTGCGCAGTTTTTTTGACTATTTATTTCGACTTTGATGCTGTCCAGGGTAACATCTAACAGCCGTGCTTCCGTGGAAAGTTCAAGGTTTGAACCATCCATTGACAAGGAACCTAAATCTGGATTACGTTTGTGAGTGAACAGTATGATTTCAGTTTTCTTGCTGCTAAACTGTAGCTCTTGCTCCGAAGCCCATGTTTGCAGCAACATTTATTGCTTTTTGGGCCATACCTCTGATCCAAAGCATATCAGCACCAGTGACCAACACTGCAAGATCATCAGCATAGGCTTGAACGTAAAAGCCCTAGCTTCGTAACTCTAGCACGAGCAAAAATTTTTTTGAAGACCTTTTGTTTGAGATCGCTAAAAAATTTTTTCTTTTTAGAGAACATTTGCGCCTGTGTCCTTGGTCCTTTGCCTTGGCCTCGAGCATTCTTGTTTTTGGCCTCGAGAGAGTCTGTCCTCGGAAGGGCTGTCCTTGGCCTTGGATATTTTTTGTGTCCTTGGCCTTGGCCTAGGCCTCGAGCCTTGTGTCCTCGACTCCACCTCTGCTAATTACGGCAGATTATCACAGTTGCAAAACATTTAAAACTAAAATTAAAACTCAAGAGTTAGTTTCATTCATGAATGAGATCATCAGGGGTGCATCTAAAAAAACCTTAAAAGGTAAGAAGTATTGACAATTTAAACCCAAACTTTAAATTTAAAACTCGACTCTAAACTAAGTTATGACTTGTAACATTCGTATAACCTCTTTATTTATTGAGCACATTTTTGAAACCCTGGCATCAGCCACAAACTGTAGAGTAGATTAATAATCGGCAACGAGCAAACCAGTAACCAAAATTGAACTTGTAAAAAACAGTACATTGTATGTAAGTAAAATTTTTTACTGGAAAACATCATTTAATATCTGTAGTATTTTATTAATTTTGATCCAGATACCTCAAATTCAAATCCTTACTTTAAAACTTAACTTGAATTTAACCTCAACTCAGTAACTGAATCCTAATCTTAACCTTAAAAAACGATATGAATGAATACGGGGAAGAACGTTTCGAATCTCCTTTTTCTTTTTTTACCCTGTTTTACTTGGGCTACTTGACCATAACGCATTTTACGCGGGGGGAGGCACAAAAATGCTCCCCAACCTAACTTTTAAACAGGAGCTCAACAACACCAAAATTGGAATGTGGGTTGGTGTTTGTCAAAATTTGTGGGAAAAATTGATTTTAAGTTGATGACTTCGCCATATTGATGTCAACGATCGAGTTTGGAGAAAATGATGTCATAACGTCATCAGTCGTTCAAATTTTGCACGTAAGTTTGTTTTTTGAGCCTGAATTATAATAAGCTTACGTCAAAGTAATTACGTCACAAAAACGTCTTGGGTTGTCATTGAAGTTAAACGTGGGCCAAAAATGACCTTTGATTTTTCTGAAGTGGCTTCAACAAAATCTTAAAGTTGAAAAACTTTCCTCTATTCCAGCAGCTTCAAATTTTAAGGAGTTATTTCTGAATAAATTTAACTCAAAACAAGTTGGCGTCAAGACAAAATCTTCTTCCTGAAGACATTTATTACGAAAAACCCGAAACGAGAAGCATTTTTGCTTCCCCCACCCAAAGCATAGGATTAACTTAAACTTTTCCGTTCAAGTCGTCGCTCCCAAAAACACAATATATTACACCTTTCTTAACGTCATGTTTTACGAGTACAGACTGCTTTTCTGCGATAACTTTAAAAGACGCGTGTTGCCGGTAAGTAACAATCAGCACAGTCAGTTAGACGAACAATCTTGGAGTACATTATCCCTTTTTGTGGCCTTTTTTTGACGCATTATATCGTGGTTTCCTAAAACTTACGCAAAGCTGTTGTACGTTTTCGTCTTGTCGAATGATAACTGGAGATCTGGGTTTCATTTCTGGGGTCGGTAAAATCGAATACAGTGTTGCCAACGGATTGCCATCGCTGCAACGTTTATTCAAAAGGAGTTGTGTTACCTTGCCCAAACGCAATGACGAGAAGATGCGTTCCGCGAACTAGTCACACGCTTTGATGGTGTGATTTGAGATTTTAGTTTTGGATTACAATCATCTGGATAAAAGCTATGTCTCCAAAAATTCTTACGCAATTTAACTTTGAATTAATCTCATCTTGAGATTCACAATTTATGTCTTTTTTTTCAGACTTTTGCCACTGCGTTGTATTACTTTCTTGACTGGAAGAGAGAACGATCAATGTCTAACCAAAAACTGTGCGAAAATAATACATCCAATGAAAACGATCGGTTGCTATCACGTGACAATTGAAACACCGTCATAATCATGTATTATAAGCACAGAAATTCATTGCGATGCCATTAAGCTCCAACTCATAAATTTACATAAAAACACTGCTGGATATCTCAAAAACAAAAGGGAAAATTTCTTCAAACAGCTCTATAATTTTATAAATCTAAACTTCACTGTTAAAAAAATTTACTAGCATTTGGTTGGCAGCAACTTAACGCATCTTGCTGTAATGCTATACGAGGATTTACTGTTTTATGCGTTACCTCACAAGTGCGTTTTTTTAACCTATTCTTCGTTATTAGTTTACTAAAATTTTTAACTTAATCTTATACTAATTATTAGCTGTTATGTTACAAGATGACTTTGCTTTTAGTTACAGCTAAAAACCGTAAGTTTTTTACATGCAAAATATTACTTATTTGATTACTAATCGCTAATTGCTTATCCATTACGACACCGGTTGGCAGCAAATTTACAGAATGCTATTTTGTGGTTTACCATAAAATATTTGTAAATTAGCATCATAATTTAAGTTTACACTCACATGTGTAAGCTTGAATCATGATGTTAATCCACAACCATTTTTTAGTATACGTGAAGCTGTGGCCTCTAGGGCATAAGTATTGTACTAGGCTGGTTTTTGTAATGGGATATCTCAATTTAGACCTAAAATAACGATGATATAATATTATTTTAGCTATCGAGATATACATTGACCAACGTTTACACCAGGGGTGTGGAAGCAGTCAAATCTTTAATGCTTCCGCTTCCAGCTCCTCTTGAAATTTTATGCTTCCGAGTTCGCTTCCGCTTCCTCACTTTTGGAATTTTTTGCTTCCGGCTCCGGATAGAATTACTCGCTTCCGAGTTCGCTTTCGCTTCCAGTCTCTTTTATCAAAGTGCTTCCGGTTCCACAAAAATTTAACCGCTTCCACCCCTACCGCTTCCTGCTTCCGCTTCCACATCCCTGCTCAGTACGAAACAGCTAATTGGGACTTTGCGTGAGCGCGTAGTTTCTTTGTTTTTGTTCGCGAATTTGGCAGATGAGGATTGATTTGCTCATAACTAGCAACGGTAAAACCTAGAAAGTTGAAATTTGGACTCAACATGAAAATTAATGAATGCGTTATGTGTCCCAGTTTTGGGAATCGTAGATCTCGTGATCGTGAATTGACACACAAAAGAACTTAAAAAATGCGATTTTTGGCTTGAAAGTTTATTAATTCGCCTATAACTCAAAAACCACTCGGCGTGCAAAGCTAAAATTTGTAAACAATCTGGTGCTTATAAATGGTTTATGCAAACCGAGTTTGAAAGCGCCCTGTCACGCGACCAAAATGCTACCGACCGAACACGGCAGAAAGTGGACAATTTTGAACTGATGCATCTGGGTAAATACCGATTTTAATGGAAAATGATTTGTGCTTTTTAGCACACTATCAACCGCTTTTCTTTTTGGTATGTTCGTTTACCCCAACCTGAATACTATGTTTCTTCATTTTATTTTATTTTTTCTTACTTTTTTTTCTTTTTCTTTTCCATCTATCTAGTTTTAAACCGCTAAACGCACTATATTTAAAGTTTGAGCGATTAAAAATATCAAGGAGGACTAGTGTGGGAATGAAATCGGGAGTTTCAAGAAGGGGGATCCCCCTAAATCAGGCCCTCCAAAACTTTGAACTTTTAAATCCTTAAAATAACGATGATATAATAGGTAGATAACTAAACCTAACGATGTTTCGGGGTGCCACAATGGGAGTTTCCCCCCAAACAGGCCCTCCAAAATTCAAACTTTTTAACCTTTTAAGCTAGGTCAATGAAATTTTTAAGGTAAGTATACATAAAGGAAAGATAAAATTTGATCAAATTTAGGGGTACCAAAGTGGGGGTACCCCCCGAACGAGGCCGCCAAAATGCAAAACTTTTTAACCATACACGTTAGAAAAATTTTCAAAATAGATAAATATAAGCTAAAGATAAGATATTGCAAAATTTGGGGAAACCACGTGAGGGTGTTCCTCTCAAAAGGGCCACCAAAATTCAAACTTTTTAACCACTTATGCTAGGCGCATGCAATTTTCAGGATAGGCAAGTACGAAGAAAAGCTTAAATTTGACGAAATTTGGAGGTACCGAAATGAAGAGATCCTTCTCAAACAAGAACATTAAAATTCAACTTTAACCGCTTACACTAAACTGGAAAAATTTTCAGAATGGTAAATATGAAGAAAAGATAAATTTTGACGAAATTTGGGGGTACCACAATGGGGGTTACCCTCAAACGAGGATGCCAAAATTCAAACGTTTTAATTGTTTAAGCTAGACACATCAAATTTTTAGGATAAGCAAATATGAAGAAAAGATAAAATTTTAGGCACCAAAATCGGGGGTTCTTCAGTTGGGTACTTCAAAATTTAAACTTTTCAACCATTCAAGCTAGACACAAGAAATTTTCAGAATAGGTAAATAAAATATGACTAAATTCCACAATTGGAAAGTCCTCTTCCAACGGGTTCTTTAAAATTTTTATCCACTCAAGCTAGACAAATAAAATTTTTAAGATAGGTAAAAATTTAATGTGAAAAAATATTGAGGATCTCATACTCAAGGGGTCGTCCAACAATGCTGACACCTCCCCCCATTAGCAACAAAATCTAAACGAATTAAATCTATTGGATAGGTTGATATAAATCAAATATAGATAACAAAATTTGGTGGGCCACATTGAGGAGACCATGCCAAATGGGCCCCTGAAAATTTTAAAATCTTAAATACGAAGTAGTCCAGCTTTACATAACAAATTTGAAGAATACGGGTAGCCTAATATCGGAAAAACATAAAACATGCCTAACTTGGCATGCCATGTTGGACAATAATTAACCTTAAAGATCGTGTTAGTTAAAGGGCGTATAAAAAACTGGGATAGTTTACCAAATTATTTTTGTCGACCTGTGACAACTTGTGAGTGAAGCATTAGCTAGGGAAAATAAACTTTGATTCTCCTCCTTTTCTTGCAATTTGTCAAATTATACCATTCAAGAATACAGTCTATGTGGCAAAAACATAAACGATTTAATAAAAAACTTAAATAAATGGCAGTTTTAAATTTGCGTAATTTTAGCACTTTTTATTTTAGTTTATGCTATTGTGGAGGGAGCTTTAATTTCCAAACAACCGATTTGCCAATATTATAATATGTTAGATTGCGATGCGAAAGAGCGTTTTCGGAATCATACATTGCTGAAAGTTTGGTTGATGTAACGAAATTTGCTAGTGCGTCGCTGGAATTTTAAAGACGGCTTTATGTTGTTTCGAATGAAGTGAAAAATTGTTAAGAACTCGTAAAAAGTGCTGAGATTTGACGCAATATTTTTAACTGTTATGCGAGCTTTTCGAATAACGTTACTCGATTATTTTTGATACCTTCGAGAGATTTAAATTTTGAACTCGATTAACCTCAAAGCGATTTAAGTTAGTGAAACAAAATTTGAAAGGGGCGCATTTAAACTATTGATCTGACTATAAACGACAACATTTTATACAAATTCATTCAAAGCAATCAGATCACTATTTTAAAGCTTAATAAGGTTCAGGAAAGGTTGGATAATGCCGCAAAGTCCCCAGATATCGCTTGCGATGTCACGTTCTAGTTGTATTTAGTGTTAAAAAAACGGGCAAGTTTACTTTGTAAGCTATTTTATTTGACTTGTGTTGTCGATTCTATATTATTATTATTATTGTTACATTTTACCTAAACGGTTGTAGACAATTTGAAAATCCGGAAGCGTCTGATTTTGAAAAAAATGCTTCCGCTTCCGACTCCTTTATAACACTTTCGCTTCCGAGTTCGCTTCCGCTTCAAACCTTTTTCATCAAAGTTCTTCCGCTTCCACAAAAATTTAACCGCTTCCACCGCTTCCAGCTTCCGCTTCCACATCCCTGGTTTATACTTCGGCGTGTGATAGCGGAATATCATCAAATCCGGCGGAAATATCAATCATCAATCATTGAGGTCGCATTATTATTCGCATATATAATTATTACGAGTCGCATTAGTACAATCATAACAATGTACCGAAAAGACCAGAACTCCGAGTGCAATCAAAACCTCTGGATTAGAACCTCCAAACTACCAAAAACCTAATTGGCATCCCTGTCGAAAGTTCGAAAAAGCAGAAAAGTTCAAAGAAAACAGAACATTCGAACAAATCATTATCAAAAGCAATCGAAGAAAATTCGAGCAAATTATCAAAGAGAGTAAAAAAATTCGAGCAAATCATTATCAGAAGCAATCGAATCAACACTATCAGCAGACGAATCCGAAAACCAACGGTAAGAGTTATCGACTACGCAACTATCGTAGCGTAGGAGCAAAATAAAACATAATTTTGATGTAAATGAACTTAAGCTTCCAAGGCATCCAAAAAGCCCTGTTAAAAGGGGAACACTATATCTGCGAAGTACAAAACAAAACTCGACAATGAACAACGACGGTGTTCCGGTAACAACTTCCTCAGAAATTCAGCCCCCGCATCAAGTTATCACCCCAGCTGCAACACCTAAATCTGTAAGACCGAAAAGGCCACCGCCAACCCTTCCAACCGGATTGAGCAAAGCAACTACCGAACCGTCAGGCCCAAGCAGTCACCAAAACCAGCAAACGATCCCAAACCCAACTCGTTACGAATTATTTGAATCAGAACCAATAACCACGACGGCAACTTTGAAACCTAACGAAGAGCGTTCATTTTGCAACGCCTTTTGTTTTAATACATCAGCGCTACAACCACAAAATAGCACCGGGATCGAAACACTGCATGGCTAAAAATTTACAATCCCCACAAAAATCAACAGGGCCTAATTTTTTTGAAAATTTTGAACACCCTCCTAATCTTATCACTTAGAAACAAATCCACCTAACCCTCCAACTCCAACCGTCACTCTGCCGACCTTTTGGCAGTCCGACGCTGAGTTGCGGTTTGCCACGGCAGAAAAAAATTTTACGGCAAATCAAATTTTTAATGAGCAAAAAGATTCTCGATCATCGTAAACGCGTTTGAACTAAAAATGTCAAAAAGGTCCAAGACGTAATCCGCCAACAACAGTTAACCAGCCCTTATCAAGCTCTAAACGAGGCATTAATCAAAAGATGCAAAAATAACAAAACCGCACGCTTAAACACCCTATTGCCAGTAATCCTGTGTGGTGATTTCGATAGCGTAGAGAACCAACCCGAGATCGATTGTCTGCAAAAAAAAAACAGCGACCTATCGGAATAAAAGCAGCTTAGCGGTATGACTGAACTTTGCAACCTTTCGGAATCACACAAAGAGTTTCATCCTTTTGGTGCAAAGTTTACGTTTTGTTCGCAAGCTGCAAAATCACGAATTGACAGAATCTACGTTTCCAACAGATCATTAAACTCTAATCACACGTTCCGAAATACCACTACCGGTTCCACGCAGTAAACAGTATTGGAAAAACAATGCTTCTGTCTACAACGACGACAAACTCTGAGATAATCTTGAAAAACTGAAATATTTGGAAAACAAGGGGTTTTGACGCAAACATCGTACAATGGTTAGATACAAAACTAAAAATTAAGAAATTAGTCATCCTACATTCAACGCAAATAAAAAATGAACCCTTAGTAATTGAGAATTATCTGAGACAAGAACTGAGCATTAGCTGCGCAACCCGATTCGGCCCAAAACACTAAGGCTTAACTAAAAGCAAAAAAATCCCTTACCAGACTGCAATGTGCTGAAACAAAAACGAAATTGATAAAAACCAAGACATTTATCAATATTCCAGTAACTATATTCTACCACAGAATTTTTTAAAAAGTATTTAAAAAAGAGAGAACGAACTACAATTTCAAAATAGTAGATGAACGGTGAATTCAAAAATATTACCCTTAAGAAATTCTAAATTTGGCACAGTTTTTTTTCGAAATTGTACCAAAAATATGGAACTTCAGCCCCGAAAAAAAATTTTTTCTAGGTTTCGTTAAAACAAGGATTTAGAATCAACAGAAACAAGATCTTGAGACTGACATTAAAGGGGAAGAAATAGAAGTGCAATTTGCAGTATGACAAAGGGCAAGCCCCCTGGTGATTGCCTTAGCATCTTGTTTTATCAAAAATGCTGGCCCATAAGCAAAAACGACATATCCTTCCATTTGCAAGCCTCTTTGCTGCGCCAGAAACAAATGTACATCAAATCTGGCCTTTTGACCTTAATTCACAAAAAAGGTGATAGAGAACTATTGAGTAACTACCGCCCAATTTTTCTACTTTACGACTTAAAAATGTTTACTAAAATTTCGACAAAGGGACTCAAAATAATTATTGACACTATCGTTCAAGAACACCAGTATGCGAAATCTGGCAGCCTGATATCGACAGCAACAATCTTATTGCTGGATCTTTATTTAACTACCTCCAACAATAGCAGTGAAGCGTTTTTTATTTCAGTTGATTTCCAAAAAGTTTTCGACTTTGTCGATCACTCCCGGCTGTATGTGGTGTTGAAAAAAGTGGAATTTCCGCCAGGCCCGGCGCCTGGATAGAGTGACTGGGGGGGCAGAAATAAATTTTGGGGGGGCATGAGAAGTTTATTTTGTGTGAATTCGAAAGGGGCACGGGGGCATAAGAAATTTATTCCTGTCTGGATCAAAGGAACAAGGTGTGGTGCGAAATTTCAAAGGGATTTTCCGGCCGAAATCGGAATTTCAAGTGGTTTTTCGAATTTCAAGTCCACAAAAAACACTAATTTGGGCCTCGATTTGCGCTTCAAAGCCCCGAACCTATTAATTTCTTCGGGCACAGTCCTCGCTTGGGGGGGCACAATTTTCGTTTGGGGGGGCACAAGCAGTCAGTTGGGGGGGCACGGCCCCGGTATGCCCCCCCGTGGCGCCGGGTCTGATTTCCGCAGTAAATTTATTGAAATTGTAAAAAATTTAAATTCTTACGCATCAACAAAATTTTTGATTAGTGGTTATCAATCTAAAAAGGTTGCCATAAGAAAAGGCACCTGTTAGGGCGACCCATTAAGTCTATTTTTGATAGCTGCAGAGCCAATGGTCGCAGTTATCAATTACAACCGCGGCCATTCAAGGATTAGGAGTGGGCAGAATTAAACATTTAATCATTAATATTCCAGCTATGCCGATGACTTAATGCTGACTTTACGTGGAAAACAGTCCGTTGAGAGGGCATTTGAGTTGATTAAGAGGTTTGCGAAAGCATTCGGATTAAAATTAAATCAGGAAATGAAGCACGTTTTAGCAAAAGTTGATAAGTCGCATTTTGTCAATTTGAGAAAATCGCGTTTACAGTTTTAAACTTTCTTTTGGCTCCATTGTCAAGTGCAACATATTAAGCTATTTATTACCAAAAAATAATTGAAAATAAACATAAGTTTTTACTCAAGTAAAACATTTTTAGTAAATAACTTGAAAAATATGAAAAACTCATTTTTTGAAATATGTCACTAATCAACTTCTGGCAAAGCATGCTTCAAATATTAATTGGTCAAAAATTAATTGAAATTACCGAAATACAGGCTCACCTATACAGAGATGGAACTGGTCAGAATTTTTCGACCCGACCCGACGGGTAAATTTCTAAATCTACGCCGGTTGACCGACCGATCGACCGTTTTTTTTACAGAAGGTTTTTGTTAACTGTTCAATGCTTTTAATAAAAAATTTTAAAAAGGGACGGCGGATCATGGGTGAGGTGTTAAAATTTGTCACTCACGACAGGGGCCTCAGAAACAAAACGCTAAAAATTTTTTGCATATTTTGCAAAAATAATTCAATTTTAAGACCTTTTCAGGTTAAATTTCAGTTTGAAAGACCTGTTTTGAACAGTGCAAAACGTGTACAAAATGAGCATAAAAGAAACTGGAGAGCACAAGCTAAATTATTACACTTCTTTCTAATGATATTATGCGTAAGGCCAAGAAAAGACGTTTAAATTTTTTAGCTATTGGTGACAGATTATTTGCATTTTGCCGAGCAGCAAACACTAAACTGTTATGATATTGGCTAGAAAACGTTCGAAATACAATGTGCCCCAGCAGTTTTCAGAAATGCTGCTACTTTAGAGCAAGCCATGGCTAGTTAAATATAAAAAAATAAGAGCTATTTCTTTTTATTTTTTATTTTTTTATACTACCAAATTCCTGTTTCCTATGTCGTCAAACTCAGGAGTCCGCTCAACCCTGCAGAAATAAAAAAGATATGGGATACAATCAGTAGCGTAGCCAGGGGGGGGGGGGCTCGAGCCCCCCATTGGCTTGTGAAGTATGCAAAATTGCACGTTTTTGGTGCTTTTGAAGCCGATAGCCCCCCAATAGGAAAACAGCCCCCCCTCAAACGTTTGAATTTCCGAATTTGGCCGAAAAATCAGTCTCAATTTTGGTGAAGACCTTTTCTTTTTTGGAGACCACCTGATTTTGAGCGGAAAAAACCTTTGAATTTCTGAGCTTTCCGAGAAACTTCGTCTCAATTTTCGGACAAACCGTGTGAAACTGATTCAAGAACAATGAAAATTCGGGTCAAGGTCGTTTGCACTATTCTCACTCTTTCAAAAAAGCCCCCCCTTTCCCAAATCCTGGCTACGCGCCTGGATACAATCCAAGTAATGTTGCAAAAAATACAAATATGCTGCAAAATTTGTTTAATCCACTATTTCCGATAAACTTTTGTCTAAACAATAATTGCAAAACATTTGTTGAATCAGTAACAGTCTTTTTTTTCAATAACCAACTATACTATTTGGCAACTACAAATAAAGAGTAAGAAAGAAAATTCACAACCCAGATACAAAAATATTATAGCACCAATTTATAACTATTGTGCAATTTGTGAAAAAAAGGAAAAGAAAAAATCAGACCAAGGATACCATCACATCATCAAGAGCCTAAAACTGGAGCTAATACAAATGTTAGAAACCCTTATTTGAGGAGAACAATATGATGATGTCCATGCACACACTGTTTTTTTTTCGATTGTTCATTGTGTTACTCATATTCGAATTGATTGCTTTTGCCAAATTTGATAATTACTTGTTTTTTTCTTTTTTTGCCTGAGCGCAGTATGGTGCATTATCATTAAAAATTGTCATAATCAATCTATTTTTTTATAATACGCCTCTTTACACTGATGATGAAGTCAGTTGACGTCGATACACTGGAATGTTCCCGTGATGGGGGCTCCGCCTAACCTGCGTCACTAGGGTTTGAAAAGATTACCCATTTCGATATGGAGACAGCATTAAGGTGTTGTCAAATGAAGTAGGATTTTAAGATGTGATGTCTCTGTGAACTATTAAATTAGTTGTGCCTATTTCCTCCGGGAATTATTCAACTATATTTATTTTCTACTTTTTATCAAGCAATACTACGATATTTTTGCTTTAAATCCTAGCCTGTTTGGGGGTTTTTGGATGTTTTTGGCTTTTTGGTTACTTCTTTCACTTCTAAGCGATTTAGATTCTCTAACTTAAATTCGTTAAAGCCAGTGAATCAAAAAATATTTTTTACAAAGAGCCTTATCTAAAGTTTCAGCTACGCGACCAACAAATTAGAAGTTGAACCAGGGTCATTGTGATCATAATCAAGCCTCCAAAAGTAACTACTTAAGTTACAAATTACCTGCGCCAAAAAGTAACTATAGTTACAGTTACTTTAGTGTTCTGCAGAAAGTAACTACCGCATAGTTACTAGTTACAAAGTTAGGTGCCGTAAAAATAACTCGACATTACACGTTACTTTTTTTGCAAATAACTTATTTTAAATCAGCTTCAAATCTCTTTTCAGATTCGGGCTTATGCATTTGGGTTCGGGCCTGTACAAATCGACCCGTTTACAACTGTGTCTAGTATTATACTATGAAAGCGATTAGTAGCAAAGATTTTGCTAAATACCGCAGAGTTTTTGTTTCAATTCTTGTAATTTATCAAATTTTACTAAGTATTTAATAATTATATCAAGAGGAAAACTTAAAAGTATTTCTGTTCTTTTATCCCAAAAGATCTTTTTAGCAATTTCTCAACATAAATTGCTGTATAATTTATCAAATTTTGAGAGTTTATTTCATTTTCATCTAATTTACAAACCTTTTGTTCCGCACCTCTTTCACAAATTTTTTTTCGAGTGAAAAGTGTTTGTGGGTTTGTTTCAGATTAAATTTGTCCGCGTGTGTTAAGATAATTAAATAGATTTTTGTATCACTTCATTTTTTTGTATTAGTCCAATTCAAACAATTTATTCAAAAATCTTTGAAATTTTCTGAAACAATATCTTCAAAGTATTTTGTAAATGCTTTTTTAAATTATAAATTAAATTATTTTTATAATTTGTTAATGCTTTTATAATTATAAATTACAAATTAATTAAATAGCGTCTTCGCGTTACATTAAATCTATTAAATTCAAATAAAAAAATCTGGTACTCGCGGTTGAGCTGAAGCGTTTAAGAAGTGTGTGGGGCCCGTTCCCGCATCATTGCACCTACGCCCACCCTATTTCTTTTGAAACTATATTGCAGCGGTGGCGGTCCATCGGCAACATCGAGTCAAATTTGATCGGTTCGAGATTTGAACCTCAGACCTCTTGTTCCAAAGACCAACTCTTTAACCGCTTAACCAAGTGTATTAATACCGAAGCAGATATGAGTGTGTTAAAAATCATCAATTGTTTTATGAAATTGCTTTATAGAAGTTTTAATTGAATGGTCCTGATTATTATGAAACTAAGTAAAACCAACAATTCAAAGTAATTGTGGGCATAATGATTGACGTAATTTGATAGGTGGTCATGCAATATTTTGGAAATGCATTCAAAGTCTTTAAAAAATTTAAAACAAACTTTTGTACGCGATGATTTGAAGGAAAAGAAACAAAGAACACATTCAGAACGAACGGAAAAATACCTCAAAATAAAGTTTGTGAATTTGGCTTGAAAAATGTACAAAAAATTGCCTAAAATTCTCGTGAATACATTAATCATCATTCTGTGAAAAATGTTGGAATTTTACTTTTGGTTGCTAATTTTTAGGTTTGGGTTGCATGTTTTTTCGCTTTGAAAGATGGAGTTTCTGACACTGCTTCAAAGTCCTATAGTCGAGATAAATGCGCTAATACCAGATGAGGATGATGACGTCATATACCAACGGTGGGCAAACTGCAGCTCGTGGACGTAAATTTTGTGGCTTTTGTATTGAATCGTAATATTACTAAAAAAATTAAGATTATACTTGATAACTATGTTATCCTGTGTGTGAAATTGTTTTTAGTTATCGATGTATTTTAGAGTGATAAAGCAAGTATATGTTTCCAAATCGCTGTCAACCAAGGTTGTACCAACTGTAATGACGAATCGCAGTATAAACACTTCAAAGAATCAAGGTAGAATAATTTTTCCGGAGTTGTAAAACACTTCAAAGAGCGCGGTCAAGTGTGAATTTTGCCTTATAGGGCAACAATCATTGTGTTTTTCAGTAGCGTAGCCAGGTAGGAGAGGCTATAGCCGTCGCCCCATTGGCCTGTGGACCAAAATGCACAATAAGAAAAATACCGCGTTTTTAGCACTTCTGAGACTGTTGTTTTGCTCTGGAATGAACTAAAAAGTGATTAAAAGCATCTTTTAAAAATATTCGGGGAGGGGGTAATTTGTCAAAAATAAAACTCACAAATTAACAAAAACTTTGAAAAATGGCCAAAAATGAGCAACCAAATTTAAATTTGATCGTTAGTGCAAAAAGGCTAAACATAGCTTTCATCAATAAATATATTATAAACTCAAGAAGGAAGGCAGGAGCTATACAGTATTAGTTAATTACCAATCACTTATCTCAAATATTTTTCCACTAGACCCCCAATTATTTTTCTCTATAAAATATAGACTACTTCGAGTGAGTTTTATTGAACTATAAGATTTTATGATTTACCAGCATGTAAACATGAGAATTAAAATTTTACCATTAGCGATCTCCGACATATGCCATTTATGCAACCAGTTTAATCATGTTTGCACTGCCAATTTCTATGCCACGTTTTAAAAGCATTGATTTTTATCAAAATATATATACCTCAAACGAAGTTATTTTTGCAAAAAACTGCAAAATTTTTTGTGCACTAGGGGACTCACCCCCAGATCCTCATAACATTCCCCCACTGCGAATTTCTGGCTACATGCGGGTGTTTTTATTGCTGTTATGTTATTTTGTGTAAACTGATTGTGCGCCTCGCTGGTGTTTATGGTTTTCTGCAAGCGGCTCTTTCTTTGAACAAATTTGCCCACCCCCGTCATATACCCTTAATGAACTTGAATAATTGCAGCAAAATGCTGATATTAACCTGCCCTGATACAGGCGCGTAGCCAGAAATTCGCAATAGGGGGGCTGTCTTGGGGGTCCGGGGGCGGAGCTCCTAGCGCTCGAAAATTTTGCATTTTTTTGCAAAAATAACTTAAGTTTAGAGCTATTTTGATAAAAATATTGCTTTGAAAACGTGGCATAAAAATTGGCAGCGCTGCATGACTCAACTGGTTGCATTAATGCGCGATATGGGAAGTGGCTGATGATAACATTGCAGTTCTCTTGTTTACTTGCTGGTAAATCGTAAAATCCTATAATTCAATAAAACTCACACAGAGTAATCTATTTCGTCTATATTTTATAAAGAAAAATAATTGGGGGGGGGGGGGCTAATGGAAAGTTATTTGAGAGAAGTGATTGGCAATTAACTAACACTGAATAGACCCCCCTCTCCTTATTCCTGAGTTTATAATATATTTGTAGATAAAACCTATGTTTGGCGTTTTTACACCAGCAATCAAATTTGATATTGTTTATTTTTGGGCATTTTAAAAAGTTTTTATTGATTTGTGAGTTTAATTTTTGACAATTAGCCCCCCCCTGAATATATGTTTCAAAAGATGCTTTAAATCACTTTTTAGTCAATTCCAGGAAAAAAAGTCTCAAAAGAGCTAAAAACGTGGTATTTTTCTTATTCTGCATTTTGGTTGGCAGGCCAATAGGGGGGGCTATAGCCCCCCACCCTGGCTACGCTACTGCCCTCATATACCTTTTCTACAACTGTGAGGTTGTACTCAGTAGCGTACGCAGGATTTTCGAAAGGGGGGCCCAGAAATTTGAGAATAATGAATACCAGAAGAAAAATCTTTCCACGCAGAACAGGTCCGTTTTCCTGCCCAAAATTAGGTGAAGACAAAAAAAAAAAGGTTTTCTCCCGGGTTCTGTCTGTTAGGGTGCTCAAACTTTTTGCCCAAGTTACTACGGGGGAGCCATGCCGCAATTTTGCATTCTATTCTATGCTAATTATGCTATCCTGGCGACCCAAAGGGGGTGCCATGGCACCATGCCCCCCCCAAAATACTCCCCTGGTAGCACTTCATTTACTTATCTAAGCTTTTCCATTAGACTAGTGTTTCATGAGGATCTGAATACATACATTGCCTATCCTGGCAGCTCACCAGAACCTTCAAAACATACACGAGGGCAATTTCTGCTCTTGCCATCGTTTACTCTCTTCTCGGATGACTCTGATTATAGTCTTAAAACAAGGTCATTGGAAAGAGGATTCTCGACCTGTATTACATTGGCACCGCACTTAGTTCAACCGCACTGCGCTAGCATCACCAGGCATGGACACCATAAATATGACAAAACGTAAACAATTTGAACAATAGTACGCTATATGCAAATTTCAAAGTTATGTACGCCTATGCACATCATGTTCGTTGTATGCACAGTTATGCACGCCTGACGACTACAAACAAGTTTGAAATATGGATATAGCATACTGTTGTTTAAAATTGCCTATGTGATATGGTGTTCAACTGTCCATCGTTAGTGACGGTAGCGCAATGCTGTTGAACTAAGTGGAGTGTCATTGTGAGTGTGGTCCAGAATCCTCTTTCAGGTGACCTTGTTATCAGACTTTAATCAGAGTAATCTGAGAAGAGGGTACGATAGCAAGTGCAGAAATTTCCTTCGTTTGTGGTTTGAAGGTGCTGGTGGACTGTCAGAATAGGCAATATGTGAATTATGGGAAAGCAGATAGATAAGTGAGTGAAGTGCCTCCTTACAGTTGTAGAAAATTTATGTTGAAAATCTGTTATGTAACTTCTGATGTATCTGTTCCACTTTTAAGTTTCTTTGATTCGTTTCGGTTCCACTTTTTGATGCTCGTTTCCGAGGAAATTTTTGTACTAGGTCATTATTTGTTACAAGTTTTGTTCCTCTATTTAAGATCCTATTTTGCAATCAAATGCTGATATATTGTTTTTGTTTTGGTGGAAATTTTCTAGGAGGTTCCCCATTTGGATATCGTTTAATATTGATCGAAGTTTTGCAAAGAATTTTGAGAATGCTTTTTAGAAAAACTGCAATTTTACAAGTTTTTGTTCCTCAGTTTAAAATTCTATCGTTCAACAAAGCAGTTGCTGGTTAATTTTTACATTAAACGAATTTTTAAGTCACTTTGTTTTTTGTATCAATTTAATTGGAATTCATCTAAAAATTTTATGACAAAGTATCTTCATAATATTTTGTCAGTGATATTATATATTAATTTGCGTCTTCGAGTTAAATTAAATTCATGAATTTAAATGAAAAAAAATCTTGTACACAACTTAATTCGTTGAAAAGTCTAGGCCCGGTCGGTCAAACTTGCATAAAATCGTAAGCGTACAAGCGACGTATTCTTAGTTTATGTCAACCAACTGAAAGCTTGTACGCACGCAATCCGATACTTTAGGCGTAATGAATTGTTGTTTAAGAAATAAAGCTATGCTCGAAAGCCCACGATTTTGAGCGCTAGTGACCGGGTCTAACAAGCGTGAGGAGCCGCACCATTGTTCCTGCGGCAACACGGCTTCTTTTGAAGATATATCGCAGCGATGGCGAGCCGTTGGTACGCTGAGTTCAATTTAACCGCGCAAGATTTGAACCTCAAACTTTTTGTTCCAGATACGAAGGCATTACCGCTTGACAAACTGTTGCTGTAAAACGTAAGCAGATTTCACAGAATCAATTTTCATAAAATGCTTCGCTGTAGCGGTTTTATTGATTCGTCTACATTTTCATAAAACTAAACATCATCAACAAAATACAAACTAAATGTAGGTTTGAATAACACAATTCGATGGTGATATTCCAATAAATAAAAAATGCAATCGAAATCATGTAAAGATTTGAAACGAACTTTTTGTGCAAGTGAGTTTAAACGGGAAGAAATAAAAAACACAACCAGAAAAAAAACGAAAAAAATAACCTCAAAATAAATTTTGTGATTTTGACTTGGTGAGTGTGTACAAAAAATTGTCAAAAACACTACCGGACACATCCATCATATCATTTTGTAAAAGTTAGCAGAATTTTTTCTGCTAATTTTTAGGTTTGGGTTTTATGTTTTTTACTTTGAAAGATGAAATTTTCTGACTCTGTGCCAAATTCCTGTAGTTGAGATATTTATGCACAAAATTTGAAACCGCAGCTTTTATACTTTTTGAAAACTTTATGTATTTTATGTGTAATTCTTTTGTCGCTCCGTCCGATAGATAATAGTATGTTTAAAAGTTTGCAACATGCTGATACTGATCATGATGAACAAACTTAGCTAGTAACGATGCGCTAATACCAAATGATGTTGATTTCATACTCCCCTAAATGAACGTGAGGAATGTATTTTTTGTTTGCAATATTGCAGCAAAATGTTGACATTAACCTGTTCCGTATCTGTTCCACTTTTAAGTTCCTTTGATTCATTTCAGTTCCACCTCTTTTACGTTGTTATGCATGCAAAGCTTTTTAATAGATGATTATTTTGTGCAAGTTTAATTTTATTGAAGTTTCTATTTTGCAACCAAGTCTGATCAATAAATTTTCCTGTTCTGCAACCACATTGGTATCTATATATTCCACTTTCAAGTTCCTTTAAATGGGTTTCAATTCTAATTTTTTGTTCCTATAATGCAAAAATATGTTTGTATAGTATAGGTCTATTGTTACAAGCTTTTTTCCTTCTTAAGTTTCTAATTTGGTACCAAATGCTGATTTAATACTTTTGCTTTAGTGGGATTTTTTTGAGGTTTGCCATTTGAAATTCGCTATATTGATCAAAGTTTTTTGAAAGAACTTTCAAGAATTCGTTTTAAACAAACTATTCAAGTTTTTGATTTCACAGTTAAAAATTCCATTGTTCAACAGGGTATTTTTTTGCTGGTTACGGTTACCTTAACAATATTATCGATAATCAGCTTATCGTATTTCTACTTCATCTATGATTATTTTCTCGTTTTAGTTCATTTAATTGATGTTTAGATTGAGAATTTTGCCTTATGTTTTTTTCATTCGTTTTTTTAGGTTAACAAATTTGGGCAGCTCCAAAGCGGCTTTTCCATTTTTTCCACAGTTTAAAGCAATTTTTAAAACACAAATTAATTTTTTGATAGTTGTGATTGTTTGATTTCATACTTGTTGATGACAATGCTCATCATTTAATTTGAGGATGCTTTACTAGGGCAGCTAGATTGTTTAGAGCAAGTTTAAAGTACACTTGCAAAATAATTGACTTCAAAATTATTAAAAATATTTGATTAAAAAAAAGTTTTGTACATTTTTCTTTGGTTTTTGTTACGCTTATTAACGAGTAAGTTGCTTTTCTTTTTGGTTAAAAAG
This sequence comes from Trididemnum nubilum, assembly GCA_963965965.1. NCBI lineage: Eukaryota > Metazoa > Chordata > Ascidiacea > Aplousobranchia > Didemnidae > Trididemnum > Trididemnum nubilum. Next base: position 20,108,606 of record OZ014481.1, read on the forward strand.
AAATGAGTATGGTAGTACAAAAGTGATGTAATTTAACTGTACTGCTGGCTGTTAGTTTTTCGATATCATACGAATCTGACCAGGGACCGAGGGCTTTAATTAAAATCCCATCCGCCTTTTTACTGATGAGCTAAGGCAGAGTCAGTGAATGACGTCATGCTTTTGATTTTTGCACATTTTGGTTTGAAAAATAAATATCGTTCACGCTGTATAGTACAATTTTGAAAGTTTTGTTTCGCTTATGACGCAAAATTAAAAAAATCAAATCTTTGCAACTAATACTCGCAATACTTGTATCACACTACAACGTATAACGAGTTTGCGGGGCTCATCTCCACAGCTTCTTCAAAAGAAAGTTGCAGCAGTGGCGAACTGTTGGAAACATTGCGTTCAAATTTACCCACTAGCGATTTGAACCTGAACTAAACTTGTCTTAATTTTTCATTCTCAAAATTTAAGTTTAGCTTCGAAATTTCTGCCTCTTTACGACTTTATGTTTAGAATTCATCAATGATTTAATGAGTTTGAGCAATTTCAACGTGATACGTCTTCTAGAATTTTAAGGCTTCGCTTAGACAAAGCGGTTTTCACGATCAGGAACGATCTTCAAAAAATCTTCATTTTTCATTTCTGCACACAAGTTTAAGCGTCAGTCGTAACGTGAAAAATGCATTTTGGTCGTGTTTGATGCAACGGCTTGTTTTCGCTGAGAAACTCACAAAAAGGACGATAAATTAGTATTTAGTTGAACAATTCAAGCCATGTCAAACCGTTTAACAGTTTGTTAATGCTGGTGTCCAAGCATAGGTACGAAATGTTTCGAATTGTCAATGCTTAAAATGGTTAATGCTTCGAGGTATAATATTCGGAAAATCGAAATATCTTTAATATAAAACACAAAGCCAAAACAACTAAAAACATAACTTGACGTTTCGTGAAACTACTTCCCTCATATTGCCTAAAGTACAGTACTTTTGACAATGTGGGCTGGTAAGTCGGCAAAACAAAGCTAAGTTTTGACACTTTATTATCACAAAACGTTAAGGCAAAGAGCACTGTTTTGGAATAAATATATCACAACGTTTTATTAGAATTTGTGTGGAAATGGACAAAAACTGCAACATCTTGACGTCCTTCGTGGTCGACTCCTGGGAAGCCATGTCAACTTCCCTACTAAGCATCTGCCTCTCTGCAAGCCATTAAGGTTTGCCAGTTAGGCCAAGATGTTTGTTCAGCTGGGAATACCTTTGAAAAGATAGCTGAGGGCTGCCGATGAGAGCTAAAAGCTCGAAACAGCGCTGTCCAGCTCTGTGCTTGAAATGGACAAATCGAATTGCACGCTAGGGTACTTATGATGCAAATATCGCATTTATTTGATAACATATGTTACAACTGCGAGTCAAAAGTTCGAACCCGCCACTGCTGTTTTCAAGTTTTGAGGAGATAGACAATTTCTTACAATATACCGATTTTTCTGATTTCTCGATAAACTTGAAATAAGTTGCTTCCGTAAAACTTTGCGGTAGGTGCGTTGCGATTTGGATGTCGCCATTCTTTTTGGTTCAGTTCGCTAATTTCATTCAAAACGAAAACTGACTGCAAATTTCGAAACTTGAAACATACTACAGTATACTGTATTACCATTCTTACTGACAGGCAACTCAGTTGAGCGAAAAATGACATAATAATAAATGTAAAATAAAGCTTAACTTATAATGAGAAAAGAATTCTAAGTTTTTAGTTCAACATTATCATTTTATTAATCACTTCAATCATGCGTACATTACGTAGGCGTAGTATGGCATTGTAGACATAGTATAGCATACGAGTTTAGAATGGCATATTGTAGTAGCCTTATGGCACAGTGGGCATAGTATAGCACAGTAAGCGTAGTATGTCAAAGTAGGCTTAGTATGGCATTGTAGGCATAGTATGATATGAAGTAGGCTAGTATGAGACACCCTAGTAGGCATAGTATGTGACTGTAGGCATTGTAGCTTACCGTAGCACAGTAAGCATAGTTGGCTTAATATGGCACAGTATGCACTGGAGGTTAGTATATCTTACTAGGGATAGCATGGCACATTAGTAGGCAGAGTATGGCATATAGGAGGCTTGTCATGGAGCAGTAGGCGTAGTATTAGTAAGCATAGTAGGCGCTACAGGCTAGTATGACATTGTAGGTATCGTAGGCTTATTATGGCCCAATAGACATAGGACGCTAATTATGGCGCAGTAGGCATAGTATCCCACAGTAGGCACTGCAGCTTAGTATGTCATAGTAGGCATAGTATGGCGTTGTAGACATAGTATAGCATACGAGTATGGCATATACTGTAGTGGGCTTATTATGGCACTGTAGGCATAGTATAACACAGTAAGAGTAGTATGTCATAGTAGGCGTAGAATGGCATTGTAGGCATAGTGTGACATGAAATAGGCTTATTATGGCACCCTAGTAAGCATAGCATGTCACTGTAGGCACTGTAGCTTACTATGGCACAGTAGGCAAAGTTGGCTTGTTATTGCACAGTATACCACAGTAGGCACTGCAGATCAGTATATTACAGTAGGGATAGCATGACACCTTCGAAGGCAGAGTATGGCATACAGGAGGATAGTTGGAAAAAATAGGCATAGTATTAGTTACCATAGTGTGCCACAGTAGGCGCTGCAGCTTACTATGACATTTGTAGGCATAACAAGGCACCCTAGTAGGCATAGTATGGCATACAGTAGGCTTATTATGGCACAATGGGCATAGTATGCTGATTATGGCATAATAGACCACAGTGGGCACCGTAGCTTAGTAGGTATAGTATGACATCAAAGTATGGCATATAGTTGGCTTGTTATAGCAAAGTAGGCATGGTATAACATAGCTCGGCATATTAGACGTGCAAGACACAGCTTTTCCATGAACTCTCACCGTAACGAAGTGGAAAAGTCTATGTGCCTCAATGACCTGCAAAGCTGTACCGGCTGGAGATGCAATTCTCCTGGTAGGGTTACCCTGTACTTAAATTGTAAAATTTTGCATGGTGGGACGCTTTTGCAGTCTTGACCAAACGCATTTGGCATGCGAAAGTACTTTGGTGAAAATTGTATAATTCCGTCGCCGAAATTGAATCAAGATCAAAAACAAACAGAAAAAAAAGGTCTTCGCCGAAAATTGAAGTGTTTTTTTCCCGAAATCAGGTGAAGACCAAAAACAAAACAAAAAAAGGTCTTCACCGCGATTTGGGACTATATTCGGAAGGATTTATGCGCGCTGGCTGGCTCTTTTTTGTCTGATCATACAGCGCTCAAATCTCAATGGGGGACGCTAACTCTCGACGGGGAGACGCGTCCCCCCTACAATTTAAGTAGTGGGGTTACCCATGCCAGATAAGTCTGATGGTAGAAGCGAGACGTAGTATAGTTCAAATCAAACAAGTTGAAAAGCTTAAAACCTGAGTTGGTTATGCCCATCAGCTGTGGCAAGCATGTAACCTAGGAGAAGGACAACTCTGATATAAAACCTCTCCGCAGTTAGATATTAAACTGCAAAACAAATTATGATGAGCACAAATAATGAAAATTACTTGAACGACATTTATGGGTCCGCCTTCACAAGTGGAACCTCGTCCGGCAAGGGAGCATCTAGGGACTCCCAGGTCGTCATTCAATGAAACCCCTATGGCGTTTGAGTCTTAGGCAGAGGGGCTCGTTCGAAAAATAAGCGACAATTTCCACCAGCCAGCCCTTATGGCGGCTCCACCAATGTGCCCGCTACACGTTTGTAGAGGCCAATGGAGGCAGCGCATAGTATTCGTACTTGAGATAATGTCGCACACTTACGGGTCAACCATCACCAACTGCTGTTGGGCAATTGGAATATCCTCACCCTCACAGGAAAAGAGCTAGAATTGGTTGAGGAAGCAAAGCGGTATATCATCTCGATATTATCGGAGTTTCGTCAACCAAACGACGTGGCTCTGGAACTGTGGATCTGGATGGCGGATGGAAACTCTTCTATTCTGGTGCTGATCCTAGTATGTCTGCTCAAGCGGGTGTGGGGATTCTCACAAGCTCCCGATGGTCAGATTGTGTAACAGATTGGATTCCTTTGGGATCATGGGTCTGTATGTTGAAGCTCAAGATATTGGATTGGTCATTGTGCCTATTGCAGGCAGTACTTAAATTGTAGGGGAACGCGGGGGGATGCGTCTCCCCATCAAAAGTTAGCGTCCCCCCATCGAGATTTAGCGTCCCCCCATCGAAATTTAGGTGTTCCCCCATCGAGATGTGATTACTGAATGATCAGACGAAAGGGACCTACAAATTCCGGCCGAATATAAAACCAAATTCCGGGTGAGAAGTGATTTCGAAAGAGAAACATTTCAACTGTTGGCGAAACCTTTTTTTCTTTTGGTCTTTACCTAATTTTGTCGAAAAAACATTTCAAGTTGCGGCGAAGACCTTTTTTTTGGTCTTCATTCAATTTCGGCGATGAAATTGCGTAATTTTTTCTAAAGAACTTCCGCATGCCAATTGCGTTTGGTCAAGGCTGCAAAAGCGTACACCCATGCAAAATTTTACAATTTAAGTACTGATTGCAGGTATATGCCCCCAATGCCACGAGTGAATACCAGGATTTTGTGAATGAAGTAAATGATGCTCTTCTACGAGTATCACATACTGAATCTACAGTTCTTATGGGGGATTTTAACGCATATGTTGGAACAGACGCAGATACATGGAAGGGTGTGATCGGAAAACATGGAGTCACTGGACTGAATGAGAACGGAAGGTATTTATTTCAGCTCTGCTGTAGCAACGGACTCCGCATCACGAATACCTTTTTCCAGCACAGAAAGATTCACAAGTATACAAGGTATCGACCTAGTATGGGTCTAAAATCTTTGATAGATTTTTGCATAGTTTCGTCAGATTTGTCTTCTGATGTGCTGGACTTTCGGAGATTACCATCTGGTAGTATGTTCCTAGCGATTGACTTGACAATCACTTGACACTTCAGCAAGGTGCTGAAGTGTCAAGTGATTACCATCTGGTAGCATGTTCCTTGCGACTTTTGAAACCTTGGCCAAACAGGAAATCCAACTGGTCGTTTAAGACTTACCGGATCAAATGGGAGGATTTGGAGGACAACGAAGTAAGCAAACAGTTTGCATCCAGTATATCATCCAAGTTCAGACAACTTCCTAATGTATCCGAGGACATCGAGAAGGAATGGCTGCTGTTCAGATCAGCAATCATTTCATCAGCTGCTGAAAGTTGTAGGCGAAAACGGCTTAGAGTGGCGGGCGATAGTGAGAAAAGAACACCTTGGTGGAACCCAAAGGTTAACGAAGCTATTCGAGCAAAGAAACATGCGTTCAAGGCCTGGCTATAGGACTGATCGTCATCTGATTTGCAATCTCGGTACACTTAAGCGCGAAAAGCGGCAACTTCGGCAGTAAAGAAATCCAAGGAGAAGTCATGGGAAGAGCTTGGTTGTCGGTTGGATTTCAACTATTTTTCGGCAAACAAAGTAGTTTGGCAGACCATCGGCCGTTTACGTGGCAAAAAAATCGAGTGTCATTTACTCCATGAAGGATTCTGCAGGTAACATTCTAACGGATGAGAATGAAATCCTTTCACGATGGAGAGAACACTTCGAAGACCTTTTGAATCCTGTAAAGGCATCGACTCGTGACACACACGAAGTGACACATTTAGGGGAAAAGGAAGTTTTTACTGCAGCAGAAGTGGCAGCGGCAATTAAAGGGATAAAATCTGGAAAAGCTGCTGGTGAAGACGAAATCAGACCCGAGATGTTGAAAGCGCTGACTGGAGATGGAATTTTCTGGTTAACGCGGGTGTGTCAAGTTGCGTGGAAGTTTGGCAAAACTCCCATAGATTGACAAACAGGTGTGATTATTCCGATATTCCAGAAAGGACCTAGCAAGCAATATACAAACTACAGAGGGATATCACTCCTCAGTTTGCCAGATAAAATATATGCCAAATGCCTTTAAAAAAAAATACCGAAAAATAGTGGAATTAAAACTGGAAGATGGTCAGTGCGGTTTTCGTCCGCGTCGCAGCACCAGGGACCAAATCTTCATTCTGAAGCAAATCTTTGAAAAATCTCGGAAGTATGGAAAAGATCTCTTTGCTTGCCTTATTGATCTTGAATAAGCATATGACCGAGTTCCTCGGGATAAACTTTGGAAGGTTTTGCAGGAGTATGGCGTTAATGGTCAATTGTTGCGCGCCATTAAGTCATTCTACTGCCGACCGGAAGTTTGTGTTCGGGTAAATGGCAAGCAATCAAAGCGGTTCCATGTAGGCGTTGAACTCCGGCAAAGGTGCGTTTTGTCATCTCTCCTTTTCATAGTTTACTTGAATTGGATCGACAAACGCAGCCAAGCTGATGAGTGTGCCACGATTGGAAATTGCAAAATCAGTCGTCTGCTATTCGCTGATGATTTGATTCTGGTTTCTTCCACAGAATCTGACCTCCAGCGAGCATTAAGTAGCTTTGCAGATGCATGCGACACCGCTGGAATGAAAATAAGCACGGCCAAAACTGAGATACTTCATCTTTCAAGAAACTCTAATCAGTGCGTGTTACAAGTGAATGGAGCGACACTGAAGCAGGTAGAGAAGTTCAAGTATCTTGGGGTTGCATTTACGAGTGATGGAAGGCAAGACGAAGAAGAACTGGATACCCGAATAGGCAGTACTTAAATTGTAAAATTTTGCATAGGGGGACGATTTTGCAGCCTTAACCAAACTTCAGTGGAAATTATGTAATTCCGTCCCCGCAATTGAATGAAGACCAAAAAAAAAAAGGTCTTCGCCGAAAATTGAAGTGTTTTTCCCCGAAATCAAGTGAAGACCAAAAAAAAAAGGTCTTTATCGCAATTTGGGACTATATTCGGCAGGAATTTGTTGGATTTATTCGCACTGGCTGGCTCTTGATCGTTTCATCATGCAGCTCTCAAATTTCGATGGGTGGACGTCTAAATCTCGATGGGGGGACGCTAAATCTCGATGGGGGGACGCTAACTCTCAATGGGGGGGGACGCGTCCCCCCTACAATTTAAGTACTGCGAATAGGCAAGGCTAGTGCAGCAGTGCGAGATTTGCACTATTCGGTTGTCGTGAAACAAGAATTGTCAAATAAGGCAAAGCTCTCAATTTTCAAAGCAGTTTTTGTCCCCATTCTCACATAAGGTCATGAATCTTGGGTAATGACCGAAAGAGTGCGATCACAAGTGCAAGCGTCCGAAATGAGGTTTTTACAAAAAATCGAAGAAGTTACACTGTTTAACAAAGTGCGTAGCTCTGAGATACGAAAATCTCCTACCATCGAGCCGTTGCTTCTCCGAATTGAAAGAACTCAGGTTAGATGTAAGCAGAATGCCTCAGGAGAGACTCCCCAAACAAGATTTGCCTGCCAAAGTGAATGGGAAAAGACCAATTGGACGACCTAAAACTAGATGAACCGATTACCTTAGGAATCTTGGATGGAATCGCTTGGGACTTCACCCAAGCAAAATGATGGAGATAATGAAAGACCGTGAAGTGTGGCAGCTTAATCTCGAGTTGCTGCCCCCGCAACCCTCACGGAAAACCGGGCAATAAAGAAAGAAGAAGAAAATGTACAGTAATTACTTGCAACGAAACTTGTGAACATTAATTAAAAGTAAATTTTTAGTGAAACATAAATTAGTACTTATTAATTTCTTCAACAACATAATTAGAACATCAGGCGTAAATCAAAGAAGTTTAATCTTGACTGGAAACGATAAAGCATATTACTAATAACCTACAGCAGTGCGTAGAATGCAGATGAAACACATATCCATACAAATGCATTAAGTTAAATCAAACAGACGTTTCAACGCTTAACAATCATAAGAAAGTTTAAAAAGACTAGCAAAATACCAACTATATGTTAACATAAAAATGTATTTAGGCCACAAAGCACGCAAATGATTAAAACATTAAAAACTCTGGCCCGTAAAACGTCAAAACATCACAATTAATCATTATAAAAATGTATGTGACATCATCGGCATAATTGTTTAGACTGGTCTAGATTGTATTTGATATCACAGCCGTAGAAATGTAAGGACTTTTTGAAGTTCCTCAAACAGCCGAATTGCTACAATCATAAATAAATGCAATTTATCACATTAAGCAAAAAAGTGAACCACCACCAACACAAGCGAAACATTACGCAGAGATGGGTTACTTGAATCACAAAATTAACAATTTTCAAATCTTGAAACTTTATTTATCACACGTGAAGATGTAGCAATAGTAGGCTGATATAGTTTAAAATTGTTACAAAAATTCATGCTCTAATTTACGGAGAACTTTTATTTAAATATCAGGAAAGTCATTTAGCAATTTTACTTCTTACATGATATACGAGCGCTTATCCTCCAATTGTTATAACAATAGCAAATACAATGCAACATTTTTAGGATAGCAGTAAGTCAAAAGTTCTCCATGAAGCATATATACTAGCAAACATCACGAAAAATCGCAAACAGCAAAATTTCAACTAACTGCTTCAAAAATCCAGTCGCAACCATACTATTATTACAAAATATGAGTAAAATTATATATTTGATTCAAAACAAAATAAGCTCAAAATGAAACATCACACACTTTTGCATCAAATTACTCTGTTGGTTAGTATGTATCTTCCAGGTTTTTAGTTGAAATCTAATATTCAAAGTGCCAAATATAGCAGGCTTGTACCGTAATGATAGCTCATTGCAAAAAACCTATGATACAAAAAATCGTTTCAAGCAACGACCGTGTGGCCGTATGTTTGCATAAATCAGTACTTTCAGCTAAGAATAATTTCTAACAAAGAGTGCAGAATGCAGAGTCTTTTTTAAGACTTTTTAAGGTAGGCTTACGTGATGTAAATCAAAAAATTGAATTCAAAAGCATTGTTTTTTGACCTTTTTCTATTGTACTTTACTTGATTTTAGCCCCAAATCATTTTTTATTCTCAACTTTTAGTTATGAACTAAAGGTAACAAATGCAGATTTAGCTGTTTCACAATTCAAAATATGGTGTTCTTGTTTAATCCAAACTGTAATTTTCTAAGAACACTTCACTATAACTGCAAGTTCTGAAAGTGTTCCCTGTATAGCGATTTGCAATCAATCAATTACACTGTAACTCAAACAAATGACCCTAATTAAAGGTGAACAACGCAAAGTTTGCATTTACAACAAAGCTAGTAATCAATCAGGCCGAATTTTTTATCAGTTTGGTTGCACAGTTTATAAAAAAAAGTGATTCGACAAGGTTTTCGAGACTTCAAAACTTCTTTCTGCCAAGTACCGCAGAGAATAAGTTTTGACATAATGATGTTTTTAGTACGTCGGGACTGAAGCAATTTTTTGACAATATGAAAATAAGAGCTATTATTGGCTAAAATCTACCACAGTAAACAAACATGGCAGTGTTGTGGTTAACCACACCAAAAGCAAAAAAAACAGTATGAAACAAAAATGGAATATTATTTACAGCACAGCAAAATAAAAGAAATCAATCTATCAGTCAAGACCCAAACAGCAAAGCTGTCGGCAATGAAATAGGTTTTACGATGCCGCCACAAGCAAAAAGTTTTCATTGTTTAAAAGGATGTGGAAAACTCAAATCGTTTCAATGGCGTTCGTTGAAAACGTGGAAATGATGTAAAAAAATTAATGTGTTCAAATGCCTACAATGATTAAGCAATGTTTATTAATTTGAGCGACGTTTTGCGCAGATTATTATGTGTTCCAATAGCTGTTTTTTTGAAATAGGTAATCAAAATTACCATAAAACATCAGCTGACCAATAAACAACTGATTCTTTTTCTTCATACCCAGTGTACTGGGTCAACTTTCATAAAAATTTGCAATACTGAATTATGTATATTGATTGAATGGACCACCACTTCTTTAACTCTATTTTATTCACGGGTGTGGAGGGGACAATAATGCTTTCCTCTCGTTTTTTTTTGTGATAAATTCCCGCAGATTATAACTCTTTACAGTATTTTAAACCAACTTGACTTTGAGAAAAATTCATTCACAAATTATCCCAGAAAATTAAAAATTACTAAGGCAAGGACAAGACTTGTCCAATTTTGAGAGGTTTGCCGAAGTGACTTTCCAAAATCTTTTCCTATAAAATCTTTTCTTTTCCTATCTTCAACAGCTCGGCAGAAGACATTAAATAAGTAGAAGTAATTTGTGTAAATAGTAATTATACTACATAAGCAAACTGAAGCACTAAAATCAAGTTTTATGGGCTGTAGCTTATCGAATCGATATGCTTTACCCCAAGTTTGCTTTAAATTCCAATGAAGCAATTTGCGGCAAATAAGCATAAGACAATTGACAAAATTTGATGGAAAGTTGACGCAGTTAGAATCACAAACGCAATATTAGAAATGGAGAATGAGCATCTTGACATTAAAAAATTAACTGATTTCATGAAAACGTCAATTGTTCCGGCTGATCATAAAACCCATAATTGGTGGTATCACAATTTTTTTTCGTTGGTGTTTGCAGTTTGCCAAAGTGAGACTGCATGCTTAACTATTTTATGATATAAGATGAAAAAAATATTAACTACTGTAACTGCACCAAATAATCAAATTAAACCTTTCGTTATATACTTGCTGTAATACGCCGATGCGTTTAACGAGTTTACGGGGCCCTTTTCCGCGTCATTGCGCTTGCGGGCAACACATCTTTCGAAATGTTGTAGTGATGGCGAGCCGTTTACAACACTGTGTCCAAGGTGACTGGCCCGAGATTTGAACCTCAGGCTGAACTACTAAAGCAACACATAATGTTGTCTGCTAATAACATTGCACTGAAAACGTAGTTTTAAAGTTTTAAAATATTACTGATTAAAAGCATCTCTGAAACAAATCGTTTAAGTTTTTTTAATTATGGCAAGATTTGCATTAAGGTTGAAAAGTGATTGAAATTAGTACTATCAAAGGCCAAAGCACTACTATTTTGTACATTCATATAGATCAGACGGGTTGCTTCTCTTATTAACACTTGCGACTGACTAAAGATTACTGCCTACCAGGTCTTTTAAACAAAATTGTTGTTTGTGATCGCCAATTTTGTTGCCGATCCCATCTATTGCTGATGAATTTTTAAACCTAGACGCTAATTAGTTTCAAATTATTTTGATGCGAACATTTGATCTCAAACATTTTTTGTTTAATAATTAATTTTTTTATTTATGTCTTCATTTTCACTGTGTTAGTTTGTTCAAAACTTACGAACAAATGCGAAGGTATGAAGGAACACAAGACAAGATATACAACCGTACAGGCTAGAACCTGCTAAAACTTCAAAAAATTTTTGACACAGATAGTTTTGTCTAATGAAAAATTACCAGTTTTATGTTGGACAATAACAAATACATTGAATTAATATTGTTGTTGTCTCATTTTATGACAGCGACTAATCATATTAAGCATTTCCTGCATGGCTTCTTTATCATCAACGTTTTCTACGATTTGAAAACAGCGGTACAAATTTATTAATGCTTCATTATATTTATTCTAATTACAATGAGCCGATCCAATTAACAAGTACCTATTCCTATATTGGATTCAATGTTGAGTTTTGTTTGATTTGAATCGATCTATTTGAAATTGCTAATGCTTTGTTGAAGTTTCGCAAACAGTGCTGACCGCAACCAATTTCAAAGACATAAAATATCACGGCAATGTCATTATCTTTGTCTGGATTCGACGTTGCATTTTGTTAGATTTGAAGCAATCTGTTTACAATGGTTAATGCCTCGTTGTAGTTTTGCAAATTCTTATGACAACACCCAATTTCGTGTAACGTCAAAGCAATGCTTTCATCATCTTTGTCTGGATTCAATGATGTATTTTGTTTAATTTGCAGCGATCGGTTTAAAATGGTTAATGCCTCACTGTAGATTTGCAAATTTGCATAACAGCACGCAATTCTGTGCGACGTCAAAGCACTGCTTTTGGAGAATTTCCTGCCGTCGCCAGTATGCAAAGACGAAAGTTCGTGGTAAACTAATTTTGGAAAATATATTACCTAATGCTTATCAAGTTACCACGCTAAGTTTGAGCAGTTACAGTACTACCACATTTACTTACAAAGGTTACCTAGCAGGGAGTCCAGACACTATCTAGGGCATAAACTCACGACTGTTTTAGTCATAAAGAAAATTTACACGGCATGCAACCAGTCTATATGTACGCCCCATATCAACAAATTATTATTTTTTCTGCCACACTATGCTGTTTAGGAAATTGATGTTTGAAATTATTGTCTCTGTAAAGCAGAGGTGGAGTCGAGGCCTAAAGGCTCTAGGCCAAGGCCAAGGACAAAAAAAAATTTCGAGGCCACGGCCAAGGACAGACCCTCTCGAGGCCAAGGCCAAGGACCAAGGACACAGACGCAAGTGTTCTCCGAAAAAAAAAGGTCTTCAAAAAAATTTTTTTTCAGGCGATCTCTACTTGAGGAAACCAAAAAAAAAGTCTTTGCAGATTTTCCGCAAGGTTTCTGGCGTTTTTCAACGAAATTTTAACGGTTCAAAAATAGTGCTGTTCTCAAGCCGAGGACAGGGCAATTTTCGAGGACTTGAGGCTTCGAGACCAAGGCCAAGGACTTGAAAATGTGTCCTCGAGGACGTCCTCGAGGCCAAGGACGTCCTCGAGGACTCCACCTCTGCTGTAAGGCTATCTGTGTAGGACCAGTCCTTAGCTTTAATAGTATAAACAAAAAATATCCCTTTTTTCCTTGCGTGATTTAAAAACTGCTGCAGTTTACACTGTTTTATTCATTAGGTGAAATTTTGAGATATGCTTAACTTGTTGATACATTTGCTAGAGCTGGCAATGCACCGATTAAAAAAATCGTCTTTCTCGTCCATAGACGTAACCAAGATTTTTGATTGGAGGCAGGGGGGCCCAAATTACAAATCACATGCAATGACGTGTCAGAACTTTTCAAAAGAGGAACTTTTTTTGGAAAAACTTATCGTAAAATGGAAGACCAGAAACCGTGGTCTGGTTTACCACAGTCAAACGTGAAAACGTCTAAATTGGGAGACGAATTGAGTAAACTAGAGTAACTCAAACGTTGCACAGACGGTGGTCTGGGAGCGAAGCCCCCAGAAACCGGGTAATTTTTTGGAAAAACAAGCTATTTTAATGCCATTGGATCGCATTCCGCACGTATTCAGAGCCATTTGAAAGAACTAGATTTTTGAAAACATTTGAAAGCCAATTGAAAAAAATGAATTATTCAATCCTTCTTTAACTTACAACTTAAGTCCAAAACATGTTTAAAATCTTGCATTTTGTTGTAGAATTTTGTGATTTTGCCCAAGTAGGGAACATTGCCTTCTGTAAGGTACATTGCCTTCTGAAATATTTTAGCAGTAAATAAGGAAATAATTCATTCAAATATGTTCCGTAGAGATTTTTGTTTTGTCATGAAAATAACCAGTTATATGAATATATGTACGGCCAGGGGCTCCAAGCCTCCTCAATTCAAACTCAATAATTTGTTCAATGAACATTTCCCCTTGCTAATTTTTTTTTAGAACTATATTGTCGCATAAAAACTGGCGAGGTGAACTGTTATTAAAAAATGATACAATAGATGGTTGACCGAGCCGGATTTACATTGCATGGGGCCCTAGGCACTTTGAAAATTTTCGCAAAATTGTCTTTTTAAAAATAGCTGAAGACCAAAACACAAAGGCTTTGCATCTGAGAGCAGGGCTTTTGCACTGCCCCATACGGTAAGTCCGGACCCTGGTTATGCATTCCGTTCACAAAAAAAGTTAGCTGATGGCCTGAGATAGCAACTTTTAGGAAAATAATCTTTAATTTCACCCAGGTTACACATATAAATTGGTCGGCAAGAATTGAATTGAGGGATTCCGGACCACCTGGTCGCCAATATTATTGTTCATTACTTGTGCGAGTGTATGTTGTACGCCAAAAATGCTAGAAGAAACTGAAACTGAAGAAAAAAATAACCTTTTTTGCAAGATTTTTCTCATTGCTTGCATTTCAATTAGGGGGGAGATTTTTGGGGTCCTCTGGCTCCGCCTGTGTTCCGGTCCTGCGAAATGCTATTTCATTGACCTTTTCTTGCCTTGCAAATTAGTTCTCCGTCGAGACTACAATTGCTTTGTTTGACAATTAAGGAAATAAGCGAATTAGGAAATTGATCCAGTTATTAATTTCCAAGATCTGAGCTTTCTAGATTTAAGGCATTCAGGTTATTCTTTGGCTGGATTCAACGTTACATTTTTTGTTTGATTTGGAGTCATCTGTTTACAATGGTTAATACCAGAGGTGGAGTCGAGGACACAAGGCTCGAGGCCAAGGCTAGGACACAAAAAAAACCCGAGGCCAAGGCCAAGGACAGCCTTTCCGAGGACAGACACTCTCGAGGCCAAGGACAGGAATGCTCGAGGCCAAGGCCAAGGACCAAGGACACAAAGCGCAAGTGCTCTCCAAAAAAAAAAAGGTCTTTACAAAAATTTTTCAGGCGATCTCCAAAAATAAAAAAAATAAAAAAAAGATCTTCACAAAAATTTTTCAAGCGATCTCCACTAAAAAACGTTTTCCAAAAAATTTTTCAAGCGCTCCACAAAATTTTAACATTCCAAAAAATAGTGCTGTCCTCGAGCCGAGGACAGGCCAATTTTCGAGGACTTGAGGCCTCGAGGCCAAGGACTTGACCTTCGAGGCCAAGGCCAAGGACTTCAAAATCTGTCCTCGAGGACGACCTCGAGGCCAAGGACGTCCTCGAAGACTCCACCTCTGGTTAATACATCGTTGCAGTTTTGCAAATGCTCATGACATCACCCAGTTTCGTACAACGTCATGGCAACGTTATTATCTTTGTGTGGTTTGAACGTCATATTTTCTTCATTTTGAAGCGCTCGGTTTAAAATAGTTAATGCCTCGTTGTACTTTTGCAAATGCTAATGACAACACCCAATTTCGTACAACGTCCCAGCAATGCTTTTATCTGTGTCTGGGTTCAACGTTGCATTTTGCTCAATTTGAAGCGATCGGTTTAAAATGGTTAATGCCTCACGGTAGTTTTGCAAATGCTAATAACAACACCCAATTTCGTACAACGTCATGGCAAAGCGTTTATCTGTGTCTGAATTCAACATTGCATTTTGTTGGATTTGAAGCGATCGGTGTAAAATAGTTAATGCCTCACTGATGTTTTGCAAATTCTAATGACAACACTCCATTCCGTACAACGTCATGGCAATACGTTTATCTTTGTCTGGGTTCAACGTTGCATTTTGTTCAATTTGAAGCGATCGGATTAAAATGGTTAATGCCTCACGGTAGTTTTGCAAATGCTTATGACAACACCCATTTCGTACAACGTCCCAGCAATGTTATTATCTTTGTCTGGATTCAACATTGCATTTTGTTGGATTTGGAGCGATCGGTTCAAATTGGTTCATGCCTCGTTGTAGTTTTGCAAATGCTCATGACAACACCCAATTTCGTACAACGTTACAGCAATGTTATTATCTTTGTCTGGATTTATCGTTGCATTTTGTTGGATTTGGAGCGATCGGTTTAGAATGGTTAATGCCTCGTTGTAGTTTTGCAAATGCTTTTGATAACACCCAATTTCGTATAACGTCACAGCAATGTTATTATCTTTGTCTGGATTCAACGTTGCATTTTGTTGGATTTGAAGCGACCGGTTTAAAATGGTTAACGCCTCATTGTAGTTTTGCAAATGTTCATGACAACACCCAATTTCGTATAACGTCATGGCAATGTTATTGTCTTTGTCTGGATTCATCGTTGCATTTTGCTCAATTTGTAGCGATCGGTTTAAAATGGTTAATGCCTCGTTGTAGTTTTGCAAATGCTTATGACAACACCCAATTTCGTACAACGTCACAGCAATGTTACTTTCTTTGTCTGGATTCAACGTTGCATTTTGTTGGATTTGAAGCGATCGGTTTAAATTGGTTAATGCCTCATTGTAGTTTTGTAAATGCTTATGATAACACCCAGTTTTGTACAACGTCACAGCAATATTTTTATCCGTGTCTGGATTCAACGTTGCATTTTGTTCAATTTGAAGCGATCGGTTCAAATTGGTTAACGCCGCATTGTAGTTTTGCAAATGCTCATGACAACACCCAATTTTGTACAACGTCACAGCAATGCTTTTATCCGTGTCTGGATTCAACGCTACATTTTGTTGAATTTGAAGCGATCGGTTTAAAATGATTAATGCCTTGTCGTAGTTTTGTAAAATCTTATGACAACACCCAATTTCGTATAACGTCACAGCAATGCTTTTATCTGTGTCTGGATTCATTGTTGCATTTTGTTCAATTTGTAGCGACCGGTTTAAAATGGTTAATGCCTCGTTGTAGTTTTGCAAATGCTCATGACAACACCCAATTTCGTATAACGTCACAGCAATGCTTTTATCTGTGTCTGGATTCAACGTTGCATTTTGTTCAATTTGAAGCGATCGGTTCAAATTGGTTAACGCCGCATTGTAGTTTTGCAAATGCTCATGACAACACCCAATTTTGTACAACGTCACAGCAATGCTTTTATCCGTGTCTGGATTCAACGCTACATTTTGTTGAATTTGGAGCGATCGGTTTAAAATGATTAATGCCTTGTCGTAGTTTTGTAAAATCTTATGACAACACCCAATTTCGTATAACGTCACAGCAATGCTTTTATCTGTGTCTGGATTCATTGTTGCATTTTGTTCAATTTGAAGCGACCGGTTTAAAATGGTTAACGCCTCATTGTAGTTTTGCAAATGCTTATGACAACACCCAATTTTGTACAACGTCACAGCAATATTTTTATCTGTGTCTGGATTCAACGCTACATTTTGTTGGATTTGAAGCGACCGGTTTAAAATGGTTAACGCCTCATTGTAGTTTTGCAAATGCTCATGACAACACCCAATTTCGTATAACGTCATGGCAATGTTATTATTTGTGTCTGGATTCATCGTTGCATTTTGTTCCATTTGAAGTGATCGGTTTAAAATGGTTAACGCCTCGTTGTAGTTTTGCAAATGCTCATGACAACACCCAATTTCGTACAACGACACAGCAATGTTACTTTCTTTGTCTGGATTCAACGTTGCATTTCGTTGGATTTGAAGCTACCGGTTTAAAATCGTTAACGCCTCACTGTAGTTTTGTAAATGCTCATGACAACACCCAATTTTGTACAACGTCACAGCAATATTTTTATCCGTGTCTGGATTCATCGTTGTATTTTGTTGGATTTGAAGCGATCGGTTTAAAATGATTAATGCCTCGTTGTAGTTTTGCAATTTTATGTAACAGTCACCGATTTTAGTCAATGTTTTCGTAATGCACATGTCGTTATTTGAATCCAGTGTTATCTTTTGCTTAATTGCAAGAGCTTTTTTTGAATACTTTCTTGCATTACCAGGCTGGTTTAATTTCAACAAACAATATCCAATGCAATGTGTTATTGCTGCAACTTCATGGTTGTTGTAATTGCCTTCTAGTTTGCTGTGAAATAAGTCCAATTTTTGCTGCAGAAATTCTAATGCTTCATCATGTATTTCAACTGAATATAAGTAATCTGCCACTATACAAGTTAACTTTTCACTGGGATTGAGTTTAAATTGATTTTCTTTAAATCCACAACTATTTCTGACAATAAACATTTGATCGAAAATCCCGTTCTGATTCACCTGCTCCAAATTTTTTTCGCATGCGTTTTCAAGGTTTTGAATGCATGTGTCAAAATCATATTTATTGGGCTCCCAAAATATTTTTTGTGTTTTTTCAGAAAATGCTGTCAAATTTGGGATTTTAAATGCTAAACTAATTGCGATGTTGATTAGTAGAGGATCAGCGTAAAAGTGAAGTTTTGTAAAGTTGAGTTGTTTTGCTACCTCGCATTGCAAGCAATACGTAATTTGAAAATAATTGACTGTGCTAGCTAGTCCTACAATATCCAAAAATTTCGCAATGCCATCTTGATTTGAATCGATGGCATTGTCACACTGAGATTTCTTTTCCATGTAAACTCTCAACCTCATTTCACATGCAACGGCAATTGCATATTTTAGTTTTTGTGCTGCGTTTGGCGTTATTTTTGTATTGTTTGTCATTTGTTGAATCAAATCGAAACATGAGTTTGCTGAAATTTTGTGCTTGGTCGCCAGGGCTGAAACAAACAAAGTGGTGCTCCGATAAACAAAACCTTTAATGTTAATTGTTGCTTTTGATTTCAAATTTGTTAATTGAGACCGTGCTGAGAATTTATTCAAATCATCTCTTACTTGGTTCTGAATGTCGTTAATTGTGTCTGATTCTGATCTTTTGTCAAGATAGTTTTGAGTGCCATCTTTAAACTGTTCAAAAATAATTTGATTTCCATACACAAAGCATGTTTTTGTTAAAATGTCAGCTAAATGATAACCGTTTTTCAAATCAGCTTCTAAACTGAGGTATTTCAACATCTCACTGACTGGTTTGATGAGTTCGGTAGTAAATGGTTTGTTTTTTGTCTCTTGTTGTCTGCCTAATGGAAATTTACATGCATGAGGCATCATTCCATCAAACGAAACCCCACAAGTAGTAATGGCATCGTAAAACCAATTTCCCAAAATACAATCTTCGCTGTTTAAACAATGAATGTTGAAACTTGGAATGATCGATTCTTGGACATTTATAACAATAATATGAAAAATTGCAGAAAACCATTTAAAATATTCTAAATGGGATTTGTAGTTTACGTCATCAAATAGGAGGATGATGTGTTCAAAATCGGAATAAGGCGTAATCTCTTCTCGAGAACCCATTCCTACGATAGCATATTCACAAGGACGTTTGCCCATTACGTTTTCGCAATAATTACTAATATCAGCCATAATTGATTTGTACTTACAAGCAATTATTTTGTTGATTTTTTGAATTGATGATATTTTTTCTGCTTTTAATGTTTGTGCAGTTTGTTTTGTGGTGTGTTTTGGGATTTGTGGTACTTTGGTTTTCAAAAAAGCGTTAACGTCGTCTCTTAGTTCAGTAAGCAAGGTCTTGACCTCCTCTCCCTTTTTAATTAAGTCTGCACTTCGATTTTTTGCATTTGATTGTTGCAAAATATGCTGGCATAACTCAAAAAGATCTGACTTAATCTGCAAAGCGTTGGAAGGATTTCTGAAAATGGCAGCATTAATCAATCCAGCACTTTTGATGAGAGCGATTTTATCCGGGCTTTTTTTTCTGTAAATCAATCCAATTTTATGGATAATTTTTGCTGAATTTTCAAGATCTGTTTCCCTCCCTGATTGATCGCAATGTTTTTCCTTCATTTCACGAGCAAGCTCCAACTCCTCCTCATATCCTTTTTCAATATCTACCATGATTGCTTGATTTTAAAGTAGCTTTCAGACCTCTAAGGCTTTGTTTTTGTTTGTTAGCTGTGGCATTCTTAATGCTTTCACTACTTATACGATATTCTGGTAATGCTATGACCGCAGATGTTGATCATTCATATAGTAAAGCTAAAAAGACTGGAAAATTCCGTACATGCGTCTACGCTCGTAGGTTAACTGTATAAATTATGATATTGCGTAACTCAGATAGCGCTCCATTCCGTTCTACCGTAGAATATTTTGGGCTTATAAAACACTTTTATAACGTTATTCAGTACTCTGTGTTGAAAGAATTGTTCCAGTTTTTAGCAATTCGTAAATAATTTTCTATTAGCCAACATAAAAAAGGTGATGCAAAAAATTGCCCATTGTTTGTAATTCCATATCACCAAATTGGCTGATTGGTTAATTTATTGACATCGTTCTTGGTTTTGTAAATATCGTATAAAACGTCTAAAATTAGTTTCTAAACTGTTTTTCTCCTAGGCAAAATGATGTTCCAAACAATATATCTTTTTGTACTTGTTTCCTTCAGGGCTTTTAGTCTTAACTGCATCAAACCAACAAAAGAAAATCTAAAAAATGTGTACGCAAAAGCCAAATGTATATAAACATGTAGCTCAATTGAAACATTCTGCAATAAACATAATGTTTCTTCGAATTTAACAATTCCCATTTAACTTCAATTTTATCCTTTTTAGTAATACTCTCAGCTTTAAGAACAAAACATCAAACTTTTGTTAAAAAATAAGATAATCTTAGATAAACTAAGTTCAGTTAATATCCAGGGGACACATGCTATGCTCTTCGTACGAACAAAAATCTTCGCAAAATGATGTAGAAAATGTCTGCGAAGATTTTGTATGCTTTTGCTTTTTTTCTGCGAATAAATTAAGAAATATTCGCACAAACATTTTTTGTTTCTTGAAAATCTTCGCTAATTTAGGCAAAATCTTTGCGATATTCCACGAGTGGTCTGGACTTTTCACAGGAATTTGCGAAGATATTTTGAAGCTCAATTTGCTTGTGAAAAGCCATGAAATTTGTAAAAATGAATGAGCCTTTGTGTTTTTACCGCAAAGCAACACTTAAAATAGTTTCACGCAGTATAGATCTGTTTAATGCAAGCATGTGTGTTGAGCAGGGCCGTATTAAAGAAGGCATCAAGGGAAGCGGGGGCACAAACTTGCATAAGGGTCCAGCTTGATGCTGTTGAATTTGTGAATTTCAACAGACTGTGGTAGGTTCAAAGAGGGGACGTGTGTTTTTAATCAATACCAATCAAAGCGTATAAGGAATGTTCAATTTTTGTTGCAACATAAGGAGGAATAAGACTGCTCGAGAACATAACAGGCGTGAGATTGAGACACATATCCCAACCACTGGATTTTTTGCGATTTTGAAAAAAATTTTTAGCCATTTTTGGCATTTTGCAACAACAATAATGAACCTTTTTGACTGGAACCAAAACTTTGAAACTCCTTTGCTTTAGTATTCTAAAACATTTCAAAAATATAAAATTGGTTAAAAACTGAAGTAATTCTAAGCACCAATATAACTGAAAAAAACTTAAAGAAAATGAGCTACAGCAACATACTGTATTAGAAGTAAAGAAAAAACGGAATATGAATCATATGGCACCCAAGTAGAAATAAAATAGAGAGAGATCCGCTAGAGAAACCTATAGGGACTCCACAAGCTATTTGTTTTTTTATTTTTTATTTTAGACATTTATTGTGGGACTCCGTAAATAATGGTCAACCTCTTCACGGGCTTTATAACACCAAACGTTTGAGAACCCCTGGCGTAAACAATTAAAAACACACACACACACTCACACGATAGAAAAATGAACGTTTAATGCTATTGTCAGTTGTGGGAGCAAGGCAATGCTGCAATATTATCACAAGCAACTCAAGACTTTTGGTAACGTACGGTAACTTTTTTGCAGCAAAAATTTAAAGTGTTCCTCAAACCAGTAACTACTCGCAAGTTACGTTACAATTTGAGAGTTACACTTTCAAAAGCATCAAACGTTACCGCAAAAGTAACGCGTTACGCGTTTCCGGTAATACGTTACATTATTTTGTAACGCGTTACTCACAAACCTAATCATAATCTTTTCGGTCGCGCAGGTAACAAAATGCTAATACGCGAGTCAATGTCAAATGCATTTGCGCAATTTTTAGACAAAAAGTTTTAAATTCAATACCCACGTAAAAGTTGTTTAACGGCTTGGTTAATTGAAAACTAATAATTTGTGCGTGAATAAATATTTTATGATTTTTTGAAATACTTGCTCTTTTACAGTATTTTGTTCTTTTACAGTATTTTGTTCTTTTACAGTAACATATTTCCAATTAAACCCCTTTCATATTTTAGCTTGGCTCTAAGGAGACACGCGAGTATATTATATCATAATGTAGACCATACGACGAGAAAGTTAAGCAGTGCACAGAAACAGGCGCATAATCAAGATTTTGCGAAAGGTTGGGCTTGAACCAAATTTTATTTTATTTTGTCGAAAAATGTCTCACGCGGGCGATGGCGCTGAGGAGCTCCCAACCGATACAAGATATTTATGGTTCTTTGAAAAAAGTACCTATTTTAGCGCCATTTAGATCAAAATAATTTCGCACGTATTTAAATCTGGTTTAGAATAATAATCGTGATACTGGTCGAGAATCTTCTTTCTGGTGACCTTGTTGACAGACTTTGATCAGAGTAATCTGAGAAGAAGATGCGATGGGAAGTGCAGAAATTGCCCTCGTGTGTTGTTTGAACGTTCGGAAGGACAGGAATACTGGGATTGGCTATGTATGAATTCAGATGCTGCCGAAGCACTAGCCTAATGGAAAAGCAGATATGTGAGGTAAGTGCTACCTCACATTTGTGAAAAAAGTTTATGTTCCAAACCTGCTATGTAACTTCTGAAGTATTTAGATCTATTTGAAAAAATTAAATTGCCAAGATTCGGAAGCTATTTGAAAAAAAATTCTTTTTCAGCCTCTTCAAAAGTCCTCCGTTGCTTATAGATTACGACTAAACACGTTTAAACGCTTGCATTATTGGGTTCAAATTTCTAAGTGACTTATAGCTAAGGAAAGAAGCTGAAGCTTTTTAACCCCCTGGTTGCGTTACTGCACAGGAGTGCCAATTTTTGTGATAAATTTTTTAAAAAATTATCAAATGTTGTACCTCTATATAGTTATTACTGTACAAATTCTTCAGCTTGCAAGCGTTATTTATTTTTACAAGAAGCAGTTTTGGAATAAAAAAAAAATATAACAAAAAGCAAGCAATATAGTTTTAGTTTTATTCTCAGTAGAAAGTTTCTATACATTGCAGCATCTCGTTTTTCAAATCAGGCTATGTCTTTTTAATTTGTCTTTTAAATAAACTTCAATTTTGTTATATTGCGTTAACTCCAATAGCCTCATGTACATGCAAATACTGCAGCATTGACCAGTAAATAACAAATACCATTTCAAAAAGCACTTTTGCAAAGCTTCGCAAGACACTTCCAGTAGCAAAAGCAAACTTTTGTCAAATATATTAAATTCTGTTAACTGAACACGTAAGTTATAAATTACCTTAGGAAGCAAAAGAAGCCAAAGAGGGATCATTTCTAAAAAGGGGTCCCCATCATTGTGGCCGAAAGGTTAAAAGAGTCGTTTTAAGACTTCCCTAATAGCGTGATTGTGGATCAACCCGCAATCCAGTCACGTTGCTGCATCCTCGAGTAATTGTAATCATATCTTTATTCAATAAGTTGCCTCAGCCAGGAAACATCGAAGGGACCTTTCGGTCTGCGAGTTAGGCTGCCATCTGTCCACATGTCCACGATTCACAGCGGAAGCTTCACAGTAGAAGCATTACCTTATCCCTTTCATTGCTAAACTTAAAGCAGGGAAACAATTAATATCAAATTTTTTAGCTTTGGTTTGGCCAGACGGGGAATCAATCTCAAGTTTACCGTTATAACAACAGAAGCTCTATCTATTTCACCGTTGATCGGTTATGTGGCATTTGTTGGAGACTTACTTGTCAGGTTGGTGATTGCTCTTTCTCAAGCCAATTCTCTCAGTCTTCTAGCTAACCACTTATCATACACTTAAGCCTACATTGGCTTTTATAAATGTCGTCACTAGATGGCAAAAATGCGCTAAGGCTGCAGTTGCTCGATATAATGAAGTTGGGTGCAATACTTAGTTTGCTAAACCTAGCGCGCGCTGATTTTCACAAAATTAGACGAGTTATAACTAAAAAAGAAAAAAAAAACAAAAACAAAACAACCAAGATACTCAACTCTACTCATCAGATACATTGGCATTAACAAACATTTTGGATATGGGCCCAAAAATAACCAAAAAAAATTCACCGACGATCATTTGATTTCTGATAAAGTTGAAAATTCTGAAACACTGCAATTCTACTAATTTTTCGATTTAAATCTAAATAATTTTTTGGTAGACCAAACATATTCTTAATGCAGTATACTAAAATTTCTGCAAATAAATGCTTGAAACTGAAAGGTTTTAGAAACTAGATAACTAGAAAAAATTGAACTCTGAATTTTTCTAAAAAGTCGGAAATATCCATCGAAATCGATTATCATTATTGCGATTACAATATACTTAACCTGATTTCACAATTATTATAAGCAAAAACTTAAGAAGATACACTCAAATAGCTTGTTGTTACAGAAAGTTTAATGCAAATTTTAGGGTTTTCAAAATTTTCGAAATATTTAAGATTGCTGCAATGCTATAGACTCCTTTTTAATAAGAACCAGTAACTTTAAAGTCGAGGCTGGCTGTTCTTAAATTTTTTTCCTATTTCCAGCCTCATTGTTCTTAGCTTGATCTTAAATTTGATTGGAGGATAAAATGACACATATTCATTTTTGCTTGGTTAATAGTGTTGTCGTTTGTAATTGACCACAATTGTTAATTTATAATCTTTAACCAAGTCAACAATGAGAAGGCCAAGTAACTTCTGCTGATTACTTATTGGTGCATTACGCAGTGGCTCTTAATTTCAATTATCTTTTTCATGCCAAGGTTGGTATTGTTCTTAATTTGTTCTTAATTTAAAAAAAAGTGACCCGTGTTGTTACAAAAGATCTTCATCAATTGTAGTATTTTGAAACATGATTAAAAAAACTGGAAGTACTTTTCGATGATTCACTTGATCTTTTGTTACAAAATGCTTATTACGATCTGATAAAAAGATCGTAAACAAAACAGTTTTAAAGTGATCAAAATCTTTCATGTTTTGGAAGCAAAAATCATGTCAGATTTGTTACATATAACTTTTTCGTGTAGATTTTCAAAGTTAAGTTGCAGTAGGTTAACGGCAGTTTTCAAAAACTGTATTACTTGATCAAGCGTGACACAAAAATTGATTTCTAAAAATGTATTATCGCAAATAAACAAATAGCAATTGCATTGCCAATTAATCTAAAAATAGCTTATCTTTTTCATAAGCGGAAATGTACTTCTCAATCTCTTATAACGTTTTTACATAAAATGCTTCAACTTCTACTTATCAAGTTAAATAATTATTGCTTCGTATTACACATACAAAAATTGCTTTAAAGTTTTAACTTACTTTTTTTTAATAAAACAGGACGAACACAAATTCAGCAAAAAACGAATTTTTTTAACATACATGCTTACACGCACTTGCGAAATTTGCAAAGCCAATGGAACCGAACAAACGCTCTTGCGAGTCCGATCCCCTACCGCTGCATCAGATATACAAGTTCGGTTTGAACTCACTGAAGAACAATGGTTGCCAACCTGGAGACGCGACTTTTAAATGAAGTCACAGAGCAAGTTTAAGGGCGTCGGAATGCTGTTACAAACAAATAAAAAAAAATTTAACAATCGAGACTCATAATATTTTTAAATTAGTGTTTGTTTGTCAATAATCAGTTATCATTATTCAAAAAATCTTTTGTAATACTCGCTGTATTACGCCGAAGCAGAGTTGTAAACTAGTACAGGCCCGAACCAGGCTCGAACCCGAAAGCATAAGCCCAAACCCAAAGACACAAGCCCAAGCCTGGCCCGAACCCGAAAAGCGATTTGAAGCCAAAGCCAGCCCCGAAAGTTAAGTTATGTCTAAAAGATGTTTGTTGCTATTATGCGGCTAAAATGAATCTACTTACAGCTGATCAGTTCTAACGCATTAACAATAATTGTGTAATAATAATCGTATGATGCTTAACAAAGTCGTCATTCAGTGTTGCAAAGTTATTTTAAGTACGCTTTTTGTAGCACCTAAAAGACTAAAACTAAACACTAAGAAAGTGCATATGTTAAGCCCGATTGAACCCCATATCTCGTCAGACCGAATATACGACCCGAAAAGCCCGGCTCGACTTACAACTCTGCGTAGAAGCGTGTAGTGAGTTTACGGAGCCCATCTCCTCGTCATACCCCCCGAGTAACAGAGCTCTTTTTGAAGAAATGTAGCAGCGGCGGCGAGCCGTTGGCAGCAATAACTGTGTCCGATTTGACCGGCCAAAGATTTGAACCACAGACCTACCGCACCAGAGTCAAACGCGTTACCGCTCGACCAACTGACTAATTATTAGTAACATTTTTTATATTTCGGATAGCTTGGTAACCAGGGCACGGTATGGAATGAAATGGAAATTTCGGTATGGAATACAGAAGACGTCAGAATGGAATGGAATGAAAGATTTCAAGAATGGAATGAAAGACAATCTTCCATATTCCATGCAAATTCCATTCTAGATTTCGAGCGTGGTATTTACCGAAAAATATAAGCGGATAGTGATATATAAAAGTGTTTTTACCGAAGTAATTAGCAGCTAATAATCTGCCGACAAATAGTGCTAATTTGGTCGTGTGTTATATTGCGTTTACTGTGTACAGTACATAGATATTGCATCATAGCATTATCTTCGTGGAAATTTGCAGCATTTATGCTGACATTTGACTGCATTAATTTTTATTTCGAGAATGACAATTTGCCAAGTGTAAAACTTTTTCTTGCATTATAAGAAACATGCGTATTTATTTCGCTATCACCGATTGAGCCTAATTTTTTTGTTATTTTTTGTGTTTAAGCTCAGTTTTTTTTGGATGCTAAAAGCTTGGTATTTTTGTAAAATGTCTTTGACAGTTTGGCTATATGTCAAATTTATAATCTAATAATTGGAGTGATTACAAATTTGCTATCATTTAATCCTGTACGTATCGGTCGGTCTATCGTCTATTGATTAACTGGTTGATAATTTCATGATGAATGTATTTTTATGATAGTAATTCGTTGTGGAAGTGCTTTGAATGTGGGATGAGGTACGTTGCTGTACGAAACAACTGCGGTCGCTATCGGTTTGCTGTTATGATTTAGTCTATTTAATGTCACGTACAAAGAAGAGTGGTTCAGGCATAACCTATAGAAAAAGTTAAAGTTTTAGTTTTATTTTATTTTTAACTCACGCAAGTTTTTCAACCATATTTCAGCCTTGTACAGTTTTTTGGTGTATAATTGTAGCTTAAATGTCAGTTAAAATGACTAAAGGGCTTTTAAAACACAATTGTAGCTAATTAATCGCTTTTTAAGTGGTTTAAAGGTACATTTAGACCGGAAGCAGCCCAACGCGCAATTTGCATCTTTGCGTTGTTCAGCGGCGAGTGGTCGCTTACCTTCGAGAGCGACCTCTCGCAAAGGTACGCTTAACGCTGCCAAAGTACAATACAGATTACGCTTTGCTTCCGATACAAGCCCACTTTAGTATGAAAGTATGGAAAGAAATATGGAAGAAAATTTTAGTAAGGAATACAAGATTTTTTGCATGGAATGGAAGAAAATCGCCAGTACGGATTAAAAAAAAATCGTCTTCCATTTCAGTACACTATATGCCATGTTTGTTGCACAATATTATTGCACCTGGGTAAATGGGGAGGAGGCTGTCAATGGCTTAGAAATTTAATTCTTTGAAATGGTTTTCAAATCTTTGCAATGTAATTGGAACGACCGACGCTCACGTAGCGTGTTCCTTTGTTTTTACTGGGCCATTTTCAAACCAACGAGTGCTAAGTTTAAGACTTTTGCTTATATAACTCGAGAACGGCTAGGTTTAGATACATGAAATTTTGACAGCAGTTTGAGACTAATAAGTTATATGTTTGCACCAAATTTCGAGGCAACCTAAATCTTGTACGCTCTTCTTCTCCTAAATCACAAAACATCGCAATCTAATTTTTTTGTGTAAAGCTGTTGAGCTGCAAACGCAATTTTGTCTTCCGAAATTTTTTTGGGCCACTTCCCGAGGAATCCCAAAAAAAAACCAATTCTTTGAACTGATCGATTTAAGGTGCTAGTATTTTTTGATATCAGTAGGTATTTAGGAGACAAATATTTTGACATAGTTTGGGGGTACCACCCCCAAGAAACCCCGGAAATAAACTCCACAAAATCAATTTCTTTAACGGTTTAAGCTAAGACACCAGTTTTTTTGATGTCTGTAGATGAATATTTAAGAGACAAACATTTGGACCTAGGTTGGAAGTACCCTTCTTCCAGGAACCCCCCAAATGGATCTCACTTTTTTAAATGGCTGTAGCTAAGGCGCTAGTTTTTTTGATATCAGTTGATATTTAAGTGATAAATATTTTGACGTAATTTGGGGGTACCACCCCCGGAAATCCCCCAAATGAACCTTCAAATATCACTTTTTTGAACAACCTAAGCCAGGGCGCTGGTTTCTTTTGGTATCAGTAGACTTTTAACAGACATATACTTTGACATAGTTTGGGGGTACCTCCCCCCAAGCAGCCCCCAAATGGACCCCAAAATCAACTTTTGAACAACATAAGCTAAAGTGGTAATTCTTTTTGCTCTCATTTGATATTTAAAAGAGACAAAATACTTTGAGATAATTCGGGGGTGCCATTACCTCCCTCCAGTAGCCTCCCCGCGAATGGATTACTTAAAATAATTTTTTGAACGACTCAAGGGAAAGTTTTTTTTGTGCTCTCACTTGATATTTGAAAGAAAAATATTTTGACATAGTTTGTGGGTACCTCTCCAGAAACCCCCAAACAACCCTTTATCAAAAGTCAATTTTTGGATGACTAAAGCTACGCAGGTAATTGTTTTTAATATTAATAAATATTTAGGAGAAAAATATTTTGACATAGCTTAGGAGAACCACTCCCTAGGGCAGAGGCGCCCGCTGAAATTGGTTCAGCGAAGGGGTAGGGAGGCGACGTATCCATTATCTCCTGGATCAAATAAAGCCTTACAGCTGCCACCAGGATTTTGCTAAGAGGCTTAAACCAAAAGTTAAAATTATCCTGTTCAAAAAATGTGTTTAAGTAGACGGCATGTTGAGCAAACTGATGCAATTCAAATGTATTTTGGACGGGATAAATCCCCCAGTCGCTGGGCAATTTTCGCAATTTTTTGAAAAAAATAACCATTTTAAAGTCATTTGGATCACATTTTGAACATTTTTAAGGCCATTGGAAACAACAAAGTTGCGGAGATTAAGAATTTACTTGAAATTCTTAAATTGCCCATTTGATGTTCTATAATGACAGCGTTTTTTTTTTTATGTTTGTTCTTGCTTCCTTTCTAAACAAATATTGATTATGCTACTACTACTACTACTGTCATCCCTTTCAGTCCTCTTTGATTGCAGATTAAATTCAAACCACGTTTAAACACTCGCATATGTGATTTAAATTTCCCAAGTGACTTGAATAAGAAGGGGAGGCTAAACTCCCTTAACCCCCTTGGTTGCGTCACTGACTGAACCCTGTATTTTGCTAAGCGGGAAGAGGGCTTGATTAAGCTAAAGATTGAAATTTTTTGCTGAAAATATACTTCAATTGGGCAGCGATCCGAGCAAATTGGTGAAACTAAAGTATATCACAGACTAGGGTCTGTGGGTAAAAGCCTAACTGCTGGGCAATTTTTTGTGATATTTCAGTAAAAAAAATACCTATGTTAACGCTATTTGAATCAAATTTCGCATCTTTTTAAAGCCATTTAAAAAACCAAATTGATACAATTTGAAAACCGTTTGAAAGAATTAACTAGCTCAGCCCCTTCAGGCATCCACGTTACTCACCGGTCAAGACCAAAGCTCAATGTAAGTAAATAAATTAAATCCTGAATACCCCCTCCCATACTCTTTTTTTTATGTAGCTTACATGCGTTAAGCATTTTGCATTAAGCGATCAATTTTGACTGCTTATTGTCAGCCATAATTTGAAGTTTCTATTGATTAGTTTCTAAGCTGTATTCTTGACAAGTAAGTTTTTACCCCTCCCTCTCTTCCCCCTAATAATATAATAACATTAAATTTTCAAAAGTGGCTTTGAACCACTTTGGAGGCCATATCACTGCAAAAGGCCGCCCCAGAAGAGGAAAAAGTTGTGGCATTTTCCTTATCGTGCACTTTGGTCTACCGGCCAATGCAGGGGAGACACAGCCCTTTGGCCACGCTATTGATTACAAGTTTGGTTTTGGTTTCTGTTTCTGAGCAAAATTAATATAATGGCGGAATAATACTTATTTTAGTCTATATATAAGCACAGCGTAAATTTGAAATATTAAACGCTGCATTGTATTTAGATCCTAATAAAAGTTCGATGGCAGATGCTGATATGTTTGATAAACGTTTGAAGTTGATTATATAATCAAACAATTTAATGCTTGATCCGAGAGTGTTGCTTTCGCTCGCTTTTAGGAAAATGCAGCACGACAATGCAAGTAAAACTGGGCAATACTGTTCCTCCTGCCCCGCCAAGCACCAAGGCCAAACAAGTAAAAAAGCTACACAAAGCGTTGTTTTCTTAGTCTAGATAGATAGATTTAAACTTTTTTGCAATCTTAAACAAAAAATACTGGACATCTTAATTTCCATGGGGGGTGGGGCAAGTGCCCCCCCTGCGGGCGCCTCTGCCCTCCGGAAACCCCCAAATTGAACCACTCCTAAATCAATTTTTTTAACGATTATTTAGAAAACTAATTTTTTTCTGTAGGTCTTCAAAAAATAAATATTTTGACATGTTTTATAGGTGACACCCCCTCTCCGGGAACTCCTAAATAGATTTTCCAAATTTTTACTATTAATTTGAGCTGAAACAGTTTTTTTAGGACGTAGATATTTAAGAGACAAAGAATTAAAAATACAATTAGCCGTCTATTCAAGATAGAAGTTTAGAATTGTTCTTAATAAAGTAACAAAATAGATCTGGGACCAATATAAGGCAGAGTGTCGTATGTAAATAAATATATTGTAATAGACGTAAGACAATAACTTTGTACGCATTTCGAATTTACGCTTAAGCTGAGATATATGCATTTATTGTACTGCTGGTGGAAGCTTCTTCTACTTTCTTCATTGCCCGCTTTTCCGTGGGGGTTGCCGGGGCAGCAGCTCGAGATTAAGCCGGCACACTTCACGGTCTTCCATCACATCCATCACTCCGCTCGGGTGAAGTCCCAAGCGATTCCATCCAAGATTCCCAATGTAATTGGTCCAGGTTTAACAAGAAAATTGTTGTTAATGACTTAAGATGTTGGTTAAGTACTGTAATGTGATATCGTTGAATATTTACTAAGCTATAGAGATTTTTGTATTTGTTTAACCTACAATATTCCTGACAGAAACATGTTTAAGTATGTATTTGATGTATCTATGGGTGTTGGATAATGGATAGGCTTACAGTATATGCAGTGTTGGGCATTAACTCGTTAATTCGTTAACAACAAAGTTAACTTTTTCATTAACGAGTTAAGAAGTTAAAAAGTTTTTGTGAGTTGTTATTAACTATAACTTTCGTTAAACTACTTTAATGTTTACGTTAATCCGTTACATTTCTAGGCTATACCATGCGTCCTAATGCCACAATCATAGAAATAAAAATAAAAAAAGGCTAGCACTGTGTCTATCTTTATTACTGCAGAGTAGTAAACACTATAGCAACAAAAATCAGAATGAGTAATTTTTATCTCGTATGGAAATGGAATCATTTTATTGGGCATCAACTGCAGGTTAATATTGAATTTTTTTTTTAATTAACGAATTAACTTTTAACTTTAACTTCAGTTATTTTTGTTTTTCAGTTAACTACTTAAAGGCGGTGAATCATCCAGCCAATTCCAGTGGTTTACAATAGCTGAAATTGAACTATAATTTTTGATAGTTTTTGTTTAAATTTTGGGGCTGCGGTTGCAAAGATATTCAACTAATACAAAAAAATGTCCCCCCGAAAAAAGTTTTTGGAAACTCTGAGTTTTGTTCTTCCCGCCAAAACCATAGTAGGCCTAATGGTTTAGAGAACTGTGGTAGGCCTAATAGTTTAGAGATAGTTAGGCCTAATTTGGTTAATAGTTGGTTAATAGTTAGGCCTAATATGGTTAATATAGTTATGGCCTATTATGGTTTATTAGTTAGGCCTAATTTGGTTAATAGTTAGGCCTAATAGTTCGGCCTAATTGGCCTAATTAGAGATAGGTAGGCCTAATAGTTTAGAGATAATTAGCAGAGGTGGAGTCGAGGACACAAGGCTCGAGGCCAAGGCCAAGGACAC
Source organism: Trididemnum nubilum (assembly GCA_963965965.1). Lineage (NCBI taxonomy): Eukaryota > Metazoa > Chordata > Ascidiacea > Aplousobranchia > Didemnidae > Trididemnum > Trididemnum nubilum. The sequence goes on from OZ014481.1 coordinate 20,140,669, forward strand.
AAAAAAAATCCGAGGCCAAGGCCAAGGACAGCCTTTCCGAGGACAGACGCTCTCGAGGCCAAGGACAGGAATGCTCGAGGCCAAGGCCAAGGACCAAGGACACAAAGCGCAAGTGCTCTCCAAAAAAAAAAAAAAAAGATCTTCACAAAAATTTTTCAGGCGATCTCCAAAAAAAAAAAAAGGTCTTCACAAAAATTTTTCAAGCGATCTCCACTAAAAAACGTTTTCCAAACAATTTTTCAAGCGCTCCACAAAATTTTAACATTTTAAAAAATAGTGCTGTCCTCGAGCCGAGAACAGGCCAATTTTCGAGGACTTGAGGCCAAGGCCAAGGACTTGACCTTCGAGGCCAAGGCCAAGGACTTCAAATTGTGTCCTCGAGGCCAAGGACGTCCTCGAGGACTCCACCTCTGATAATTAGGCCTAACTATCTCTAAACTATTAGGCCTAATAGTTTACAGATAGTTAGGCCTAGTAGTTCAATAAGATTACAGTAGGCCTAATAGTTTAGAGAACTGTAGTTTTGGCGGGAAGAACAAAACTCAGAGTTTCCAAAAACTTTTTTCGGGGGGACATCTTTTTGTATTTGTTGAATGTCTTTGCAAACGCAGCTCCAAAATCAAAGCAAAAAATATCAAAAATTATAGTTCAATTTTAGCTATTGTAAACCACTGGAATTGGCTGGATGATTCACCGCCTTTAACTTTAACTGAGTTAAAAAATTGCTTGAAAATTTACAGCGAATTAACTCTTAACGAAGGTAACGTTTCTCATTAACTTTCCCAGCACTGTCTATATCATACACGATCATAAACTTCTGAGCAGAACAGAGCTTGACTCTAAAAAGAGACAGACGCCCATTTAGTGAAAAAAGTCGCCTCTGTGCAAAAAAAAACAAACTACTAGGCCAAATACACTTTTACAAAAAAAAAGCAAACAAACCTGCAGTTTGAAATTGAAAGCTGCACAAACGTCGGTTTTTTTTGTAAACATATTCAAAAATTTCAAAATTTTCTTCGCAGTCGAAGCAACCACAAACCGTTTAAGATTCACCCCTACATTGGGCGTATATCGTTAGCTTGTGCTGCATATCTCATTTAAGTAGCCAATTCAGGCGTATCGAATTTTTGGTTGCGACAAACAAAGGATACGCTAGACGTATATGATTTTACACCTAGTAAAGACCGGGTGTTCAACGGGATAGCGCGGAGTTATCTTAAAAATAGAAGCTTTCGTAGTTAGTTAAAGCACACTTTAACTACAGGGTGATTCAAAAGTCTCCATACAAAGGCATAAATTATTTATTGTTTAGTTATATTTTCTAATTCTATTTTTTTTTGTTTTTAGGTATTTTTTTGTAATTAATTCTATTCTATTGTACATTTTGAATCACCCTGTACAGACTTTTGAATCGCCTTTATACAAATAAAAACAACATTTTCTGTGTATGGAGACTTTTGAATCACCCTGTAGTGGTAAAGCGATTTTAATAAGTTTGTTTAATAACTGCAATGGGCTGCTGAACTACAGATATAGATGTAGAATCTTACGTTTTTACATAACTGGCACCTACAGTTTCTTTACAGCAAACCAGACATTTTGCTTTTTTTAGCATTTATGAAAAAATAGAATATGCTTTAATCAGTGACGCAATCAGGGGAGACTAGGAGGGCTGAAGCTCCTTTGTTTAAGTCACTAAAAAGATTTCAGCCAAATGCGATCTTTCAGCTTTTAAACGTATTTTGGACTTGACCAGTAACTGTGCGAGGGCTGATTTGACTTAGCAAAATCAATTCATTCAAACTCTCCCAAATGTTAGTCACTTATCTTTTTCAAATCTCTCTAAAAACGTGCAAAATGTCATCTAAACGGCGTTAAATGGCTATTTTTTTTTTTTTCGAAAAATTGCAAGAATTGCCCAGCGGTAGTGGTAACTTGTTTCCTCGCACGCAATTTTTACAACCAATAACTTTCAAAATCGTTATTGCAGGATTTCTGAATAAACAATGTTGTAACGAAATGGAACTATTTCCGCGAAACCCTTCTTGACTGTAATAACTTGCGTTTTCATTAATGGTTAAAATAACTTAACTGCAATTGGGTACTGGTTGCTTTTTGAAAAATTGAATCACCTTTAAAAATTACTCCTGCACCCCTGGAGGCCACGCTAAGAGAAACCCCAATGAGCACCTCAACAATTGTTTATTAAACTTCTTAAGTTGGTACACGATTTTTTTTTTGCTTTTATTTTAAATCACTATGTGGCCAATAAAATATATGTTTTGACATTGTTTGAAATTCCAAACCCTCCTGGTGGCCCAGATAAAAATATTTTTAATTGCTCTCTTAGCAGGAAAGCGAAAAATTTTATGAGAATCTCATTATTTAACGTGCGTCGGTCGTTGAATGAGCTTGTTTCTCAACAAGCTCCCATCTAGTTAGCAACATTGGTTTCCAAATCTTGGCAAGGTCATCAGAAACGAGCGAAATGTTATGCTCATGTCGTTAAAGAGATACTGCTCGAAATCGGTTTTATTGAAGAAATGAAAACTACTTGAGACCATAAAGAAGTTTCCCAAGCTTTTTTCCACGATTCCGAATTTCCCTTATTCGAGAAGATACGTTTTAATCCGCTGACTCCGTATCATTGGCAACCCTGTTTTTCGCAATTTTGTGACGTCACAAAAGTCGTATTGTAGATCAGTACTGGTAGCCCGGCCCCCCCCCACCCCAATGAAAATACCACCAATGATAAACAATTATGACAATATAGCCTACCGATGTTAATTAGTTGCAGTTACGGACGGCGAAAGAGCCGCGGGGCCCCTAATCAACAACCAGGGGGCCCCTAACTAACAACATGGAGGCCCCTAACCAACAACCGGGGAGCCCCAGGACCCCTAACTAACGACCAGGGAGCCCTGGGGCCTCTAACCGACAACCAGGCGGCCCCGTGGCCTCTAACTGACAAACGGGGGCCCAGGGGCCTCCAACTGATGAACAGGGGGTCTTGGGGCCCTTAATTGACGACCAGGGGCCCTCAGGGCCCCTAACTAACAACCAGGGGGCCCGTAGCTTCTAACCGACAACAAGGAGGCCCCGGAGCCCTTAACTGACTACCAGGGGGTCCCTAACTGATGACTAAGGGTCCTGGGTCAGGGGTCCCGTAATTCAAATTATTAACAATTTATATGCAAAACCTGTGAAAAATCTAAGAGTTTTGTGCTAAAAGTTGCTCTCCCAGGCCCTTGTTTAACGCTATTATGAACTATTAATGCCATAACACAGGCGGTAATGCAAACCTCCTACTGAAAAACCACCAATGATGAATATAATGAGAGTATAGCCAGTATGTTGTCCTTGTCTCGAATTGCAGTTTCTTTAGTTTAGAATTTACGCGTACAAAAGTAAGTAATAATAATGACGACCACCTGTCCACGTCATAATAATGTCATGCGATTCCTGAAGGTTTCAAAAAACTGTAAAGTGACTTAACTCGAGTCCTCCACGATTAGAAAGAAACTTATTTTAAATTCGCTTTAAATGTTTTTTTTGTGAAAGAACTTAAGGGCACGATCTTATCACAAAATCATAGGCGTAGCCAGGGGGGTGGTACAGGGGGCCTGGGCCCCCTCAACTGAAATGCCACCAATTACAAAAATTCAACAAAAAACCATGTTTCTTCATTTTCAGTTTCTTTTAGCATCTTTAAGTAAAACAGTACACGCGTACAATAGTAATTAACAATAAATAATCTTGACGACGAGGGGGCCCGGCACACCCCCTTAATTCAATTTTTTCCCACCAATTTAAACGTATAACCAGGGTAAAATCAAGGGTTTTTTTCCTAAGAGTAGCAACCTCAGGCAGCCATTTAAAATTTTGATAAACGTAATGCAATAACCAGCGCCGTATTTGCCATATAGCACAGTGCTAGGGCCCAGCGCTCAGATAGTAGGACTTTTTTTGGTCTTCGCTTACTTTTGACAGGAAGAAGTTGCAAAAATCCTCTAAGTGCCAGGGGCCTCGCGCATTGTTAATCCAGCCCAGATATAACATGTTTAGTAAACGTAATCATCTATTGTACCATTTTTTAATAACGATTCAACTCCACCTCGCCAGTTTTTACGCACAAAATACAAAAAAAAAAGCTAGGGAATATACTCATTAAACAAATTATTGAATTTCAATCGAGGGGGCCTGAGCTTCCTGGCCGTACATGTATTACAACTGGCTAACTTCATGACAAAACAAAAATCTCTTAAGGAAATATTACCATTTACTGCTGAGATATTGCAGGAGGCAATGTGCTTTACTTTCCCCTACATGGACCAAATCACTTGCAAATAAAATTTTACCCCAATAATGCAAGATTTTAAACGTGTTTTGGACTTTAATGGCAAGGAAAAGGAGGATTGAACAGCTAAATTTTTTGGATTGGCTTTCAAATGTTAAAAATCTAGTTCTTTGAAATGGCTTTGAGCACGTGCGAAATGCGATGCAATTGGGATTAAAATAGCTTTTTTTTCCAAAAACTTACAAAAATCGCCCAACGGCTGGGTGCTTTGTCCGCAGACCCCCGTCTGTAATACGTTTGAGTACACCAGCTTACTCAACACGTCTACCAAGTTAGATTTGCACTTTCCAACTATTAGTTTTTGCCCTTTTCCTTTACCAAAATCCTGGTTAAGTGCCAACGAGCTACAGCTTCAGATCTTCAATTCTACGATATCTTTGACCCTCAAAAAGTTCCTTTTTTGAAAATGTCTGATTACGTTATTGCATGTGATTTGTGGTTTGGCCCCCCCCCCACCCAATCAAAAATCCTGGCTACGCCTATGTACAGGTTCCAGTGACAATAGCCAAGTTTTCAGTTTGGGTATAGGCACTTTCTGCTACTAGTTTCGCGTTTCTTTATTCTGAGAGAATTTTTGCAAAATTATGCCTTTTGTGATGTCAGAAAATTGCAAAATGCAGGGTGGCCTATGATATGAAGTCAAACGGGTTAAATGTATTTTCGTGAATAAAGGGAATTGTGGAAAAAATTTGGGCACCTCTCTGTTACCTCAAGTTGTTGTCATTTCTTCAATAAAACCAATTTTGAGCAGTATCTCTTTAAAAGCATTTTTTTTTTCAAAAATTTGCCAAAATTACCCAGCGGCTAAGATGCTCTTCCTTGTATCCCAGTCTCTCGTTCGTTTGAGGTGCATCATTATAGTCAACAAGCCACCTGCAAAATGTGCTTTGATCTCTCCCCCACACACTAGAAAATCCTTGCTGCGACCTTAACCGAGAGTTCTGATTTCCCCAATTAATATTAGTAAAGGGTCCGTTAAAACAAGAAGATCTGGAATCATTGCTAAAGAATACAGTATCTATAGGCCTAAACATACGCTTACCATAATTTCACAACAGAAAAAAAAAACAATTTACCCTGCGTCTAAAGTGAAAACCAAAACAGCTTTTACTATAGAAATGTCGCACAATTTTTCTGCAGATTTCAGGGTTTGGCCAAAAAAAATTCTTCATCTCAGAAGGGCTGCAGTTTTTCATAAATTCAATAATTTTCGCAATTTCGTTATCCAGGACAAAATGGTTTACCGGCCAATCTAGCAAGACAATTAACTAACATTACTGATAAAGGAAAAAACAAATTTTAATCCATCCGGCAATTTTTGGTTTAAATACATTTTTAAAAAACCAAATAACCGGCCAAAACAATAATTAAAATCTAAAAACAAGTAACTCCAAGCTTGATATTAAATCGCATCGCATGGCAATCCAAAAAACTAGCAATTGAAAAAAAACAAAAAAAAAACAAAGTTTGGCATTGGACACTAAACAAAGAAATCACTATGTTTAATCGAAACTAGAATAGGAAAAAAAGGAGAAAGAAGAATACGGTAAGTTCTCGGGTTACGGCGGTTCCGACTTACGCTGTTTCGGGGTTACGAACGCACTCCATAAAAATATAAATGATAATACTGTACTGTAATATCGAAGCCCTTAAACTGGATCATTGTGATCAAGAAATACAGTGCTTTGGGCTCATTAATTTTCGTCATTTGTATCGTAAATGACGTGAGCAATTGCGAACTATTATGATTATGAATGAATAATCACTAAGCTTCAGTATGTATATGATATGGAGAGTAATTTATGTACAATGTTCCGACTTACACTGAAATTCGGGTTACAACGCGTCTCAAGAACGGATCAACGTCGTAAGTCGAGGACTTCCTGTAAGTGATTGGGTGAAATCACAAAGCACATTGAGTGGATAGGCACATAACCACCAGGACGGATATGCCCTTAAACTGATATGGGACCAACTAGTTCCAAAGCTGCAGAAGGACCGAGAGAGACTACTTGGCAATCAAATCAGAAATGATATAAAGTACCAATTTTATGCACAATTTGCCATAATTTTGAAAGTTTGATACCCCTTTCCCTTGCCAATTTTTTTCAATTTTCATGAAGAGCTTAGATGTTTCTGAAAATGGTATAATTCGTAAGTTAATTGATGACAAAAGTTTGCTATTGGTACGGCATCACTTTAAATAAACTTTTACACATCGTATTACATGTTAATTTAATGATTTTTTTGTGATCCAAGATTTGTGGTGTAGACTGCATGGAGCGTTCTAAAATTACAATTCGTTGACTGCTGGCTGCTCCCGCTCTTAGTTATATTGTTTGATAAAACACATTTATGTGATTTTCCTGTGCACAGTACATAGCGATTTTGCCTTTTTCGTAGTAATTATGAAATCGTTTGTATTTTCGGTACTGTAGATCTTTATATTTTCTTATTTGAGTGTTTATTTTACAAAATTACATGTAAATTTTAGTCTGAAAGTACAGAAATACAGTATCTGTACAACATTTACGGTCGAAAATTGATTGTAATGATTTCAACTGATTACAATATTGATTAGAGTGTATGGAAATAAGAATCAAACAGTAGTCTGAACATAACGTAGCTATGAGATTTCCGCCAATAAAAATTCCTCAATTGTTATGGCTATGAGAGTAAAAATAAAGAAATTCATGGCGAGAAAAGAAAGCGATAAACGAGTAACAAGATCAGTTTTGGGATAAGAACAAAGATAGATTGTTTTGCGTTTTTTTTAAAGCTTTACATCTTCACAATATTAAAAATAAAAAGACTAAAATTTAGAAATAATCTAATTTTATGGCTGATACTTCTTGTTAAATTAAGCATCTGGAAGAAAAACAGCAGATATGCTAATATTCTCAATAATATAAAATGCATCTGCATATATTTTCGAATTATTGTACGTATTGTGACTAATTGCGACTGTTGTGAAGTGGTATATAGCCTTGGTTAAAAGCACTTTGAGTGTACAAAAGAACTATACTTCTGTTCTTGTATCAAATTTAACACTTTCTCATTAAATCAACACGTTCAGTTTTAGTTTATTACTGATTTGTCGCTAACGCAAAAATAAAATAAAATTCAAAGTTCAATAAAAGAGACATTTTGCCACTGCAACAAAACCAAACCATATTGTTAAGTCATTTGCAGGGAAACCTTCAAGTCAAACAGACGTCGGCAATTGCAAAAGCTCAACATCAAAGTACTGCACATTAACCAATATTATTTTGATTTATACCTTACCGATAGTACTTATGCCAAGCAATTTGTCAAGCATACTAAATTTCAAAAAATTTGTTGCAATAACTGAGGAAAAATTCTATATCGATACTGACTGTACCGCAACTTTATTCTCTTTGATTGGACACAGTAAACTCGTAGTTAAAATTTAGCCGTCTAAAATTTTAGGTGTTTTAACACGGTTTTACTGTTTTTAATCTGCTGTATAGTTTTCGTTAAATTGTTTGATTTCGTATTTGTAAATTCATATAAGCCTGTTTGCTAAACCAAATCATATAAAAAAAGATACTGATGTTTTATTATATACAAATAGAATCTCCACGTAATAGATTGGGCTTCCAACTTAATTGTTAACGTTAGCACTCAGTTTTTTGCTTATTTGGTCGAATTCGTTCTAAACATTAATTTTTCACTCTTGACCACCACAACAATAGCGAATAGATTATAAGTTAAATTACAAATAGATATATATATACAGCATGTAAAGTCAGGATGCTATTACTTCCAATTTTTAACAGACAAATATTTGCTCGATACGATATCATTTTCTGACGTCATGCGTTACGTCATTGCGATTTTGCCGCATCATGTTTTTTCTGAGCAAATTAGATTGACTCCAATTGTCGAAACTAGCTTTTTAGCAAGTGGACAGATCTAAAAGTGTTGTTTTTTAGAGACACTGTGTACACTGTATATGCATCAGTGAGCAATAATGTGCAGTAGATCAAAATCTTTTGATATAGGTATATTTTTTGATATTTTGATATAGGTATTTTTTGATATATTCTTTTGGATGTAGGTAGCAAGTCAAGGTATAGTTTTGACATAGTGTTTTGGGTCGCATTTTAGTATAAAAACCACTTTTAAAATGCAAAGAATAAAGTGCAACATCGCAAAGTTTAGCAACTCTGTATATTACCAATCAAAGCACCTTAATAGTAAATAATGAAATAAACGTTGTTTCTGAACAAGTAAACTCGTGCTTGATTCCTGATCGGTTCAAACTAAAGACTTTAAATTTATTATTTTAAGCTTCTTTGCTTGACGTACGGGATTTAATCGAACGGTACTTCTGCAACCTCCACCCTATGTGGTAACCAGGCGGGCAGGAGGAAGTTCTAATTGATGACCACATTTTTTCCTTTTTTTTGCCTAAATCACACTTCATTACAATATAATTTCAATGGCAGTGAATACGAAAAAGAAAATAAATAGGCAAAATAAATAATGTTTCGTACCCGCCATTTGTTACAAAGAACATAAAAATACAGGAGATAAAAATGCATGCGCAGTGCAGCATAAACCAAAATGATTTTAAAATAATTACAAATCAGATAGCTAAATTGACAAAACAAATCAACAAGACAATAAATATATTAAACACCAAAATACTCACGGTTTTAAGTTAAGAAAATTAATCTACATCGGCTACCTTTAGAAGATAGGCATACAAAAATCACAGTCCAGCAGAAATCAATAGAAAACAGTGCTTTACTGCTAACTTAGTAACTTATCTACAAGATGCAGACTTCTTTATTTCACATCAATGCCGGCAAGACTGTAAGGACCATCAGGACCCCCTTTAAATCGCAGGCATTAGTAGAATAATTTAAAATTTTTGATTATAATTTTTTAAATCACTAAAAAAACACTGCAGAACCTAATCCACAACGGAGTTGAATCATAATCTTGTTCCAAAACGATTTTCAGCATAAAGGGGTCTAGGACTTTTTTGCTAATTTTTGCAATATCTTTGGCTTCCTGAAAGCTTTTTCAAAAACCTCCAGCTTTTCCATACTTGGTAAACAGTTTTAGAAAACTATGTGACTTTCATCCTTTTATAGTTTAGGTTTAAAAAATTACATCTACGAGCAAAATTTGAAGCAACCATGTGCAATGACGTCATTTTGCCTAACATCGCCACTTTTAACAATGATGACATCATTAATTCAAATATAATTAAAAAATTTGACCATTATATTAAAATCAACCTGATTGCCAAATTAGGTCCCGCAATAATCTTCGGTTTAGAAATTAGGTTAGGAGAGCATTTTTTGCCCTTTTTCGTGCAAAATACAAAAACAAATAGCACTTGAATAGGATTACATCTAATAACAATGTTACCGTTTTATTTAAAAACGTTACTAAATTTGTTTTTGTTTTCACACTTGCATTTCATGCAACGTCAAAATTATAATTGCTCAAATTTCTTAGCATAAAACCGAAATACACTCTACGCAGAATAAAAAAAACGGGATTTTTTACATATACAACTCATTAGGAGAAAATCTCTATAATAAATAAACAAAATAAATAGAAATAAATAGGCAAAAATCTAGGCTTGATAAAAATTATAAGTTCAAAGGCTTACTTGCTGATTACTGTACTGCTTGTTGCTATGAATGATACAGTTCACACAGAGTTTGTACGAGGATAAAGATTTTTGTTTTCACACTTGATTTTGTTTTGATTTTGTTTTCACACTTGCATTTCATGCAACGTCAAAATTATAATTGCTCAAATTTCTTAGCATAAAACCGAAATACACTCTACGCAGAATAAAAAAAACGGGATTTTTTACATATACAACTCATTAGGAGAAAATCTCTATAATAAATAAACAAAATAAATAGAAATAAATAGGCAAAAATCAAGGCTTGATAAAAATTATAAATTCGAAGGCTTACTTGCTGATTACTGTACTGCTTGTTGCTATGAATGATACAGTTTACACAGAGTTTGTACAAGGATAAAGTCTCTACATAGCAGATACCGCGTTGGAGCTATCGGTGTATTTACACATCCCTTGTATCTGTGAGCAGCTGCTTCTTCAGGCGTTGCAATGAAATACGCAAGGACACTCGTCATAGCCTCCCTGCAGGTATACGTCACAGATGCGGAAGAAGGGCTAGTTGGAATTGAAACTGGTGTTGAGGAGGCGCAGTCACCAATCACAAACATTTGGAGAAAAAGTTCTCTTTCAGTCTGGTTTGCCCCACGGTATAGGTAAAGCGACACCATTCTATTGGATCTTGCATGGCAAGCTTGGAACTGGCTGCTGGTTGTAAAACTGGTCCGACAAACTTCCCCTTCATTTGAGAAATTTGGGTCTCTTTTGCGTCTACTTAAATATGGATACCTAAAGCAAAAAAAGTTCACAGTCAATTATAGTGACACAATCGTTTAATCAAATACATATGATATAAATTAAGAAAAGAAATTGCTTTCAAGTACCAAATTAAACTAATCTGCTGCAATTTTGTTGAGCTTTATATTGTTATTAAATTTTAACGTATCGAACGTTTTCAGCTCGAACCAAATAAGCCCTCATTAAGGCGCTGATATAAACGCTTACATTCAACAAATTTTTGGCTCTGCATGTTTTCTTGATTCTTATTTTTCAGTACATTACTCAAAATTACATTTTGGCTAAATTAGCACGCATGTTTATGCTTTGTGTTGTGCCTGATAAATTTGTTTGTGTGTTTTTGTTTTTTTTCGCGTTATTATGGACCTTTGTTGAGTCTGATACAAATAAATAAATAAATAAATAAATAAATAAATAAATATACTGTATTTTAAATATCCTGACGAGGATTTCATTAGTTTCAGTCGAAAACCTTTGATCTTTAAAAATCAAATAAAAAATCTAGACTAAGACTTTAGTTGTTTTGAGTCATGTGACATTCTAAGAAGCAACTGCGGAAAACGTTAACCTTTTGCAGCTTCAAATTTAATGTTAAACCAGCAAAATTGCTGCTATTTTGTTTCATATCAAAATAATCCAAGAAAGAACGATATCAAAAAGTAGCTCAAGACTAAAGCTCTTTGCTTAATAAGATTTCAGCAAACGAGTAAAAAAAGTGGAAATATAAAAATCGAATACAGCGTACACAAAACAAGTGATTAAATAAACTTCTACCAATATAATTTCTCAATGTCTTTGTATTCCGTATGGTTGTGTCCAGCAAATACTCGCAAAATAAATCTCATCTCCATTTTTGGGGAGAATTTTCGGATGCCGAACGTAAAGCGAGGCTTCAAGCTTGCTGTTTATACAATTAATTTGATTTGATTTGGTTTGGAAATTGCGCCCCTTGGTACGCTTTCAATTGAATTTTGATTCGTTGTACGGTACAGATTGAGGCTTTTACAAGCCGGATGCTTTCTCTGCTTCAGCAAGGCTAACGCTTTCTGTGTGAATACTTTTTATCGGTCCAAGAACAGGCCGAAAATTCAATTTTCTATCAATTTACCCGCTTTTTACGCTTCTTTTCTTTCTTGTCATTTTCTCGTCTTCCATTATTGGAGTTGAAGATAATCTTCTCAGCAATGACGAAGTGTCATCATTAGCTCCTGCAACAAAAATGCATTTAGTTCACAAACGGTCAGCATTGGCGAACATTAAGCTATCGTTTAAAAAAGTACTCAACAGTATTTTACTTTTTTCTTTTGCCGGAGGTTAAACTAATAGACAAGGTAATTGAATAGGCAAGGTGCTTTTTTATTTCTTTTTCGTAGAGGACAAATATTTTTGGAAGAGATTATTTCACCAGAATTTCTATCTTCTTTTTCATTAATTCTGACCCAAATCTAACCCAAACTCAAATCGTTACGTCAAAACTAACCCCAAACCTAACTTTAATCTAAACTTCAACTCAAACTCTGATTTTAACCCTTAGAAAAGTGAATAAAAAATGCGTAAATGATTATTCCTCATTTCGTTTTATTCTCTTTAACTTACAAAATTTCGATGAAATAATCACTTCCGTTATTTTTCATGTACGACACAAATAAGCAATGCAAAAACTAACATTAGCACAGCGACAATGATAAAGAAGGTCCCAGTGCCTGCAGTGCTGTTTCTTATCGCGAATACTCCGATATATGAGCCTATAAAGATCAGTCAAATGCTCTAGCGCTTATTTTAGCAATATTTTTATAACAAACTCAGAATTTTCTCTAGCAATTTCGCTCGTATTGGCCATATTGCAGGTGAACCTTTTTTTACCGATCAAAGCTTTAAACTTGTTTAGCAATAAAATTGCCGGGTTTAGAAGCTAAATACAGGATGATGGACATTGGAGCGAGTTTGCCTTTAACTTAACATTAACGAACTATTTACTACGTCTTCTTTTTTTGACCAAGCTTGTTCTAGCGTTAAGTCTTGGAACTTGCACCTGATATTTTTTTAAAGAACTCACTTGAGGCATGACCGGCGTTGGCTTCGTTTTCTAATGCAAACGACGGTCGTAGCAGTTTGTACAGCTGAAAGAAAATGAAGAGTTTATTGCAGGCTTGGTTTTCTGCTGATTGCTTATTTTTATGTAAATCATTAACATTTATTAATTATTGCTGGCAGTAATCTACATGTTAGATCGGAAAGTGCTATGACTGCTGTAGGCAGCCAGGTTTGCAAATAATGTGCTGCATTTTTCATGTTTTTGATAGTTTCAATCACAGATTTTTAGGGTTTACTGTAGAAAAAGATTGATTTCAATAAGATCATACCGAGTGAGAAAATTTTAGACTGCACAGTTTTTTTTTTGCGATTGAAATACAAATACTATGCTGTAAAATATATTCTTGAAGCGATGTATTAAAAAATTGAAAATGAAAAAATAATGACCTCTACTATTTTTCGAAAGTCTGCAGTTTCGTTTGGATAGCTGGAAATCAGATTGCTGAATTCTACCATCTTACAGAAGCGTTTTGTATATTTTTAAATAAAATCCATAAAAGACCAAATATTTAAAACGGAAAAATGTTCTAAAAGATATATTTTCACTCTACTAGTATGTCAAGAAGAGAAACAATTTTTTAACTTAGCATTATCTTGCCCATCCAATGTACTGACAACTAGAAGACTTTGTTAATGGTATTAATCGTTCGTGAAACTGTATTGAAAGGCGAAAGCTTGACTGAGTCTTATAGCAGTGTGAACTCACGACGTACTGCATTGCAGCTGCCCTTGTTGGGCTACAGGAAAGTACGTACTAAACATGAATGATAAAAGCAAACGAAAGATGTTACATCATAAAAAGCCATTTTTGGTTGTAAATTTATAACAGTGTTTGAAAAACCAACGCAACGCATCTTCAAACAGGCGAGTTAAACTTGAATATACTTTCAGATTTTAAGCAATAGGTTTCGCAAAAACATGACGGAAAACCTGTAGAATAAACTATTGCTTAGCAAGTCCTGTTTTGTGCTTGGTTATTGTGAAGCTAAAAAATTAATGCAGAATGGCTGCTGGTTTTAAACGCATGGTTGAATGAATTAACTAGATACATGCAACCAGTTTCACTTTGAGAAGTTTTGAGGCTGCCAATTTCGCTAGTAAGATTTAAATTAAAAAACAAACTTACGATCACATTGTACGGGCATTATATATTTTATAACCTGCAGTTAGTATATTTATGACCGAATCGTCAATGCTAATGTTTACTTAAAGTTACTTATCTTTATGAGAGACTATTTCACCGGAAAAACTTAACTTAAAGAGAATAAAACGAATATGAGGAATATACAGGCTTGTCCATGGAAATAGGATTCGCATGGGAATCCCATGGAAATGTCCCATGGAATGGGATGGGATGGGACAGCAGGCATTGCATTTCCCATGGGACCCATGGGACAGTAGCCATGTGATAGCCTTTTGATAACGTAATAGCTAAATAGATTGGGAAGCACATCAGAAACAGTTGATGAGCAGGAAAACGAAAATTTTCTGAATGAACACTGTGGCTTGGAATATGAGCGCAAGAATGATATGAATTGCGAACTTTTCTGAACTTCAAAGTTACCAAAGTCAATAAATTTTGTCGTTTTGTATCTCTGTTTGTACGTGTAGTCCTATTTAGTACACATTATACTTAAATTTTCATAAATTTATTAACTTTCATTGAATTGTGTTTTGTTGGGAATCCCATAGGATGGGACAGGCATGAACTGCTATGGAATAGGACGCGATGGGACAGAAAAATATGTCCCATGGACAAGCCTGGGAATATACATCCGCACATTTTTCGTAGTGATTATGGTTTGAGTTAGGGTTTGGGTCAGGATTCGATTTTGGGTTAGTTTTGGAGTAAGCAGGGGTGCCGAAACCCGGGGGGGGATATATCCCCCCAATAATTTGACTCTGGTCTGCATCTAAGCGCTGGATGATGTTTAGAGCAGTTTTTTGATCTTCATTAGAATTCGGGAAAAAAAGTCTTCCATTTTTGGTGAAGACCTTTTTTTTGCTTTCCTTTTTTTAGTCTTTACTTGAATTCGTGGAAAAAACTTCTTCGAATTTTGGTGAAGACCTTTTTTTTTGCTCTTCACTTAATTTGCTTACCCGAAAAAAATCGTGTTCGAGGTTCATCCCCTCAATGTTGAAAATAGGGCAAAATTGGGGTAAAATTGCAAATTATTCCACCCAATGCTCAACAAAAATTGGCACCTTTGGGAGTAAACATTTGAGTTTGGGTTAAATTTGAGTTAAAATTAACAAAAAAGTAGATAGAAACTTCCTGTGAAATACGCCTTTCGTGAATTTTATGATGTATATTATTTGGCTTGGTTATGCATTACAGGATAGCAGAGGAAGCACAAGATTACCGGTATACTAGCCAGCTCCCAATCTACTCCAGTGACATTTATAAACTGTATTTTGCTTGTTTCTAGAACTGGCGGAGAAAATGATTTTCTTAAAATTCTTACTTTTGCCGCTTGCTCAGGGTAATCATATTCAAACTGACAAGCGAGAGACCCTTCTAATCCTTCTCTTCTGCACTTTTCTGAAGATGTTAGATTTTCTCCCCATAATCGAGCAATTCCAATTTCGGAGTTAATTGGTCCAAAATCTGAAAGTTTAAGTATATTGAGCATATACAGTTTGTATCATACTTACAGCTAGCTAAGAAAGCTTTTCTTTGTGTGAGAGATCATTTTACAACTACTGTAATTTGACTTTATATGTCCTACTTTTATTAAAGTCACGGCCGTACTTTTACTAAAGTGAAATATGATTCAACTTTATGATTCGTATTTAAGAGGCTATTGCATCAGGGCCTGACACTTGGGGGCAAGGCCTGCGAGAGGGGTTCATTGTGCCAGAGCGCGGTAGGACATATAAGCTAACGCGTTCCCAAGTAGTTGCTCCGACACCCAAGTAGTCGCATAGAACTGTGTGCATGAGGCAAAGCTATCCGGATTTCCAGTGAAGACTTTTTTTTAGTCTTGACCAAAGGGGCCCGTTATCAGTCTTCATACCCCCCTTGACAATATTCCTCTCTGAGGTCTTAAAGTTTTTTCGTTTGCCTTCATTTCACTTTCATCGTTGAGTGTATTTAAAAAGCAAGGATTTTTTTTTTTTTTTTTGTTTCTTAGTCTTCACTTGTTGGCTTTAAAAATGGTCTAACGGGAATATAACTTATCTTGAGCCCCGAGTCTTCAAAGTTCATCTTTGTGACTGTGTTTTTCGTAGTTCCTCGGGCTATATTAGTTGATTGGCTAGTGGTTCTGCGTTATTAATGCGTGAAGCTAAACGATGTTCAGTAAATTTACAACTTACAAAATATTTAAATATATCGAGGAAAATATTATCTCCAAAGAGTAGACTCGTAGCTCCGTGAATTTGTTTATTTGCTTTGCATACTCTCGCCTGTTTCGCCTTATTGCGGTTGCATTTATTCGTAATGAAACAAACAAGTGTAGTAGGATCACCAACTAGCGTGCTGGTTCCACAAAAATTGACCGCCACAAACTGATCTCGAATCAACTGACCACCAACCAACCCTAACCCTAATGTTGGTGGTCAGTTGTCGTGGTTCGAGCGCGCTCGCCTCCGGAATGGGAGGTCTACGATCTAGTTCCTTGGCCGGTCAAACTGGACATAATGTTGTCATTAGACTGACGCAGCTACAGTACGATATGTCGAAAAAAGCTGCTATGTCCCTGCAAAATGACTCGAGTTTTCCAGCAAACTTATTGTGCTTTGACGTACTCCATTAACATATTGAAGATTCGACTTAATTATTGACGTTTTGCTTTTCATATATTGTAAAGTATAATCTTTATGGATATTTGGTAGTTAAACAAGCACTGAAGGCAAAATTAAAGGGGTTTTTGGAGTTAAAGCAATTGTATTAGAGGAGTTTGGATTTGACTCCATCCTTCTTGACCCAGCCGTTTCAGAGAATTATGCTTTAATCACGACGTAGGGGCCTCCCTAAATATAATTTTTATTGGCAACCCTGAATTTTAATGCAGTAGCTTAGCCCACAGAGGCCTATATTAACCTATACATAGAGGTTAAAAAGCCTCTGTGGCTTAGCATAATTGTGGCATTACCTTAGGATGGAGCTAAGATGGCGCCGCCAATGTCATCAATTTCAGGGTTGCCAATAAAATTATAAGTGAAGAAGCCCCTACAAAGTGTTTGAAGTAGAATATCTCAGGAACGATGGGGTCAAGAAAACTTGAGTCAACGCCAATCAAATCGCCCTAACTTTAGATACCCCCATTGATTTTGCCTTCAGTCCTCATTTAACGTAGCAGTTCATTTTAAGAATTTCCTTTCAATGATTTGTCTTGAAAACAGAGCGTGTAGCTGATTAAGCGTTTTTAAAAGGGCGTCCACTTCATGTTTCCGAACTTTTTAAGTTTTTTTCGAAAGACAAAAAAGAACCAATGATAAAGAAAAAAAACGAAATGTACAAAAACGTGAGCTTATTATAAAAATGGCTAAGCTTATCAAACCTTACTTCTTGAATTCGGTTGATCATTTGTTTGTGAAGGTGCGTTTCTTGGAATTCTTTTCGATTTCTACCAAAAATATTCGAAACATTAATCCTTTTTCTGATATAGATTATGCAATCGTAATAAATTATATTACAATGTCATATTATGCAACCAAATATGCAAATGCAAACCACGTTCGCGGCCGCACCTTTTTGTTACAAAATATTTGTTATTCGTGAAAAGTAAAAGCTTACTGCGTAAAAATAGCAACATTTTAAATATCTGAAAAACAGACTATCATTAAAACCAGTATATAGGAAGAAGTTGCACAAAATTGTTTAGTTTAGTCTGCTTACGTTTTTTAAATCAGTGTTACTTCAAACACAAACACGTGTTCCAAACTCTGTTCCCAATATTATGCAAACTGATTTTATACACTATACATTCCAAGCATATATTATAGTCGACTCTGCTTTGAGACATTTTCCAATGATAATTTTTAAAGTTTGTGTATTGACTGTTAATTGCAAAAATTTTATTTCGCTAATATAGTATTATAAACTGCAACGTTTTGGCGCCACGCGCAGAGACAAAAGTAAGGGCTAGAACAAATTTGAAGCTTACTTTAAATTTAAAAGTTGACTCAAGATTTACTTTAAATTTTGCTATAAGCACTCAACAGCAAATTCTTTGCTGAAGCGTCCAATGCAAAATTGTTTATAACTTACTTTTGCGGTACTTTTTCTCGAATACGAGTGATCCAAAATATCATGAACAAAACCATGCTTTTCTTGAGCGTTTGTACTCAGACCACTTGAAATTGCTCTTGTTCTCGGCTTTTCTGGATGCATTTGACCTCTTTTCATTCGCCAGTGAACTTGTTTGCCAGTTAAAAGCAATTCATTGTTTTTCTTTGGTTCAGGCAAATCCTTGTTTATATTCAATAGCGTGATGAACCAAATTAGAAGGCTAAGTTCAAGAACCAAAACGATGATATTGCAGTAAAGAAAAACTTTGCAGGATTTTTCGCTCATTTTTTGCGTTTCTTTGATTAACTTGTAAATGCAAACTTTCAGCGTTTCGGTTTGAATTCAAACTCAAGGGAAACTTTTTTGTTTTGAAATATTGCAGATGCTTATATAAGAGAACTAATGTTGCTTTGTGGATGTTTGCGATAATTTTATTGATTTGCGGTGAATTGTGTAACCTTAGAGTAAATCAGATAAAATTGACATTAACACACTTTACCACCAACAAATAAAACAATTGCTCTCTGCAGAATAAAAATACTAATTAAGTTTTAGAGTTTTAAAATTTTTTTGACATTAATTTTGCCCCTGATAAGCAAAATATACCCGTATTTGTTATTAACACCTTCAAATACAGACTCTTACCGACAATGAGGTGAGAAACAATAGTTATTCATCATAAAATTTTTCACTGTAAATATGGCTTACCCATATACCCAGCTCAGCTTGTAGTCCGGATACTTTTCTTAGGCCGTGACTTCGTTAGGTGGGGCCCGGGAGCATATATCTATTATGGAGACCCCCATTTCTTTCTACGTTTAATAATCAATAACTACATTTCTTGGCACAGGAATGATTTTCGATTTTGTGTTATGGAAAAAATTTTCATAAATAAATAATGAGGAAAAAAGCATTTTGCTAAATAAGTAATCGGAAACATGGAAACTGGGCAATTTCAAGCGCATCACAAACCGGGTAATGAGGGTATGAGGGCAGAGCCTTCGACCGCCAAAGGTAAAGGGTGCCTGGAAGCTAAGCTTCCAGCCCCTAGGCGATTTTTGTGGTTTTTGAAAAAAATTGCGATTTTAACGCCGTTTGGATAAACTAAACATTGTAAACTTTTGTGTAAGAAACTCAAAATAAACAGCTCGCTATACATCAGTACGTACCAACCCAAAAATTTAATACTTCAAAAAAGAGTTATATTCCGCTATTTTTTAAAAGTAGTATGGTGTATTTTAACTATAATGAAAAACAAATATCCTTTTCGTGATTGTAAAATCAAGATCATCAAGCATCTTCTCATACCGTCGCATGTCGGCTGGATTGCCTTTAGGCTCTAAGGGGTGATTGTAGAATTAAAATTTAAAATTGTTGAAAATCTGGGCAATAAAAGAAAACGTTAAAAGTTAATGCTCAGGTCAAGTTTTCATCCATCGACTTCCAGGACGTGTCGCCAAGCGATGAACCCCGTTTCCGTCAGAAGTGGTGACACGTTTGTTTATTCCCGGCGGAATTAAGTGGGGTTCATCACTTTGTGTTGTCTGAATTGGCCGAACTCAAATTGGTAAGGAAATAGAAACGTTACCTGTAAATTAACTTTTTACTCTTTCTTTTACCGCCTACATTTTCAAATGTAGTTTGAATTTTAGAATTGCATTGCTCTCCAGAAAAAGGTAACAGCAAAATCGCTTATTGGAATCGTATTTTTAATGGAAAAGTGTTTTATTGATTTTGATTTTTGAGCTGCTCTGAAGAAACACCAGTTTGTTTAAAACTGCGTTTGCAAAGAGAACATAAATACTGAAAGCAAATTCTGTTCAAAGACGACTTAGGCCACTTGATTATCCTTTAATTACGATACAGGCGTTGTTGCGAATTTAAGTTTTAATTTTGGTTGTGCTTGCTATACTTTTTTTTATATTTTGGTGCATATTAATCCAGACGAACTTAGAGGCAAAATATAGTTTCCAGAGATTTTTAAAGTCTTAACTCCACTTCAATGCAATCTTTTTGCTATATATGTGCAACAACTTGGACATAAGAACCGGTTGCAAGTAAGATACTGTGAGGTAGTGAAAGGTTAGTCAGTACGTTTATATCGATATTTTTTTCATCGTCAAACTCACTTTAATTAAATTTTGCAGGATTTAAACATTCAATTTTTTTTTTAATGTATTGGTAGAACTTGGAAAATTTCAAATATTGCTCCGGAAAACATACTCTTTATTGTTTAACTCGCAAAATTATTATTGGAAATTGTTTATTCTTTTCTTTTCAATACACTTTCTGCTGTGTGAAAAACTACAAACTGGCAGTTATTTTTGAGCTGCACCTGGTTTTAGCTGCAATTCTTGACCACAAAAGTTATTTTGAAAACTTAAGCTGCGGCAACAAGCGGCATAAAGAAAACTTTCTGTTTTGCAATAAGTTGCTATTGGAATAAAAGCTAGATCTACAATTTTCCATTGCTTTTTCTATAGCTGAGTGCCCTTTTAATTTCATTTTCATTACCGATCTTGACATGAGAAAACATGTTCATTTTGTGATAAAATCAGTTTAGAATTTGTGTGCAAATGGTTGAGATTATGTTATTTTCTACCGCAAAAATAAAACTTTTGGTCATTTTTTAAATGGAGTAACATGTCTGTAGTGTCAAGAATAGGGTTATATAACCATTTTCCAAAAGAGCAAATTCTGACCTCTTCGTTTTATGTTTTGCGTAATTTTCAATTTATCTGCGATCCTTATCTGTTTATTATAACTTGTTAACACTAATAACTGAATCTAACAATACCTATAAATATATACTGGAAAATTGTGATCATTTCTTTTGACCTTGGAAAAACAAATAGATTATATGTCCTTTGATTGAATTTTATTTCCAGATTCAAGTTTTTATTACTGATAAAATCGGCAAACAAACAGCATTTGCTTTTAGAAAAAAACTTACACACCAAAATCCAAATTTTCGAAAAAAAAAGTATTTAGAATTCAAATTTTAAGAATCAGATTAAAACAAATCGCTGAATTGCTTTTTATTCAAATAAGACTAGATTTTATTAATTTTCAAAAACATGTTATGTATTCTGACCACACCTATAGCAGTACCAAATTATTTTGAATTGTTACTTAAAGCCAAACAGTATAATACCGTAAATACTGTTTAATATGCATTACAAAATGGATACTTATCAAAGTATTTTCATTAATCCAAGAAATGCAGATTTTAGAACGTTTCCACCAGCTAAAAATTTTAACACTGTTTCGTCTTTCTGATAGTTTCAATTTTCAAGCGTGAGATTTTTTATCTGAAATTTTGTAAAATCTTTTCAAAAAAAAAAAAAAAAATCCTGTGCAAGTTGGTGTTCCAAATAAGTGCTTGATGATTTCTAATATCAACAAAATTAATCTTTCACAGAACCGGTTAGTTGAGAGAGAGAGAGTTTATTTTTTCGAACTAAAACACAAATGAGAATTTACGGATATAATTAAGATGAAAAAATTTAAGAAATTACATACGGGTGCTGCATGTAGTTCATACAGAAGAGTCGCGAAAGACCATGTTGGTCGATCGGTAACGCATTCGCCTCTGGAGCGGGAGATCTGAGGTTCAAATCTCGGGCCGATCAAACCGGACAAAGAGCTGGGCTCGCCACTGTGTTGCTCGTGCGCAATGACGCGAAGATGGGCCCCGCAAACTTGTTACACGCTTCAGCGTAATACAGCGAGTATAAAGAAAGAATTATTCAGAGACTACAAAATTTAAAAGCAATAAACTGATTTCAGATTTTAAATTTTAAGATTGATTCTGTTTTCAAAGAAATATATTTAAGTTTTTCACGCAAAACAAATTCTATATTTTAATCAACCACATTACAATATTTACATTAAATTCAATAAACACAGACAAAGTAATGCAAAGCATACTACTGTAGAATGTAGATCCTACCACGCGGAGGCAAATGAAAAAATGCGTGGTAAAATTGAGGTGACAACAGCAAGCGCTATTGTGATGTCACTAAACAGCATCGTAATTTGGTGTGCATGGTCACGTGATTTTTCCAAAAAGCTTACTCACATATCGAGGCTTCCTGGATAAACTGCTGTTACTCAATTTAGTCGTATATTGAATCATGTAATATAACAATGCAATTACAGCTAGGTATGAAACTACTGCAAACTAGCTTGGGCTTCTTTAATGTACCGGTGGAGAAAATCAGGAATTAAGAGTACAAAATGACTGAAAATGGGGATGAACAACAATATAGTAAACACGTCAGATCAATTAAGCCAGATTACGAGACCATCTACGTCAATCCACTTCCCTTTTCTTCAAATTATGGCAAAACAGAACCTAAGGCTAAAGAAAGCGTTTATGAGACTCCGATTCCAGTGTTAAACGAGCACTCATTCCGAAAGGCGGAGAAAAACACTGAATACTCGAAAAGCAATTTTCCTCAGTTATTGAAATCGACGATTCAGAGTTCGGATGCAGCATCCACTTTTTCAAAGGCGTTTAAATTTCCAAAAAAGATCCTTTCCTCTGATCATTTTCAATTCAGCAAAGACTCAAAAAGAAATTCATCAGGGACCTCTCAAAATAGCGACGATGACAGCATTTATGTTGAAGTGAGTGCTTTAAAAGTTAAAAGGGCATTCAAGTCAAATGTTTCACTCTTGACCAAAATGTTGGGATAAGCCTAAAATACATTCTCACCAAATTTGGAGTTTCTACGTCTTTCCTTTTTCAAGGTATTGCTGTTCAAATTTAACAATTTTCCTCTTGGCTCTGTGTTGCCATTTTGCCAGTATTGCGACAAAAAGTTAACTTTTGAAAAGGTGACTTACATTTACTGAAAAAGGTAAAATTTTACGGTTCTTAACTTTTACTTTGCTGTACAATAACTCTGCTGCGAAACATTTATTGAGAATTAGGAACATGCTGTAACTTTTTGAAATTTTGTTCTAATTGGCAACCCTAGCAAAATTTCTAAGGGTAAACAGCCTTTTTAAGGGTAAAAAACTTTCTAAGAAGAAATCTAATCTGTTACATCTCAGGAACGAAAGGTCGTAGAAAGATCAAGTTTGGTAAAGTTAGTATTCAGAATTTTCCATTTTTTTTAGAGAAAATCGAACAAAAACATTTTCTACCTGAATGCCCTATTTAAGGCCTCAAGGAAATTTTTGATCACATTTGCAAACTGCAGTCTATTTTGTCTCATAGCATTTTCAATAAAACGTTTTACTAACGAAAACACATTTATGTTTTTTTAAAATTGCATGCACGTAAGTTGTGGAGCCGTGAAGTTTACCTGATGCTTCGTTGTAAATGCTTCATAGAAAATAACGAAAGTTTTGTGATTCTTTGGTTTTTCAAGTAACGCGCTTGTCTCTGAATCAGAAGGTCTGAAGTTCAAACCTCGGGCGGTTAAATTGCACACAATGTTGTCAACAACATACCACCGTTACAACATTTCTTCAAAAAGAACTCTGTTGCTTGCCGGCGCAATGACGCATAGATGGGAGTCAACTCGAAACACGGTTTCGGCTTAGTATAGCGAGTATAACAAAAATTTGATTCGACTAAAGTTATACTCATAACAATATTAAGCCAATGGTCTCAAAATTACAGCTTGCCCGCTTGCTGGAGGCAAGCTGAAATCGCATCGGGAAAGGTATTTTTCGGTTTTACTTGCCCGACGGTCAAGCTAACAAAATACAGAGCGTTCAACAACATCAAACAAAATTATTTCAAGGCGCAAATTGGGTTCGCTTTTGTTGCAATAACATAAAAAGCAAGTGGAGAAAGCCGTTGCTTACCTCATTACCAAGTTCCAGCACAGGATCAGTTCAAAAATAAAAGTACAAAAGGATGGATAGATATTTAATATTCTAAATGGTTTCTTGGCGACTACACATCTCAGCTGCATTCAACTCTTTTCTCCGTAACTTATTAACAACAGAATAATACCTGCATTCTTGAAAATAAGTTAATTTTTCAGGCAGAAGATGCTAGGTTTTCAGCAAGCTATCGAAATCCAAAGCTAAGTAACAGCTCCGTATCTTCAGAAATTATTACCAGAACGCAAATGGAGAGACAAAACCATATTCCAGCGGGGTAAGAATATTTTGGAGCATTTTTGCGAATTTAGGGTTTTGCATTTTTCAGCAATTTTGTTGGCCGGCTACCGTGGTCTTTTGCATCAGTACCAAACTGGAAAAAAGACCGATATTGGGCACGTGAAAAATACACAAATATAGCAAGTGCTTTGCCGCGAAGGGAACAAAGAGTTCTATGACGTTCGGTCATATATTTCACTTTCTCGAGATTTATTGTGGTAGGTGCTTGACAGGTTACACGCTAAGAAAGCTCAACTTCACCAGAAGAAGAAG
This sequence comes from Trididemnum nubilum, assembly GCA_963965965.1. NCBI lineage: Eukaryota > Metazoa > Chordata > Ascidiacea > Aplousobranchia > Didemnidae > Trididemnum > Trididemnum nubilum. The sequence continues at coordinate 20,165,182 of OZ014481.1, forward strand.
CACATCATTTTATAGGAGCTTTTTCCGATTTTAATTTTTAATATTTACAAGTATAGATACAGGCGCGTAGCCAGAAATTCGCAATGCGGGGCTGTTTTGGGAGTTTGGGGGCGGAGCCGCCAGCCGCTGGAGGCCAATGAGGGTCTGGGGGCAAAGCCCCAAGCTGCCGGAGGCTGGGGGTCTAGGGGCAAAGCCCCTGGCCGCCGGAGGCGCGGGGGTCTGGGGGCTCCGCCCCCAGCGCTCGAAAATTTTGCATTTTTTTGCAAAAATAACTTAATTTTAGAGCTATTTTAATAAAAAATAATGCTTTTAAAACGTGGCATAGAAATTGGCAGCGCAACATAATTCATCTGGTTGCATTAATGGGCTATACGGGAAGTGGCTAATGATAACATTGCAGTTCTCTTGTTTACATGCTGGTAAATCATAAAATCCTATTATTCAATAAAACTCACACGGAGTAATCTATTTCGTCTATATTTTACAAAGATAAATAATGGGGGGGCTAATGGAACAATATTTGAGAGAAGTGATTGGTAATTAACTAACACTGAATAGCCCCCTCCCCTTATTCCTGAGTTTATAATATACTTGTAGAATTGTAGAAAAAAACCTATGTTTGGCGTTTTTACACCAGCGATCAAATTTGATTGTTTAATTTGGGGTATTTTTTAAAGTTTTTATTGATTTGCAATTTTTATTTTTGACAATTAGCCCCCCCCCTGAATATATGTTTCAAAAGATGCTTTAAATCACTTTTTAGTCAATTCCAGCGCAAAAAAACAGTCTCAAAAGAGCTAAAAACGAGGTATTTTTCTTATTCCACATTTTGGTTGACAGGCCAATGGGGGGGCTATAGCCCCCCCCCCCCCCCCCCGGCTACGCTACTGTATAGATACATGGAGACGAATGCTTTTCCAGATTCGATCTAAACCGATCAGTGGTCGAGTGGATCGAGCATCTGCTACTGAAACGGTGGACTCGGGTTCGACTCCCGGTCGGGTCAAACCAAACACTATAAAAATTGGTATTCACAGCTTCCTTGCTTGATGTTCAGCAATTAAAGGGACAGTATGAAGCCTCCGCCGTGTGTTTCTTCGCTGTCTCCTGGCCAAGGCAACTTGGTGAAAAGAATATGTAATTACATTCACAATTGAGGTTGCAACAACCTAAAAGTGGTTAATTGCAGCGAGCACAAATGCCGCATATAAAGTAATCCAGTACGCATTTGCATACAAATCGTGAAATCAGCCATGCCAAATTCTTACATATGCCAACAACACAATGACATTAATTGTTGCAAATTCTATTTTGTCATTACAACTGAAATAGATGCAAGGGTCATAATATGGTCAAGCTAACAAAATGTGCGTGGGTAATGGGTATTTTTGATCTAAACTTAACTTAAGGTGCTCAATAGATAAGTTCAAAAACATAGAATTAAATTGTAACAATTTGACAATTAGCATATTTGTTAAATTGTGCACTTTTGAAATTTTGATAAGTTTGTGATAAGCCTGTTTCTGCGAGTAATTTTAAGCTTTTTCTTTGATGTGCCACAATAATAGAAAAATGGCTGTTTTTACAAGTTAAATTTTACCTGATAAATTCTCACACTCAAATTAAATAGTATTCATGGTAATTATTCTTTTTGCAAGTTGTTTGATTTTGAATTTTAAAGCCTGTAATGTATACATGCAGCTAAAAGTATCACTAGACAGTAAGCTAGCAAGATCCACCATTATATTTTCTGTTCAAACTAAAGAGCATGAGATTTTATATTCGTTAACTCAATACTGTTAACTTAACATGGCAAGGTTTTAATAATAATTTAGTTGTGATGTTTTTCGACGTTTGCTGGCCAGAGCTTTTACTACTCAATCGTTTGCGTGCTATCTGGCCGAAAGGCTACCAGCGCGGAAGCCTAGGAAAGAGTCACCAGAACGGCGACTACTTTTAAAAACAAGCACTGCGTAAAATTCGATACCTGCGGGAAGATAATGTTCGATTCCTGCGGAAAGGTTCGATTCCTGCGGGAAGACAACTTTTTTTGCATTGCTTGTTTTTAAAAGTAATCGCCGTTCTGATGACTCTTCCCTGGACTTCCGCGCTGGTAGTCTTTGGGCCAGATAGCTCGCAAACAATTAAATGGCAAGGTTTGTTATTGGAAGTGACTATTTTACAAAAAATTTTTAAGCAAAAGAGAATAAAACAAAACTGAAAAATACTTTTATCCGTTCCTTTTTCAATTACTTTTTCAAGCGTTAAGATTAAGGTTTGAGTCAGGGTTTGGGTTAGGTTAGGGTTACCATATACGTCCTCTTTTTGGAGGACATGTCCTCCTTTTTAACGAAAAATAATTTGTCCTCCGAGGACGTTAAAAAATGCCAAAATATCCCTCTTTTCGGCATTTTGAACAGACAAAACATGTCCACTCACGTAGCCTTTTAGTGTAAGAATATATCATCAGTTAGATCATTAAAAGTAGGCCTATATATCGCGCACGCGCTATAACTTACGTCTTACCAGGTTACTCTAGGACAGTCGGGGGTGTTTATGACGTAAATTTGGCAGAAAAAAATCTGAGTAAAGACCTCTTTCCTTTTTTTGGTCTTCACCTAAATTTGGGCAGAAAAACTGACTAAATCTGAGTGAAGACCTTTTTCTTTTGGTCTTCATTATTCTCAAATTTCCTGCCCCCCCCCCCCTTTCGAAAATCTTGCGTACGCTAGTAATAATAACACTTTGACGTACAGCTAAAATAATTGTTGCTTTCGTTTGTCTTTTGCCGTATGGTTATGCAGAACAAGTAGCTGTTAATAAATTTAATTAAAAAGATGTCCTCTTTTTTGGTGATGAAAATATGGTAACTCTAGGTTAGGTAGGTTTGGGTTAGTTTTAAAGCTAGTATTTGAGTAAGGGTTCGATTTGAATCAGAATTAACAGAAAAGGAGAAAAAATTTCCGGTGAAATAACCTCTTCCATTTGTTTTTCGTGGACAATACGTCTATACCACAAGACGCTTTTACAGGTTTTGGTCGATTTGAATGTATAGCGCTGCTGAAGTTAGTTTATTCTTTTATAGTTTCTCTTCATTTCTGTTCAGCTCATTGCTGCAGCTGAAACGTTGTTGGACTAATTTTTATCATGTCCAGTGGCGCAACCAGGGGGGAATAAAGACGCTTCAGTCTTCCCCCTCTTAGTCTAGTGTTTTAAAAAATTTAACCAAAAAATACAAGCGTTTAAACGTGTTTTGTACTTCACCTGTAAGTAACGGGGGTGGGCTGGAGGGACTGCGCAATTAATATCTCGCAAATAACTCTCGATTCTTGCAATTTACTTCTTCAAATCGCACTAAAACAAAGGAAATAAGATTCAAATCTCGTTAAAATGGCTTTTTTTTCCAAAAATTTACAAAAATTGCTCTGCGGCTGGGGACAAAAATTGCTCTGCGGCTGGGGGCGAACAGACCCTCGTTTGTGGTACGTGTAGTTGAACCAGTTTACTCATTACGCCGCTTAAATGAGTAATTTTTCGACACCTAAAAGTTTAATGGAGTGTGGGCCCCCTCCTTTAGCAAAATCCTAGTTCCCCGCCAGATTGCATCAAAGACTTTTGTGAAGTCTATCAATAATTTCACAATCATTCAAAGTAAAATATAATGGATTTTAACGTTAACTGGTCGCACGAGAACTGAAAGAAAGAATGAACTTTTCAATAAATACAATTTTCTACTACACTAAATAGTTTTTCCCGTTTTGTAGCTTTCCCCGTTTTGCTGGGTCGATTTTTGGAGATTATTAATTGCATTAAATCAGACAACGCGGATTACCTTTGATCCTCGGATTACAAGTTTTATCTTCCACAGTATTGAACTTATTAGATTAAAATAAACTAAATTCGAAAACTCAGACTAGCTATCCTTGAATTTCTTTGTTATAACAATTAGCCACGGCACTTGTACAAACACTTCAAAATTTTTGTTAATCCTTTGATCAAAGTTAATCCATATTGGTGCATTGCATACGACTCACTGTGGTGTGATTTCATTCATCCATGGTTTAAAGTTTTGTTAAGGGTTGTGTCACTGATTGCTTTGTGCGTCTGGTTAGTTTATTGTGACCCATTCATCCAGAAATAAAACCTGTATCAATTTGCAGTCGAGCAATAAACACTTGGTTATGTCGATTTGTGGATTAGTTTCCGCGAGAAGTTTTATGACAAAAATCTGATCTTTTACAAATAAACAAATGCAAAAATTGATATATTGAACATTTGTTTCAAAGCAAAGTTTGAATTTAGACAAAAAACACCGGTGATGTATATTTGCATGTTATACAATCATGACTGACATGTATCTTGTAAACGCCAAAATATACGTTAAAAACGATAAAAAAGTGTCATTTGGTTGAACAAATTTGAACTTTTTATGTATATTTCAAAGTATTTCGCAATATAATCATATCATTAAGATGTAAATACTGATAAGCATCGTCGATTTGCTATATGAATTTATTTTGCACGTCTTAATATTTATATGTTTGGTAAAATGAAACAGGGCACTGTGCACCGTATAATTATATTCATAGACGACAAATTTGTTTCATTTGTTTACGAGAGCTCGAGTAAAAGTAACGAAAAAAAAGACCAAAAAAATTGATCATAATCAAAAATCAATAAGGAAATTAAATAAAAGATGGTTGTTGATTTCACTTTCCTTTACCGTGTAATTAAATCCAGTCCGATTTATATGTACTGTATATTTAATGGCATTGCAAATATATGTGAGTATATGTCATCAGTTTTCGCGTCAGGTCAACACTTCCTGAAAATTTTGGATTGCTCAAGCAAACTCGCAAGTAGTTTGAAGATATTCATGCATACATTTGTTTACATTTAATCCTAATCAGGTATGCCTTTTTATCAAACAAAATTACTATTTCTTTTTTAAAAGATTTAGATTTTAAAATGAAAGAAAAATACCAAACAACCCGAAAACTGGCCGAGCAAAAAGTATATGAAATCAGACTTAATTGGCTTGTATTTATGCATACACTTTCACGTCAGTCACGGTTACGTGCAATTCAATATATTAACGGTCGTAAGTATCAACGTAGAATAATTTTAATCTGAGGATTAACAAAACTTTAGGAAAAAAGTTTGGAAAAATGGCCGAGCAAATTGCTATAACAATGTAATTTCAGGGTAACTTCTCTGAACTTGCGAATTTAGTTTAATTTAATTAAATAAGGTCAATGGTGTAGAAGATAGAAAACTGATAATCTGCGGATTAAAGTTGATCCACGTTTGTGTACTCGACCCTTAGGTAGGCCAAATCATCAACCCAGAAAAAGTAATTTTATTGTTCAAACCTTTATTCAAAATTAATTTTGGCCAAAGGACATCATCATTTTTATCGCTGATTCAAATAGAAAAAAGTTTTAGAAACTTTTACCAACTTTTAGAACCAATCAGAATTGGGAAAGACATGACTCGTTGGCGGCACCTGGAGGAATTCAGCAACGAAATCCATCGGTAGGCTAATTGAATATTTAATTTTATTTAACAAATTGATCTAGTGTTGTATTTGATACAAACATATAAAAAAATGAAGACTTACTAAAAGTTATGTTTGCGGTTCCTAGGGCCTTGATCGATTGCTGTATGGGCCCATGTCACAAAAGTCCGCCCCAAGTGCAAGATAGATAATTTGTGATATTTCAGATAAAAGTTGTAACTTGTTTTACAGCTCTTGTTGATGGTCAGTTGCGCAACCAGGAAAAGGGCAAGGGAGATTCAACCCTTGCTAAGCCAAGTTACTAAGAAAATTCAACCCAAACACGCAACCGTTTAAACGTGTTTTGTACTTAACCTGTACGCAAAGGGGCTGAGCAATTAAATTCTTCAATTGGCTTCCAAATCTAAGCAATTAGGTATCTTCAAATTGCTCAGAAAACGTTCGAATGTATTTTAAATGGTGTTAAACTGACTCTTTTTCCGACAAATTTCCGCCCCAGACCTCCGTTTGTGATACGACTGAGTTGCAACGGTTTTCTCAGCACGCCGCTCAATTACATTTTTCGAAAAAAAATTTTAACTTTTGGCTCAAGGTCCCCTTTTAGCAAAATTTTGGTTGCGCGCCTGTCCATATCTCGTGTATCAGATTCCTTCACTCATTCATTATTTTATTCTTGAATCTTTACCACAGCAATGACGGAGATTAATAACAGATAGAAGCTTTAGCATGTACAATCAGGAAAAAGGAAGAAGTGACGCAACGTTAGACGTTGGAACATTCAAAAGATATTGAAGAAAAAACAAAACGAGTTGTAATTGTTTGGTCGCTACATTTGTCACTATAGCCGACTAAGGGCAATACAGTCAAAATATTTACCGGGCTTAGTTACGTCGTCAAAGATATTATTCTAACATTGGTTTTGGGTGCTTAGGAATTTGTTTTGGTTAGGTTGATTTATATAAGTAAGCTAAGTTACGTTTGGCGGCGGCGATAGCTCAGAGGTAGAGTCGGGCTGGTGTTCGAAAGGTTGTTGACCCCGTTCGATTGGAAAAGACACTTCACGCTTATTTCCCGCTGGGACTAATTAGTCTACCCGTTGCTGTGGCCCAGCCTGATGAAAGACTTGTAAACAGAACGCAAAATAAGGTGCTCTGCGTTGGTATGGTTAGACAGACGAGTATCTGGTTCATACGAGCGAACGAAGCAGCGTTAAATTTTTCAAAATTTTGATTAAGGTAAAAATTTGCGAAAAGTATCGTTATTAAAAATTACCGTACCGCACGAAAGCGAACAATTTTTTTTTTGAATTTAAAAAAAATTTTGAGCATCTGTAAAAATTGTACTCATAGTTTTGTGAGTGTTTCAATGAACTCTTGCAAGGCAAACTTCTGTAAATTTTAACACTATCGTCATTATAGCATACAAATGAGTAACGGTACGTTAATTGACGTGGAAAAGTGTACTCTCTTTCCAAAGTTTTTTGTTATGACGCATAGTTGCATTAGCCGCAACACTGGCTAATAATTGAGATTTTTGTTCAACTGCTGTTAATAAAACGCGAACCATAAACTATAACCTTCCAAGTTATGTAAATTGCCAATTTTGAAACAGTGCACTTCAAAAATTAAAATTTAAAACCTCACAGGCTTGTTGTTTCACCTAAGTACTGGGATAATCAGAGGTGTGTGCCAAAAGTAAAATCAAAATTAAAAATCAAGAAATAATAATTAAAATAAATAGTGTAAAATATGAAAGGTTGTATCGGTGCCGGAACCATGATCGTCTCAGAGTGCCCCCTTTATTGGTCCATGTCTAAGTTGATTATGGTAACGGCAGGGCCTACGACAGGGGTTTAGGGAGTTGATCGAACCCGAGCCTACGGGGGGGGGGGGGGCGAAAAATCCAAATAGTTCACGCGTTATGTGTTCTGTAACACTTCTTAATGATTAGGAACTATTCCACTTGAGTCAAAACAGAGATATACCGATAGTATATTAGACCTAAAGAATATCCTGCCACCGCCCACCAGACCTACAGGGTGGCAATAGTCAGGTCCTTCTTTGGTAGAAGTTTTCTGGCATTTCTGCCTTTTTCTAACTGACACTGTTGCAGTTGTAAATTTAATTAAACTCAGAGCGATTGCTTCTGGTAAAGGGATCCGGGCCCCGGAGCAAGACACTCGGGCGCATCTTTGAGTTTGACCTCTCCAAAATGCCCCTATTTTTTGGTAGTATAGGATAATTTCATCCGCCTTCCAACCACGAAAGATAAGAATTAGCACAGCTGACTCAAGTACGCCCTCTCCACAAAAAAAAAATCGCACCCCATATTGAGAATTCCAGACCCAACTTTCTGCCTGCCAATTTCATTTCTTTATGTTAATCGAATGCAGTATTTTACTATTAACAAACATCAAAAGGGTTAAAGCTTCAGGCCCCTCCCGGGCTCTGCCCCAAACCCCACTGGGAATTCTGCAGTGATCCCCAAACCCTAGCTGAATTTATATTATACAAATGTCATCGTTCCCTCGCTTTCAAATGGAGATCAACATCCGTAGTGCAGGTGACAATTAATCTCGATAACTACAAAGGGGCCCGATAACGTTTGGGGGGCCTAGCATCAGTCTTCGGATCCCTTGAAAGAAAATTCTCTGAAGCCCTAGGTACAGGTATGCCCTTTAATATTTTACATTTTGTTATAAGTTTTAGTTTTTAATTTAATTAAATTTTTTTTTTAACTTTTGGCAGCCTTCTTCGATAGAAGTATAGGGAGTTGGTAAACGCTTTCTCTTTTTTGTTTCTCTATTGTATAGTATGTTCAGTATTATACTCATGCGTGAAGGAGCAGTCTTTGAATGTGATGTAGTTGACCAATGAAAGCACCGGAAATCTATGATTTAATTATGACGTTTTTGATCTTGTATATTATTATTAATGCATGACGATAGAAGTTAGCTAACCTTTTGTAGAAAATACTGTTGCTGCGCTTTCAATCACCTGCTGTTAATAAATACTCACACATTTTCAGGTGCTTGTTTGTAGTTGTTGTGTTTCCAAAGTACCAATAAAGATGCAGTACTGCAAGAGACTATAATGTCCATCGATCAATGATTTTAAGCAGATTGATGTACCTTGATTCAATAACGGCTTTACTAGTATGATTTTACTGGTCGTGCTTTTTGTAACTTTGTTTTACTAGTCTTGCTGGTTGTTCCTTCCTAACCAGATCTCAGTTTATTGAGCTCATGCTTAGCATGAACTAATCAAGTTACAGTAAGTAGATGTTTATCAATACAAACGGTAAATTTGAATGGGCTAGCTTATGTGATCAATGTCCAGGTTTTTTTAGTGAAATGAAATGATCAAAAACTGGAGTTTTTGATTTTGTTGATCAAACAACATTACATTTTAGTAGCATTAACTGAGAGGTTATTAGCAATTTTGTTGCAATATTATAGATTGTTGAAGGTTTAAATTGTTGTAGAGATGCTTTTCAGCTTTGTCATACAGGGATTCGAGATTTTGCTTAGAATAATACATTTCTCTCCTCAGCAAACACGACTTAATTACCATAATTTAAGCTTTTTTGAAAGTCACTGACGGAGACAAGAAAGAGAAGTCGGCCTAAATTGTCTCTTGCAGCACGTCTTACTTCACTGGATTGACTGTGTTTAACAGAATCCCAGAGTATTCCCCTTACTACTTTCTTTTGGCTAGATACCGGTAGTTTTTAAACTAATCAAAAGCTATGCTTCTAATTCCGTGGCGATTAAGTTCAGCTAACAACATGCTGTGATCGATGGTGTCAAAAACCTTTGATAAATGATCAGTCGAGAAATACTCCAGGAGTATCAGTTTTGTTGGCAGAGATTCAGTTGCCAATCCAGTAGCAAACTCGAAATTTCAGTAAAACGGTATTTTTAGCTTGGCTTTTCTAAGTGCGCAAATTAGCTACGATATTTGTGTACTTAATTTTTCTATCAATAAAATGTAATTGTTGTGGAAAACTGCTTTCCGTATCTAATCACCTTGAAATTTAGGAAAATAATATTTCACCGGAATTTTTTATCTACTTTTTTACTAATTCTGACCCAAATTTAACCCAAACTCAAATTCTAACTCCAAAACTACCTGCAAACCTAACCCTAACCCAAACTCCAACTCAAACCTTAAATCTTGACCCTCAAAAATGTAAATGGAAAATGCGCAGATGTATAATTCTCATTTCCGTTTTATTCTCTTTAACCCTATTTTACCCGGAGTATTTGACCAACGCGATTTACAGCGGGGGGGGAGCAAAAATATTCCCCTATCTAACTCCTAAACCAAAAGTCATGGGAACACCAAATTTGGCACGCAAGTTGCTGTTCATCAAAATTTCAGAAAGTTTGGCTTTGAGTTGATGACGTTATCATTGTGATGTCACGGCCATTTTTTTGAAAAATTACGACATTATTGTGAAGACGTCACAGGCGGTTCGCAAACTCCGTACATAAGTTTGTTTTTTAATGTTGAATTTTCAAATGACTAAACCAAAGTAGTTACGTCACAAAAATGTCTAATGAGGTCATTTTAATTAAATTTTGGCCAAGAAATACCCAGATTTTGGAAAAGAGACTTCGGGAAACCTCAATATTGGAAAATTTTCGGTTACCTTAACAACTTCAAATTTTCAGAAGTTATTTGTAATGTAATTTGACTTGAAGTCAAGTTCATTTGAAATATTTTTTTCTTGAAGGGATTTATCACGAAATACCCGAGTGGGGGACAAAAAACGTCACTCCTGCGAGTAAAATAGGGTTGACTTAAAATTTTTTGGTGAAAGAGTCACTCTTTAAAGTTTTTGTTACAAACTTTTGTTGTTATTTTTTTTTCGCCTTTAGTGGAGAAAAAAAGCTTTTCAGGAGAAATAATAGGAAAAAGTAGCTCGTTTTTCTTGTTCTCACACCTGGTGTTTTGTTTTTTAGTCCATTGACCTCGGTGACCAAATGAACGAGCAAACAGAAGCAACATACTTGGAATTCTCAAACGGTGAATTAGTTATTACTTCCTTTTGCATCGCGTTTCTTATTTTATGTTGTATTGTTTCCTGGCATTGCAAGCTATAGACAAGCCTGACTAGCATAGCTTGACGTTTTTGACTTGTTTAGAAGACTTTTTGGACGACATAACCAACTCAAATCTTGCATCAGCAGCCACAAGTGATGAAGCTGAAGTGACGTCAATGGGAGGTAAATCATCAAAAAAGACGAATAATCAAAAGAACAAAGCAGAACTTCCACAGGTAAATATCAGCAAATGTTTCGGCAACGAAGTAAGGTGAAAAAATAATTGACCACTACGGTGGCAGGTACACCAGTTGTAGTGCAATGTCAATAAATTAAGAATTGGCATATGATATTTCTGATTGGAAATTTGTAGCAGCAGAAACCATAAGAGCTTATTACTGCGTTTTAAACAAATCTAGACTTATGTAAAAATTAAATGTAGTAAATCAATAAGAAAGTATTTTTTTGTCGTGTCTTCTGAATAATACCGGTATTTTATTTAAAAAAAACTTTGAAAAATGCATTTTCCATTTTTTTGTAACTGGCATAATCTGGATTGTAGGGAGTTTTTTAAAAGATATCTTCGAAAAGGTTTGCTTTATCCTTTTAATTAATTTCGATGCACAGAAACAGCTAAAAGAATTTTGTACTTCCTGGTTACGTTCAGTTACTTATTTTATTTTAGTCTCGTTCAAGCGTGTTTAATTCGAATCAATATCAAGTAAATTTGCGAAAAAAGAAGGATTCGTGTGGCCCACAATCAAGCAGACCCATATCAATGCCCCCTTGTGAGCCTCCAGAGCCCCCTCAAATCGGTAAGGATAGTTTACTGCGTAAGAAGTATAGGACCAAAAGTTATCTTTCATTCCTTATATTTGATAAACTTTTTGTTTGGTTTGTTTAGTATAGAACATGTTTGAATTGCAGCGTTGGAATCCATGTAACAACTCTATTAAAAGTATCGTTTTGTTTGCAAAACGTCGAACAAAAAGGAAAGAAATTTATTGCAGTATAAATAAGATTGGAAAGTTGCTAAGTTTGAATTCATAAAGAAAGTATTTCTTCAAAAATAAACTTTTTGATTGTCAGAAAAAAAATGGAATTGGTTGCCATGGGTAAGCGTTCATGTTTTTAAAGTCTTAAAAGGAAGCATAATATTATCAATTGACTCTCTTTCAATTGTTCCGATGCTATAACAGTTAGATTAAACGGATCTTACTCCTTCTACTTCACAGGAAAACGACCATTGCCTCCTACACCAGACTTCAGAAGAAATTCTTCCACTGACTCAGATACTTCTGCTGAGTATACTAATATTGACGACAGACCCAATCAGAAATCACCGCAAAGAAAATCGTCCATACCACCGCAACCTCCTCCTTTGCCTCCTGCGATTGTAGATGAAGATAATGATGTCATTAGCACAAAACATTCCTTAAAATCTTCGAAACCTCCGATTTCTCCGTCTCGAAATTGGAAAAATCAGAATCTCGATGGAACAATTACTAGCAATAATTCTAAAAGCTACGTTTCAGAAGAGGAAAGACCTAAAAAAATCCATCCAATTGCGCAAATGCTAAAGGAAAAAAAAATAAATCAATTATATGCAGGAACAGAAGGCCAGGAGCCTCAAACCAATACCAAATCCGAGTCAATAAACTCTCCACCTGTCAAGATCAGAGATGAAAGCAAACCTACGCCAAAAACACCTTCAAAAACAAGCAAAAAATTTTCACATCCTCCTCCTCATCCTCCTTCGGCTCATGTAAAATCATCAGTCACATCTATGAAACCCCCAATTATTCCGAGTAAGCCTTCTCATTCTTTAGAAGAACTCCGACGAAGAGAAACAATAGACTGCTTTGTCAATGTGCCAAAGAAACCAGCTAGAAGTACCGATACCCGACGGAGTCTTCAAACATCGTCGCCAAAAAAATCAACAGACAACAAATCAATTAAAGAATCATCACAAAAAACCTTCCTAAAGCCGACAAGAATGTCAACAAGTCAACCTGAAGCGGACCAAGAAATCAGCTCTCAGTCTGATAATGCGCAGAGTGCTTTTAACAAGAAAAGAATTGGGGGGTACACGTTGCATAAACTGCAGGCGCAACGATTGAACAATGAAGGAGCAAAGGTGCCCAACGATCAATCGGATTTGACTGTTATCACTCGGGAAATTGCTATGCGTAATTCCAGCATTGATAATGATCCCGACACTTATCACTCGATTGATGATCATCGTGATGAAGATCCAATAATGGTTAACGGCAAGAAAGTTAGTTCGTCAACAAATGATACCGCATCGGCTTCAAATGTCGATGATGTTGATGGAAAAGGATTGCCGAGAAAAGTCTTGCAAAAGGCGCACTCTACTTCTTCAACTCCCAGCAAGTCCCCAAATGTCAAAGCGAAACCGCGACCAACGGTACCGCCTCCCCCAAGACCAGCTGCCACTCAACCTTTTCAAACTAAAGAAGCTAAACGTAAGTATACTGTAACCGAGCTGATAGTTGGCACTGGAACTCTAAAGGTAACAGTAAGGCCATATTCCATTACTGCTTTCAATAGAAAATAGAGATAATAATAAAAATAGAGATAATGATAATATAACTTGGGGCAAATTCTTTTTCTCAAGCGCCTTTTGATTACGCAAACAGAGACTCAAACTGCAAATAGTACATGTTATTGTAGGCATATCAAGCAATCTTAGCGTGGAGTGATGGGAAACAATTTTGGGAAAAAACTGCACACAAAAAAAATTGTCTGTGATTACTGTAGAATTGAAAACCGGCCGACTTATATAGGCCTGAACCCGAAAACATAAACCCGAACCCGAAAAATGATTTGAAGGCAAAATCAGGCCCGAAAGACCGGAAGTTAGGGTGGTCTAAAAATGTGTGCGTTTATTGCTCATATGTCGTTAAAATCAAACTGCTTACTGCTGATCATTGTGACGCAATAATAGTAATAATGATTGTGTAGTAATAATGGTATTGATGCTCAAAAGGAAGTCGCTAGTCAGTGTTCGAAAGTTACACTAGTTATGCTTATATGACACCTAAAAGTCTTACACACAAGGCAAGTAAGTATAAGCCTGACATTTTCTTAAGTCTTAAGTCCGAAATCTTAAGTCCGAACACGGCTCGAACGCGATGCGAAAAGCCCGACCCTTCTTGCAACTCTCGAGCACTGAGCAAGGTTAATGCTAGTCTTATATAGAGTTCGAGTGCTGCATTACTGTACTGTTTTATTGGGAGGGATATATTCTACGAATTGAATAATCGCGCTTCAAATCAGTAGTTTTGAAAAATCCCTTTCTTATTCCAGCATACTTAATGTGTTTAATCCAGCTTAAGAAAAGTAAAGAGCCATTTTTAACACCGCTATGTTTTTAGAATTTTATTTTACTGTATCTTATGTACAGTGGCGTAGGAGCAAATATTGCCGCCCCTGGCTCTTGTTGAAAATGCCGACCTAAGCAGTACTTAATTTGTAGGGGGGATGCATCTCCCCATCGAGAGTTAGCGAACCCCATCGAGATTTAGCGCCCCCCGTCGAGATTTCAGGGTCCCCTCCTAACGAGATTTCAGCGCTCTCCATTAAGAGTAAGCGTCTGGACGATTAGACGAAAAAGTGGCTGTTAGCGCCGATAAATCTCAAATTTCAGCCAAATATGGTACCGAATCGGGGTGAAAACCTTTTTTTTTTTGGAGGTCTTCAATCAAATTTGAGAACAAAACCACTTCAAATTTCAGTGAAGATTTTTTTTGGTCTTCAATCGAATGTAGGGACAACATCTGATGCTTTTGTACTACGATCAAGCGTGGTTTCATTGCTTCGCACCAGCCTCTTAAATCTGTCAATTTCCACAGCAAACTCAGTGCTTTCGCCATCGCTAAAACAATAAAATGCATCAATATCTCAGCTTTACTGCACCCGATATCTGACTACAGAAACTACTGCGGAGTGCTGACTGCTGAGACAGAGATAATGAATCGGCGGTTATAACAACAGATTTATGATGTAGTAAATGGTATTATGAAGTGAACTAGAGACGGAGTAAAACACCAGCTATCCAACACAAAACAAAAAGCAACTAAAACTTTAAGTTTTTTAATGTGAGCTAGCTGCCTTTATGTAGATCATTTTCTTGTTTTACTTTTAATTATCTTTGCTTGCTGTGCACTGCGAAGCCTCATTTTACCGCCCCCTCGCAGCCTGCCGCTCTTGGCGCAGAGCCAGAACCGCCAAGTGGCTGCTACGCCACTGCTTATGTACCACGCTCAACTGTTTCCATCTCTAAATGATACAAGAGTTTAAATACACTTTTAACCAGCACCTGAAGTGTAAAATATTGGATGGATGGACGTTTCCTGGAATGACGACGTTTCAGGGCGAAAAAACAAAAATATTCAAGCTCATAAACACAAAAAAAAAGATCTTCACGTCTGAATCAGTCAGAACGCTTTCTTTATGAGGGGGGGATGCTGATTTTCGATGGGGGAACGCGTCCTTCCGCGTTACCCCTAACAATTTAAGTACTAAAACAAAAATTGAAAAGGGAAAACCGTTTAAAAATTACATTACGAAAGCAATCAAATAAAACATCAAAAGTCATGATTTATTCGTTTTCTTGGTGAACCTTTTTTTTCAGAAATTTTATCACGTAAATATTTGTCATTTTGGTCCTGCTAAGCCCAACTGATGAGCCTTAAAATTAGGCGGAATGGTTGTCTTAGTCATGCAAATGTTTTTTTTTGTCTGCTTTTAGTAATATCTTATGTGAATTTTGTTGTTTGTTCGATTGCTTTCGTAATGTACCTTTTAAACAATGTTCCCTTTTCAATTTTTATTTTAATACGTGATTACTGCACCCCACTCAGCTGGGATGGATTTCCGAGTGCTACAACTTTGTTGTTCTTTTTTTTTTTAATTTAAGTACAAAACAAAATTGAAAGGGAACAATGTTTGAAAAATACATTGCAAAACCAATCGAACAAACATCATGATATACAGAAAACATTACTCAAGCAGACAAAAAAGTTTTCCAGTTGCATGCCTAAGACACAGCTGTTTCGCCTAACTTCAAGGCTCATCAGTTGGGCTAGCGGGGCCGAAATAACAAACATCACCGTGATAAAACCTCCGCGAAAAAAAACTTCACTAAGAGAATGCTTAAATATTTGCAGATACAATTTTGGCCCAAATCAATCTTTACCCATCTAATAATACTAAACCAATTAAATCTTTCCGAGATGTTAGCAAATGAAATTCTCGGCTTCGTGATACTAAACTCACTGAGCTCGTTATCAATTGAAACTGCCGTAGGTTCCCGGCTACTAATTTAACAGAAATCTTTACGGAGTCAAATTAGGCTACAGGCTACAAATTTAACTGATACCTTTACTGAATACACCAAGGCTATAGGCCTCTAGATTAATTGAAATGTCGACCGATGGAAACTCGGCTACGAGCTACAACTGTTGTCCTTTCATTCAATTGGCTTTAAGTACTGCTTTAAACTACTGAGTTTGGAGCAATTTTTTTTTTGTTATAAACCAGAAGTTTCATCTTGCGCTTTTGCTCTGATCTTCGTTTTTCTCCAACTCTTAATGTAACACTTTGTTTATTATTTTTATGTTTGTAGGTCCTCCCTCCCGTCCACCTCCTCCGTCAAAACAGAAGATTGCTGAAGCAAAAGTAAAGCGATTTATTAGTGCCAGGTAATTAGCATTTTCCAGCAATTGACAAAATGTTACATCAGAGTTCTCTTTTGAATGTTTTATTAGGTTATTTTTGAATGCAATCTCTTCAAGCATGAATGTAATCTTTTTACGCATGAATGCAATCTCTTCACGCTTGAATGAACTTACTACTTTGCATTCATGCTCAATGTATATCAGCTTATAAACGACCTCGGTTTTATGAAGTTTTACGAAAGGAAATTACAGTGCTGATTAGGATTAAGGCTAAGCTACATAAACAATAAATAGTAGTGCTAATACTTTTTCCAATGTTACTGTAAATATGTAGAAAAAATAAATAATTTCTGCACTATTCTATAAGATGCATATTACTGTATTTGAAGAAGTTGAAATATTGAGGTTTAGATGTGCAAATCATTTTCTTGTTTCGCAGCAATGAACTAACACATCCCTCATCTAATCATTTACACCCACTTTCAAGCCCTATTCGACAAAAAGATAAATTTAATGGAAGCAAAGAGAAAATACCGGTATGTTCATGCAGTAATAACTAAGAATATTACAAAAAGAGGAAAACAATAATGAATTTTTTACCCCTACATCATTTTCCTGCGTATATCAATTTGTTAGATTGGTACAATTGCAGGAGGAAATTTTTTTGCAGCATTTGGTCAAAACTTTAGTCATATTATCATGTCTCTTAACTTTACTGCAATATTGACGATTTTACTGCAGTGAGCATATCTCTAGACGGCCAAATCAGACACATGCAGTGCTTCCAACGGCTCACCGCCGCTGCAAGATTTCTTCGAAAAGAGCTGTGTTACCCAGGCGCAATGACGTCAAGTTGGGCCCCGCAAACTCATTTCACGCTGGGGGGTCATAGAGCGAGTGTAATAAAAGATTTGGTTTGAACACTGAAGTTAATTATCATCTACACTATTGTAGCCCATTGCTGATTTCTTGTGCCACAATGTAAAATACTTTAAAAGTAATCAGTCATAGGTTATAATAACTTGAAGGAAATAATTAACATTAGTGTTGCCATCTAAAATTGTCAATGTTTCTATAAAAGCTGGAGGGCACGATATTTTTGAAGTATAGATCGATTGCCTCTGAAACAGTATGATCAAGATGAATGGAGTTAACAAAAACATTCTATTCTTTGTTGGAATATATATTATTCTTTCTTCATCATCAAATGGCTGGACAAACGTGTACATGTACAAGCCAATGAATGTTGTTGCCATCCACGTTTTTGTGCCCACTAG
The DNA here is from genome assembly GCA_963965965.1 of Trididemnum nubilum. Taxonomy (NCBI): domain Eukaryota; kingdom Metazoa; phylum Chordata; class Ascidiacea; order Aplousobranchia; family Didemnidae; genus Trididemnum; species Trididemnum nubilum. The sequence continues at coordinate 20,182,726 of OZ014481.1, forward strand.
TTGGAAGCTTGTGTGTAGGACAGGATAGCATGGTGTGGTGCGAGGTTTGTTCCTCTGTTCCGCATTCGCATGTCGCATTATAGCAGCTAATCCCTATTTGTTTATGCATGAGTGGACACGGCCGGTGTCTGTTTTCAGTCGATTTGACTTCATCCATGCTACCCTGGGTAATGAAGTTCCAGGTGGGGTGTTTTTAATGCCTGCTTCAGTAATAAAGCTGTTGAACTCTTAGTATTGCTTTAATTTTGGAAACCTCATTAATTTCTTTATCTCTGAAGAACAGATTTTACGTTTTGCATTATGTACTTTTAGAATTCAAACAAAAGAAGCAGCGAATCATCGGAAAAAGAAGGTACTGAATCGTTTCTCGGAAATAGTTTAAATGATATTTTTCAAGTTTAAAGTTGTTTTTGTTCCGGGACATCAAAAAAGTTGTAAAATTTTTTCAGTACCTGTAATAACTTTGCTTATAGCCTTATAGCGACATAAAATGAACTATATCAGCTAATCATATCACCTGGAATTGAGTCCTTACCCGCTTCAACCAGAGAAATATCTCTAGTATTTAGGATTTTAGCATTTCTGCAACGCGAACCAAGTATTAGATCATTCTATGAACTGTGGCCGCTTCGTGTGAAAGCGCCAAGTCAAAATTTTCATAAAAATATTTTGTGCAGAAGAAACTTACTACAGCGCAATACCAGACATGATGGCTTCACCAGGAGGCAAAAGCATTTCTGGAAAAACTAAAGAAACAAGGTGCGTTGCCCGTGCTTGGTAAACTTAACTGACACAATGTCGTATAGGGATCGACAGTTGCAGATACAATTAAAACTATCCACTAACGCCTTTTTAGCCTATTAAATTAAAACCAGTCAAACTGAAAAAAATATATATATTGCCCTGAAATTGCTCTTTTTTTATGACTTAGTACTCAATACACCAGCGCTCTCCATTCTGACGATTCTTCTTTGACCAAAGTCAGACGGAAAGTAGCTTCAAAGACATCAACATTGTAATCAAAGCAATACTCAATACACTTTATTGAAGCTTTTGGCTTATCTTTACTCAATCAACAAAAAAACGTTAACGTTACCTAATTAAAGTATATAGCTTTTGTCAGCAAACCAGCATTCACTTTTCGATATGCTTTTCTATGTGGCCATTGAACGGCGTGTGTAGGACAAATATAGTCTTCATTTGGAATTCATAGATGCAATTTTGGTAATACTTGTAAAGGAATCCTTACCAAGTCGGAACTGTTACCAGAATTAGTTACTCATCGACTCTACAGTACACAGCCCACATTTCAAGATCACCATTGACACCATGCAACTGTAATGTTAGATCTTATTTTTAAAAGAAGCTATCTTTATCATTGTTCCTCTTAGTCTTCAAAAACCAGAAACAAAACTACTAAAATGACTTCAACCAATAACGCAATTTAAGAAAAAATGCTATTCTAACCAAATTTTCTCAACTACGAAACTGACATCTTAAATAATCGATGTGTTGGCCTAGTAGTGAATAAAGCATCTGTGCTGCTGATCGGTAAACTTAGATTCAACTTGTATTCAAGTCAAACCAAAATGATTTCACCTCAACTTCTCCAATTGACGTTCAATTGGCATGCGGTGTGGATCTTCTGCAAAGTGTCACGCAAGACTTGTGTTGTGACGAGATGACAGCTTGACTCAAAGATTGAACCGTAGGCTTGGCCCGAAGCATCTCGTCATAATCGGACTCTCAGCTTAAAGCTGTTCTTGTTATACACCACAATTATTTGTCTGGAAATTAAAGAGGGACAAAAGAAGGCAACAATTTTTTTGTTCATTTACTACGTGACCTATATTTTAAAACGGGCCTAATCTACTTAACAGCATCAGTAGCACCAGCGTTGGACAAGTTAATGAAAAACGTTAACTTCGTTAAGAGTTAATTCGCTTAGAATTTTCGAGCAATTTTTTAACTAAGTTAAATTTAAGTAGTTAGCTGAACAACAAAACTAACACAAGTTAAAAGTTAATGTGTTGATTTTTTTTTTTTTTAATCAATATTAACCTGCAATTGATGTCCATCACAATGATTCCATTTCTATACAAGATAAAAATCACTTATTCTGATTTTCTGATGCGGTGGTATTTACTATTCTAATAAAGTTAGACAGAGTAGAAGCCTTTTTTATTTTATTTTATTTCTATTTTTATGGTATTAGTACGCATGATGTAGCCTAAGAATTTAACGGATTAACGTAAACATTATAGTAGTTTAACGAAAGTTGTGGTTAATAAGTTACCTCACAAAACTTTTTAACTTTTTAACTCCTTGATGAAAAACTTAACTTCGTTATCAACGAATTAATGAGCTAATGCACAACGCGTAGTGGACACCCTCCTTAATTTGTTAATCTGGCCCTAACACCATTGCATGAGTAGTGGACCATACCATTTACGTGGTAAAAATACTCATTTTTTTATTCAGCGAAAAATATTTTTTCATCTGTATTATGCTCCAATACAAACAACGCAAGGACATCAGTTAATCAGTTTTTGAAAAATTGCCACAAATTTACAAAACTTTTACTTCATACACTATTTTTACAGAAACAATGAAAAAAGAAGACCCCAAAAAGAATTTGCGTCGGTTTCCAACACGGTGTCACTAATGCGTTCAAAAATAAACAAATATTCAAAACGAGGAAACGAACAAACGGAAACACCCATTCCTGATCCTAGTAACAAAATGAAGAATTGGCGTGAAAAACCAGTGGACTCTTTTGATGACGATGATGACGATATTGAATCCGAGGGCATTTATGCTGGTATTGATGACGATTATCCAGTTGAAAACAGTGGTTCTACCCCACATTTGACATCAGTAATGACGTCATATCGATGAAATTTTGTAAACTTTGGCATGGATCCAGAGTGAGATATAAATGGCCTACATATCCATCGCATCTGAACTCTATAGTGAGACCCTTAATGTTATTATCATCAGTTGTAATTGGTCAATAAAACGCATTATTGGATAGTCCAATGGAGCCCACAGTTATAATATTCAAAGGGGCTACGGAGATTAAAAGTCAGTCAAATGTTTTTACGCTTTCTAGCCTGAGTAAATTTTCGGAAAAGATACCAAAGTTAAAGCGAAAGTTTCGTTCGGTAATCATTTTTAATTTGCAGACAACTATTTTTTTAATGATGATCCCTTTCAAGTTCAAAAACAGCGTTTTTCTTGACTGTGCTCTCTGAGGCCAAGCGCTTCGTGGACAATTGGACATGCTTGATTGTTCATCAGTCTTCAATCGTTCTGCAGGCTAAGCAATTATTAATGATCTTCAAATCCTTGTGTTCAATTAATTTTTTGATATTTTTATTCCTTTGGCACCGTTGTAATGCTGTAGAAGTTCTTTTTTGCTTTGTATTCATGTACCTTGATTGAGTTGGGATCTTCGAAGCCATACTCTGTTTCCTAAACATAAAGACACAACATATTTTGTATTTTTTCGGAGTAATATTTTGCAATTTAAGCTTTTATTCTTTATTCAGGTTACTTTGGCTGAGCGTGTTGAGCTTCAAAGCTGCGCTATGCTTTTCAGTCAAAACAGCCAAACAAGTTTGCCGGTAACATAATTTTTGAAACAGAAAGAAATAGCATTCTCATGCATTATTCTGTATTTCTGTGTCTACTTTACACTTTTCACAAAAACGGAATTTTATCCAATTATTTACTGCATTATTTTCTTGGACTAAAATTATCAATGTTGACTCCAAATAACGTTCTGCATGATAACAAATTAAGAACTCTAACAGCAAAAGAATATTTGTTGATACAAACATAATTGGTACAGCATTATACAGACAGCACAGGAGCATTTAGAAGAACATTTAATAATTATTAACCTTAAAGCATCTAACCATATTAATAAGTTTCAATTTTTCAAATGCTTTTTTCTTGTTTATCTAATGCTCTTCAATTGCAATAGTTTGTTGTAAAACATCTACACACACCTAAGCTTTTCATATAAATGGATGATATTTGAGCAATTGCTGGATTTGATTGTGGGTTTGTGTAGTTGTGCTCTTGCTCTTTGATTCTTGATTTTGTGCTAGGTTCACTAAACAGTGTAGTTGTAGGCTACTACGTAGAATCTGTTAGGATGCACTGAAGCGAAATGGCTGAGTTACATCAAGAATATAGTTTAGAACATCTTTGGACTTCACTCTAGCGAGATTCAATAAATGATGGAATATCGTGAAGTGACGCTGATTAAATAAGCTGCTGCCCCTCTTCCAGCCTTTGTAAAAAAGCCGGTAAAAAAAAAGAGAAAAAAGAAGCTTGAATGTAGATGATGACCTTTTATAAATTATTTACAAAGAACAGAATGTTCTCTTAGTTTGTACTAGTACCTCTTGTGTTTTTTCTCTTTCAATATCTTCTTCGTTTACTGAAGTGTTTTCTACCGTGCTTATTTTTGTGTCTTTTGAAGATTCGTTGTCGAAAACTGGACAGAAATACAAAATTGTAATTTATGACATTAAAATAATGCTGTATTATTTGATCTTATAAATAAATTACTAATTTATTGTGGATTGTTGGATTACTCTTTAACTGTAGGTGCCTTATGTGTCACGTTTCAAAGATTGCAATTTAAATTGTATTCCTACTACGTGACCACGGATGCTGCACAAAATCCCAAATGGACAGAATCCCGAAACGAATAAAATCCCAAACAGGTCGAGATTCCGAATGGACAAAATCCCAAACTGAACAAAGACTCGATTTTCGGGATTCTGATTGTAAAAAAAATTTTCACAAAACTCAGGCACGTGATGATCAAAAATGAAAATAATCCTCCAAACGTTTGGTCAAAATCTTAGGGTAAAATTGTGCTTCAAATTACCAGCATTGGCTTGTTACTTTATCTAGACATAAACGTTCTCATAAAAGTATTTTCGCAGTTAGGTAGCAAAGCTTCGAAAAGTCTTTTTCGATTGGCAACTCCGAGAAAATCTAAATCCTTGAACGGTGATATCTTAAACAGCCGTAGAAAACCAAAGAAAGATAATGCTTTATTGTTTCAAAATTTTGCTTGACATTAACAAACCTGAGTAATCATATAGATCGATGGCACTTTCAAATACAATAATTTCAAGGGGGAGAATTATTTTTTAGAACTTCATAATGAAAATCAAGCTTAATTGTTACTCTATTTTCTAGATTTAAAAATTCATATTTGAAGGATAAGCTCTCAAAATGATTGCGATATACTTACCAGATCTCTCATCAATGTCCTCCACTTCACTCAACATTGGAGCTCGTATCCCCCGACGGAGTGTGGAGGACCTGCACGGAGGAGATAAAACAAGCCGTATTTTTTGAATAATTTCATCTCGCTCCCGCTTCTTTTTTGATTTTGGCAAAAACGATATAAATAGCTAAAAAGTTTAGTGAAAGTGAAAGAGTTTTGCTTAAAACCAGCTACTGTAGAAAGTCCATTAAGACGACAGTGTTGTTAATTGACCCTGACGAGTTGTTAACAGGCCAAACCAATTCTTAACTAAGTTCATTTAGCCGCATGAACATTACTGAGCCCTAATCGTCATTAGGGCGTAATCGTGTAATCTTGAAGCAACAGGCTGCTATTTTTGAAGTAATAACAGACTGACGACGTACTCAATTTTGCTGCATTGAGTGCACTCGCACAGTTTATTACTTTATGTATGGTTTTGCTGCTTTTGCATTGGATCAGTGGCTTCTATTTATTTCCAATACCGCCTGCGCTACCTCAACGAAAGTAAAAAAAAAATAGAATTTCAAAAGTATACCTTTCAGAAACTTGAATTTTTTTAGGTTAAATTTATCAAAAAATAAAAATAAACAACCATTATGTGTTTCCAAATGAGTAAATTAACCCTTACCAAATGGCGGGAGTAAAAAATCTGTTAATCTTGAAGAAAATACTTTACACTCTCGACTCAAATTTTTTATACAAACGAAGAATGCATATTTGCATAGTAACATGAAAAATTAATTGTTTAATTTTTTTTTAATTGAAGTGAATGAGAATTGCTTTTTTGGTTCTAAAAAGACGTAGACATTAAACAAGAGGGGCCAGAACATTAAAACATATTGCGCAGCACTTCGGTTATGCTTTTAGAGGGGCTGTCGAGTTATTTATTGACAACATTTTAGGCCTCCTAATACTCTTACTGAGACGTCACATTATTTAGTTGTCCAGTGAATGCCTTTTGGAGCTCGTAAGCTGGAGAATCAAAGAAACAAGCTCTTCGCAGCTACAAAGCCATTGCTGAATTCATTGCTATTTGCATTAATATGCAATATGCATAGTATTGTGTGGTGTGAAATGAAAAAAAAAAGAAACAAAAACTCGGCACAATGGAGGCTCGTGATTGTGACATCACTATTGAATTATTACAAATCAATTATACACTCATGCGTAGCAAAACAGGTGATCGTTTCGACCAGAGTTTTTTTTTAAGGCGACTTGAGAAACCAAAACGGTCTCTCAAAATTGTCCAGCGGTCTCTTAAAATCTGCTTCTACGATAGCGTAAACAAAGTTAAGTACGCTCTGGAACAATAAGTAAAAATATTCATAAACTAACTGTTTACGTTGTGTTTTACGTTATAAAATCCCAGCATGCCAGTGCCCAGTAGTCTATTAGGTTATGGAAAAATGAGAGGAAATCATCATAATTCAACTTTTGAAATCATCAAAAACGACTTTTGTAAAAGTCAATTGTTACTATTTCACTTCAGTCATTTTCACTAAATCACTGTCTACTTTAGACTAAGGCTATAGACTAGTGTGAAACTTGGTATGACTTCCCATCAAGCCAAATAGGACATTCGTTTCTTAACTTGACTAAAAGTGATAATGTTAACTAGAGGCTAGGCTACTTCGCTTTAGTTCAATTAATTAATAAACTCTTTTAGGAAGCTGATAGAGAAAAGTATACTGGTATTTTAGTCATTTACTATTTTAGTTAGTGTTTGGAGAATGTAGCTACTTTTTACATAAAGAGTTTAGTAGATTTAGTACATTTGTACAGTAAACTTTTTTAAGAGTTACATATTAGAGGCGAGGCCGTGGAGTTTCGCGGTTAGTCTTCAGAGCACAATAGCCTTAAAGATGTTGGAATTCAAACAATGGGCAGATGGTGATGAAACTGATGATGATGGCCCAATGGAATTGGTTCCATTAAATGAGTTAGAAACTGAAAAGTTTTTATTATGAACTCTAATTTGCTGACAATAAATGTTGATTGAAACAGTTGTTGAGCGCAATTTCAGTTATAAATTAAGGTAAAATATTTGCGGTCTTTCAAAATTGTTTAGCAGTTCCTCAAGCCTAACCTTAAAAAAACACTGGTTTCAACAACGGTTTACATTCCTAATACATTTCAAAACCATTTTAAGTAAACAAGCGCACCAATTACCTTTGGCACGTGACCCACAATCGACGTAAGCGAATTTATCTCTCTTTGAATTGTGACATCACTGATTACGAATATCATTTTAATGTTTAACTCCATTAATTTGCGTAGACCTGAAAAAGTACAGTAGAAATATTACAGTATTTTGCAATTTAATTTCGAGCAGTAATATAATTTGGCCCTTTTTTGCATCGGCGGCGTACACCGCATGGTGTTTGCTTAGCAAAAGTAGATTTATATCAATTAAAATTGTAATTGCAATCACATTTTATTTACCAAGTTGCCTCGGCCTGAAACCAGCGAAAGAACTTTTCGGTCTTCTAATCAAGCTGCCACCTGTCCATCTGTCTATCACAAACAATGGAGGCTTCACATTTACCTTTTATTGCTAAACGTCAAGCAGGAAAGCTGTTAAAACCAATTTTTAATAGTCTTTGGTTTGACCCGACGGGCAATTGAGCCAGAGTCTACCGTTTCGGTAGCCGACGCTCTATACCCACACCACCGCTGATTAGTCAATGAAAAGAAATTACCCTAGTCATTTTTCATAAAACTTTTTCCAGGCCAAATTTATCTTTTTTTCAAACTGGAGTCTTCTATGTTCTGCACCAAAATAATCTTGAGGGTTTTTGAGCTAGATCAAAAGCTTGTACTTTTGGTCAAAAAACTTTTGCATCTAAAACAGTGGACTGGGAATGGCGGTATACTGGCCAGCAATGTCTAGCATTGTAATGATGCCAATATGTAGGGGTAGTAAACTATAACTTTACATGTCTTCTTCTTTGGCACTTTTTGGTTCGTTTCCAAAAAAGTAAGTAACTCGTAAAACAAAACAAAAAATAACAAAAAAGCAAAAAGCATACCTGGCTTGTTCTAGAAGCGATTAACAAGCTTAAGGGCGAGTTTTAACATTATTTTATTTTTACGATTTGTCGTTCCTATTTAAGTGAACTTTTCCGAAGTTTTGAAAAATGCCTACAGTGCATTCTATTTTAAAGTAAAATCCATCAAAAATCAAAACAAAACAATCAAACGCCATTCTTCACATGAGATTAGTAAACCGGTATCGTTCAATTCAGACAACGGCCGAATCTAAAAGCGTACTTCCCCAAAGTCAGTTTATTTTGAATCTTGTGTTTGCCTTTTTTGCCGTAATTAACATTCAAATATTATTTTGCAAATGATACAATAGAACTAATATTCAAATTTCAGTCATAGCTACCAAGTAAATTACTGTATAGTTCTACAGTGCGTTGATAATGGCACCAGCTGAAGGCAGAAACGTTTGAAATACACTGTAATCTCAACCCCTTCGGCTGTAACTTTTATTATTAAGGTAATATTCAAATTAAGCAACTAAAATCAAGTAATATATTACAGAGAATAAGATAGAACTTGGAAAGTTTTTCCAAAAGCGTTGCTAGAGCGACCCAGAAATCCGAATTCGTGACTTTTGTGCCAAAAAACAACCATCAGTCCACTCTACTGTTCATTGCAGAGTATTTGCGTATAAATATAGAAAACGTTAGGCAAATTTACAATCGCAATTGCGTTATTTTGGTTATATAAACTTCTTTACCTTCGGAAAAGCAGTACATGCACCAGTCGTTAGTCATATAGGCTGGAGTAAATAGCACAAGAAGCCGACGACATTTATGAAGCTTCGATTGAACTTTCTCTGAAAAATCTGCAAACGAAAATCGTTAAAGAACATTACATGGCAACTCAAAAAAAGCCATTTCTACTGTGCGTATTATATTGTACTGCAGTGGTTCTCAGTTAACACAAATTGAAGCCAATGATATTTGATAAAATGTTGAAGAGAAGTTTCGACTTCTTTACTGCAATGAATTTTATTTAAATGCAATTTATTTCTTTGGAAAAAAGGAGACGGCGATTAAAAGCAGTTGTGTTTCCAAATTACAGCGATTACTTTTGAATTGCTTTTGCATCAATCCATCATTCATGGTGCAACTGTTCCAGAGATACTCCACTTCAAGCACATTGTCGTACCATAGACTTTACCGCGACTTCGGCAATTTTAGAGAACAATAATGACCTTAATTTATTTTTGTCTACGAAGCATCGCTGATTAATGCTACAGTAGTTCCGTAGTGTAAAATTGATCAACAATCCGTTGCAATGTCACTGGGGTAATTGATTGATCCATATTATCCTCCATTCACGAGGAAGCGCTGGTGGCGCTTTTATTTTGGACGAATCCTGACCCACAGAGAAGTTGCCCATTTTCCAAGTTTTCTGGTCGACGTTTGACTTCTTTCCTCGTAAATTTGCTGCTTGTTCAAAGCCACGAAGCAGAGATAATCATCATAAAGCGCCTTATCTCTGAAGTAGTTGGGGCAAGAAAGATGGAGTTATGCTGCTATCAATGAAATCAAATGCTTCAGTGTACTCGCTGTATTACACCGAAGCGTGTAACCAGTTGGGGGGCCCATCTCCGCGTCATTGCGCCTACGGACTAACAGCTCTTTTCGAAGAAATGTTGCTGCTGAACCGTTGGTAACACTGCGTTTGATTTTAGTGACCCGAGATTTGAACCTTAGACCTCTCGCTTCTGAGGTGAACGCGTTACTGCTCGACCTATTGCCCGGTGTTAAAGCAAATGCAATCCAAAATAGAATCGCACTAACTTTAGAAATTTATTTTGCCTGCAATCCTTCTGTGAGAGAGCCAAGAAAAATTATTAGCAGTTCATTAGCAAAACACATAATAATTATTATTAGCCTTTCTCACCTAATTGAGGCAATAGGTTATCATCGTCAATATAAAATTTATAACTGTATTTTCGCTGTAAAATGTCCACAATATTTTTCTGCACAAACTTCATATCAGCAGTGCTTTTTCCGATGGACACATACGCGTCGTATTCTTTGCCATCTGCAAAAGCGAATATTAATTTGCATTAAAGGGGGATGCAGCATCCAGCCAAAAGCGTACTTTACAGTAGCTAAAATCGAAATCTAATTTTTGAAATTTTTTGCTGTCATTTCAGGGCTAGCCTACGGTTGCAAAGATATTCTCCCTAAGAAGTATCTGGAAACCTAAATCTGTTTTTTTAGCCTGAATTTCTAAGGACAAGAGAGACTGAATAATATTTACCCTTCCAGCAACATCACATGACTAATCCAATATAAGTAAACCCCTCTTTTTTTCTGGAAATTCAGGCTGGGAAAACAAACTCAGGGTTTCCAAAATCAGAGGATATCTTTTTGCATTAGTTGAATATCTTTAGCACCGCAGCCCAAAAATGAGAACAAAAAATTTCAAAAATTATATTTCGATTTTAGTTATTGTAACGAAAAGAATTAGCTGGATGCTTCATACTTTGATTACTGTTAACATCAGTTCTGGATATGGAATAAACTTCTTTTTGTTCAAATGTAAAAAAAATTGCTTACGTTGAGAAAGGCAAATCGCAAACGACACAATCTTACCATTAAGCCACAAAACAGCAAAAACCCTAAAGTTGTCTAGTCAAGGTGCTTCCTGATAACGCCGAGTTATTAAAAAAGATAAAGACAAGTTTGGTAGAAGGAAAAAACAATAAAAACTTGCTCCCAAAAACATTCAAAGTCTAGGCGATCATTTGCATATCCAATTAATATAGGATAGCAAATAGCCTATCTCATTTATCCGATAAATTGTTGCAAGTAGAGCCAACCTTACAGGAAGAATAACGCGCGACTAGTCAGAAGCAAACATTAAAGACAAACATTACGTCATTCATCACTAGCAATACTGCAAGGTGATATGACGCTGACAGATAGTAAGTAGCAATTCGTTATTTACCACTGGGCTTGAAAGCTCGAAATTCATACTACAAGCAACTTTTTTGAGAAATATACTTGATCTGGTAACTTTTGCCTGCTTAACAGAAATCATTTATGCCTTTGAGAATATTATAAAGCGATATTGCACACTCTTAGAACATATTGTGGCTTTCAGTTACGTCAGCTTTATTTTTCACAACAAATAATAATCTCTGTTCGATTTGAAAAGTGGTGTGAAAGATCTGTAATTCATCCAGTGCGTAAAACCAACATAGTCATTCCGGGCTTGCTCCCGCTTCCGGCCGTAAAACGAAAATATCCGTCTTGGGAAAATCAAACAACTATAGCTTACTCTTTTCAACACTGTCTGATGTCGTAATTACGCAAATTTTTGTTTCAATCTAAAGCTGGATTTACACAGCATCCGTTTTTCGGCCGCTTATGTCCGTTTTTGTACGTTTTTTCTTCTCCATTAAAAAATATGTTTTTTCAACTGCGTTTGTATATGTCCATATCTAGACTAAACCAGACTGGCACATACTGCATGGGCAATAGTTTAAAAAAAAATTGTTTGTAAAGAGGTATACAAGTACAGCCCTACTTTGAAATATCGCTCTCATCGTTCATATATAAAATTTGTGAACAAAATTTATCAATATGTAACAGTCTAGTAAGTGCGAATATGGACTAAATAAAAAATGCGGACGAAAAGCACATACATTTTCATTTAGAAGCAAAAACCTAACCAAAAAACGGACAAAAACGAATGAAAAAGGGATACTGTGTAAATTCAACTGAATTATTTACTCTCCTCTTCGTTTACAATTATGCACGCTTTATTCAGATGACAGCACGAAAACAAAAACCAGCTATGCACGCAGTATCGCAGCTTATTGTTTATTTTTATTGTGTTTATCTTAGATGCGAGCTTTTGGCCCACGCTTCGTGACTGTTGAAAAACGAAACCAGATAAAGCAATAAGCGAGTGGCAAATTTAATTCCACACTGAAACAGTGATATAGCGTTACATGTTAATTCTGCACACGGGTTAAAGATCATTGTGAATTCTATATTTGTGTTTTTAGCATTAATGGGTAGTTCTGCTTTCTGCAATTTCAAAAGCTTACGGATTTATCAATTGCCATTTTCGATTCATCAATCAATATCTTAGTTGTTCTCAGATTTGGTAGACGTAGACTATTTTAGGAGTTCAAAAGCTACACTTGGCCAAGTACAATTTTGCGACAAACATCATTAAAAAATACTGTACAGTACAAAACTGTAGAGCAAATAAATAATCGTTTACATGGCCTCAAAAGCATGTTCTTTGATGCTTAGAAGAGTTCCATCTTTGATTCAAACAGGCAAATGCTACAGTCTCGTAGTGAAAAATCACGTTGTAGACTAACTTCCATTTAAATTTGAACAAGGTAAGGGTTTTTTGAGTACGTCTCTTACAGTAGTTTTGATTTGTTTTTCCTAATTGCAGAATACTCTCTTGAAGAGTTTTGTTATAATTTCAGATGTTTGTTTTCCTTTTCTCCCGCAGGGTATGGTTGCTCAAAAAAACATGCCAAATTGTGTTGTTAACGTTTCAGCAAAAGATGATAAACATTTGGTAGAGCAGGATGCCACCAACATCTTTTGTGTATTTTTTTTTAAACAATTTTCTGGAAGAAAAATGTTTTAAACGAGAATTAGGTTGCGATAAGGGGCAGCAAACGTTCATTTAACTCATTTATTGTATGTCAAGAAAAACTTTAAGAATTTTTTGACATTTTTGCGACAAATTTCAAAATTTTGCCACTTCTAGATCAAAAGATATTTGCATATATTTTCCCGCTATCTGTTGCCAATCCTTTTATTTTGAAAATAATTTTTGAATCACTGATCCGTGACTGCTCCTTGGCATGTTTTGGACGCCAGCTTGAACGCTATCTAGTAGACCTATGCCTATCAGAGGTGGAGTCGAGTACGCAAGGCCGCGCAAGGCTCGAGGCCAAGGCCAAAGACACAAAAAAAAATCCGTGGCCAAGGACAGCCCTTCCGAGGACAGACCCTTTCGAGGCCAAGGACAGGAATGCTCGAGGCCAAGGACCAAGGACACCGGTACAAGTGTTCTCCAAAAGAAAAAAAGGTCTTCAAAAACTTTTTTCAGGCGATCTCCAAAAGAGGAAAACAAAAAAGGTCTTCGCAAATATTCCCCGAGGTTTCCAGCGTTTTCCAACGACGTTTTAACAATTCTAAAAATAGTGCTGTCCTCCAGCCAAGGACAGGACAATTTTCGAGGGCTTGAGGTTTCAAGGCTAAGGACTTCAAAATGTATCCTCAAGGACTCCACCTCTGATGCCTATCACCTTATAGCTCCAACCACCTTTAGCAACCTACCAGTACTGGTAGAGTTCAAACTACTAACCTTGTCTAATTGTTTTTTTAGACAAGGTTTTACTCTTGGAATAGCAACAAACAACTACTAAACTAACTTAATTAATCATTTAGCTATGCTAGCCTACCAGCCGAGGCCTATTTTTCGTTTTTTTCCAAGCGCAGCAAATCGCTAATGTTTTTGCTAAAAGTAGCAAATTCACACCCATACTTTTTACATTTGAAAAGCAATTTACCTCATCAGAATCACAGCAGAAACCTAGCAAAAGCCCATTCTACCCTGAGACCTACAATCGACAAAGCTTGTCTAAATGGTAAAGTCTAAAACACCAAAAAAATGCAGTCAGAATCGACACGCTTGAGTGATTTTCCAATTTTGATTTGTGGGTTTGTTCGAAAGTTTTGAGAATACGTAGAACGAATTTTGTAAATTTAAATCAAGCAATTATCAAAAACTCACTCAAGCGTGTTGATTCTGAGTGCGTTTCTTTTGGTGTTCTAGACTCTTTCGTCTAAAATCACGAATACAAATTAGATGTTGTCATGTTGCCGCAGTCGAATTTTTTCCCGGAAAGTCAAAATCTTTCCCGTTAAAGCTATTTTACGTCAAACAATGAAAAACTGGACAAAAGCGTTGGTATTCAATTATTTTTCCCATATCTAGTGTTAAAATTCCAAAATTGGATTTCGTTGCCCCTTTAAGTGCATTTTACTTAACCAAATGCTCATTCATGCAGTTTATTTTGAAAGGACTGAACTTTAAAGAATTTGCGCACGTTTATTTTTAAGTTTCCTGTTGGTATAGCATGTTGCGAATGGCAATCCTGTTAAATAAATTTTTCGCTTTTTCGGTAGTGAGCAATTAATTCTTTTAAGCAATATCATTCTGTGCGGAACAGATTTGAGAAGTTGTACTGGAATTGTCGCAAATTCGTGATTTGCTCACCTTCATTCAGGATCGCAACCGAGATTTAGCTAAGGGAGGGGCTTGAACAGGGGCGTATTTAGGGGGGCCATTGGGCCATGGCCCCTCCCTTTGGGTTGCCAGGATAGTATAATTAGCATAGAATAGTATGCAAAATTGCGACATGGCCCCCCCTTTGTAAGTTGGGCAGAAGCTTTGATCACACCAGTAGCATAGCCAGGGGGGGCAGTTGGGCTATAGCCCCCCCCCCCCCCCCCATTGGCATGTCGACCAAACTGCAGAATGGGAAAAACACTACGTTTTTAGCACTTTTGAGACTGTTTTATGCACTGGTGTGGACTACATAGTGATTTAAAACATCTTTTGAAGCATATATTCAGGGTGGGGGGGCTAATTTGTCAAAAATAAAACCAACAAATAAATGAAAACTTTGAAAAATGGTAAGAAACAAGCAATCAAATTTGATCGCAAGTGTAAAAATGCTAAACATATGTGTCATCATAGGTGGCGGAACCGGGAGGCCGGGGGGGCCCCGGCCCCCCCACTTTTTTCAGGGGGGCCCTGGGGGGCCCTAATTTATGTGATTTTTTTCTAAAATAACACTGCTGAAAAATGTTTTTGCAACTTAATATCATAGACGTCGAAACCAGAAGGCGGAGAATGCAGACTCACACTCCTAACCGGGTGGGAAGGCATTGGACTATATGCATTGACTTTTACGACGATGACTCAAAATAATTTTTGTAGCGTAATTTCTCCTCTTGAGCTTAACACGAGATCGATTTCATTCCCAATTGTGATGCTCGTGTTAAGAGTACGATATCTTCGGTTTAGGTTTAATACCTGTGCGGCTGTCATTTTTGCAACTATACGATGTTTATGTTATTTTGAAAGTGATTTCAAATCTCTAAAAATAACCTCCCCTCATCACGGTTATTGTACCCAGCCGCCGTTCTTTGCATTGTTACGTAATTATTATAAGCGTCACGGACGAAATAGGAGCGAATTTGATTGGTGTGCAGCTGATAAACAATTATAGGTTAATTTGTGGAGTAAAAAATGAGTACTATGCTACATTAGTTTCTCAGATAATTCATTCATTTTTTTGTTCTTGACCACCACAAAAATAGTAAATAGCGAATGGATACTAACGCGAAAAGTAACATATGTTGAATCTGGAAAAGGAAGAAGCGACGCAATCTTCATATTTTGCACTCACGCGTTTCAAGTAACTTTTGGAAGGAAGCCAAAATGGAATGCCTCAAACGACGCTTGCTCTAAAAAGCGTTGTCAGTAGCGTAGCCAGGGGGGAGGGCGGGGGGGGAACTATAGCTCTCCCCCATTGGCATGTCGAACAAAATGCAGAATGAGAAAAACACTACGTTTTTAGCACTTTTGAGACTATTTTAGGCGCTGGAGTGGACTAAATAGTGATTCAAAACATCTTTTGAAACATATATTCAGGGGAGGGCTAATTTGTCAAAAACAAAACCAACAAATAAATCAAAACTTTGAAAAATCGTCAAAAATAAGCAATCAAATTTGATCGCAAGTGTAAAAATGCTAAACATAGGTGCCATCAACAAATATACTATAAACTACGGAATAGGAAGGCTATTCAGTATTAGTTAATTACCAATCATTTCTCTCAAATCTCTTTTCATTAGCCCCCCCCCCCCCCCCCCGCAATTTTTTTTCTCTATGAACTGTATACGAAATAGATTACTCCGTGTGAGTTTTATTGAACTATTCTATTTTATAATTTACCAGCATCTAAACAAGAGAACTAACATTTTACCATTAGCCACCTCCCAAATAGCACATTTATGCCACCAGTTTAATCATGTTTGCACTGCCAATTTCTAAGCCACGTTTTAAAAGCATTATTTTTTAATCAAAGTAGCCCTAAAATTAAGTTATTTTTGCTAAAAAATGCAAAATTTTCGAGCGCTGGGAGCTCCACCCCTAGACCCCCGTGCCTCCGGCGTCTGGGGACCCCATCGGCTATCTTCCCCAAAACAGCCCACCCCACCCCCACCCCCCCCCCCCCCCCCCCCTTTACGGATTTCTGGCTACGCGCCTGTTATATGTTATTTGTATATGTTGCTGTTGAACTTAACACGTTTATAATGCTAATATAGAAATAAAACGAAAAAGATAAAATCGTTTTTCTGCAAACGTTCGTTAGCAGAACAGTCAAGTTCAAAACCTCCATCTAAGCAGCCGATAATAAACCAAGGGGAAGATAGCGACGAAAATTCGGATAATGGTAGTGGCCTTGACAGCAATTTAAGTTCAAGCTATGATAGTCGAAGTGGTACTGGTACTCCCAAAATGATAAGTAAGTTTGCAAATTTAGCTCAGGGATCCCAGATTTAGCTAAACGGAGGGCTGAAGACTTGGTTTGGAATAGAAATATTAAACTGTCTTTTACAATTTACGGTTTGCAATAGACCCACAATATGATAAGCTGAGTTTATTTTTAAGTCAAGCGGACAAGCTAATGGAATCGCAGTCGCAAAATTAACTGTGATCAAATACTGGAGATTTTGGCAAATCTTTGTTAAGCTATGCGTTACTACAAAAAAATTAAGTTCTCATAGATTTAAGCAAGACTGTGGACTCGTGGAGTACAGGAGTCGGAACTTTAAGAAATATAGGAAGTTTAAAAGCCTACAATGTTATTTGTAAACAAAGGGAAAAAATTGGTCAGTATATTCTATACATTTCCAAAAAAAATTGAGGCAAGGCCCTAGCTTATCAGGTATCCTCCTTTTTATCGGGCTGTATGTCGAGTTTAATGTGTACATTTGCAGTGTGTTTACAAACAAATAACAATGAAGCTTTTTTGCTGTGACTAAATTTGCGACTGTTTTATTATGGATATTGAATAGGCCTAATATTATTGCTATTGTTTTTGATGATTAATTAGGGCTTGGAATAACATTTACGGGCGCACTTTTTAAAACGAACTGCGTTGTTTCGGTAACCTTTAGCGACATGCTGCATTTGCAGTAGCTAGTGCTAAAACAAGGAAAATCGCTGTAAGCTTATAACTGCGCGTTATGCGCTGTAGGTGAAAAAACTGGATAGACTTTGGGCCCCCCCACTTTCAAAATGGTTCCGCCATCGCTGGGTGTCATCAACAAATATACTATAAACTAAGGAATAGAGGAGGGGGCTATTCAGTATTAGTTAAATCTCTTTTCATTAGCCCTCCCCCAATTATTTTTCTCTATAAACTGTATACGAAATAGATTACTCCGTGTGAGTTTTATTGAAGTATTCGATTTTATAATTTACAAGCATCAAACAAGAGAACTAACATTTTACCATTAGCCACCTCCCAAATAGCCCATTTATGTCACCAGTTTAATCATGTTTGCACTGCCAATTTCTAAGCCACGTTTTAAAAGCATTATTTTTAATCAAAATAGCCCTAAAATGAAGTTATTTTTGCAAAAAAAATGCAAAATTTTCGAGCGCTGGGGGCTTCGCCCCCACACCCCCAAAACAGCCCCCATTGCGAATTTCTGGCTACGCGCCTGCATCACACAAAGGTTATGTTTTATTCGTTTGTTGTAGGCCTTCACCCAACTCTGGGCAAAAAATCGGACTAAGTTTGAGTGAAGACCTTTTTTTTCTTTTTTCTTTTTTTTCTTTTTTTTTTTTTTGCTCTTCACCTGATTTTGGGCAAAAAATCGGACTGAATTCGGGCGGAACAATTTCTTATTCTGATCTTTGTTCTTCTCAAATTTTCTGAAGTTCCTGCCCCCCCTTTTCAAAATCCTGCGTACGCTACTGGGCTTGAACCAAAAGCTATCTTTCACTGCGTTGAAGAATGTATAAAGTGGACCAAAATGTTGAGGAAACCGATCATATCAAATGTTGCATAAACGAGGGTCTGAGAAAAGGGTCCACAGCCGTCGGAGGCCATAAGGGAGTCTGTTGGCGAAGAAGCCAGAGAAATTTAACTCCACTTGAAAAAACTTAGCACATTTTTGGTGCCAAAATCATTTTAAATTACTAAGACCTTCTTCCCTCCCACTTACTGGTCATGTCTAAAACTCGTTTAAAAGCTGGTATATTTAGATTTGATTTTAGATTTGATTTTAAATTTAAATTTACTATTTTGACTTGAGATTTGATTTTAAATTTTTTATGTTAGTGACTAGGCCAAAGAAGGAAAAGTTTCAGCAAGGCCGTAGTGGAGACCAATTCGTCCGAGATGGCAAAATTTTTCCTAGACCGAAACCTAGACCAGCATTTTCTGAGGCCTTGGGTTCAAGACCGGTAAAGTTCAAGACCAAGACCAGAAAAAATGACGTCATTATAGATTTATCAAAGCGATTACGTCATTGAAACAATTCACGACGTCCTTTCACCAATACTTCCATTACAACTATTTCGACGAGTGACTTTCGCCCAGAGTTGTAAGTCGGGCCGGGCTTTTCGGGTCGGGTTCGGGCCTAAAGTCGACAAAAATTTCGGGCTTAATTCGGGCCTGAGACGTGCTTTTTGTCTTGAGTGCACAAAAATATAATCAAAACAACTTGGCAACATTGCTAAATTTTTCAGACCTAACTTAACTTTCGGGTTTTTGTGGGCATGATTTGGGTTTCAAATTAGTTTTCGGGTTTGGGCCGGGTTCGGGCTTGTGTTTTCGGGTTCGGGCCGGGTTCGGGCTTATGTTTTCGGGTTCGGGCCGGGTTCGGGCCTGAACTAGTCGGCCCGTTTACAACTCTCCTTTCGCCACCAACTAAATTTTAAATAGTGGAGTCTACTTAATTTTTGATTGTTTTGTTTTTTTGTTTTGTTTTTTCAAGAATTGCTTGCAAATGAAATTGACTAAAGCTCAACCTTAATCCATAATTACTTTTAATGGTGTTTTATTCGAAGTATTGCTGAAACACAGAGAGAAATTTGCTAATTAACGCGTTGAAAAAAATCCAAATTAAAGTACATTAAGCCAGTAAGTAAAAAACGACATCGCTAAAAAATAATTTTCTAAAAGCTTTTACTGAATTAAAAAAAAAGTCGATTTTAGTTATGTTTTACTACTAGTTTTTGAAGGAAAAAATAAGTGAAAAAAAAGCAACAACTACGCTTCACAATCCATAGCTAGCAGGACAGTCAATACCAATTTTAGGCAATGTCAAATTGCACCATGATCATATGGGCACCATAATAATTATAAAGTTCCGTTAGTTTAGATTATTTTACATTATAGAGCGCGCATGATGTCAGCATATTCCAACTCAGAATTAGAAATGTCATAGATCTAATTAGAACTGCTTAAGTGATCCAGTATGCTTCTGAACGATTTAAAAAAAACGGAGTTCAATAGTACATATCACTTACCAGTGGCGTTAGCAGGTTTGCATAAATCTCGACAGCATAAATAAAGTCGATTTTTATGCTTCCTGTAGAAAAAAAAACTGACCAACAAAATAAACAAGATAATGATAATGGCGACTAATACTTGCAACCCAATGGAAATTCCGGCAATAACAACAGTATCTGCAAAGATATAGAGATAATTAGAGTTGTTAAAATAAATAGTAGACAATTGAATAACGTACAAAATAATTTCGGCTTTTTTCACAAAGACTGTTTGAGATACAATTTTTTTTGCAAAAAGCAGTAAATTTTGAGTTTAAGCTGGCTGTTCTGAAATTTTCACGACTTTTCAGCCTCACATGTTCTTAGTTCGTTCTTAACTTTATTGGAGAATAAAACGACACAAATTTATTCTTGCTTGGTTAAAAATTGTCTATGGTTGTTAAAAGCTGTCCATGCTACATGAATCACAGGGACGTGCGGGCAGGGGAGGCAGGTGAGGCCGTGCCTCATCTGTAGAATTGTGCAAAGGAAAACGAAAATAAAGTATATAATTAAAATAAAATGGTTTCACACAAATCAAAATATTTATCAAAAACTTTATTAATTTTTGTCATATTTACCGTACTTTTTTTGTGTATTCACTGCTTTTATGTTATGTCTTTCGCATTAAACCGCCCCAACTACTCGGTGCAATATTGCTATCACTACGGCGTGCCATAGAGCATCGCTTCAAATATGCGAAGTGAGGCATTGTCAATTGTGCCTCACTTCAGCTAAGCAAATTTTAATGAACAAAGTAAAAGTATGCCTTTTTTTCTCAGACAAATCGCGAACAACGCATAATGCTTTTAAACCTGATTTTGAGGCGCGCCTCACCTGTGACGTCATAGAATGAGAAAAAGTTTAAGCATTTTTTTTGTAGTCTTTCGTTCATTGCGAAATTGAACAAGTTATTTTTTTAGCGAAATAAAAACAATTTAATTCGAGAAAATGAACTAAAATGGAAGAAAATTTAGTCTCAATGCTGAGAGACTATATCTAAACTTAGTTTTTAATCTAAACTTGAAGTTGCAGCTAAAAGAAAACCGATTTAAAAGACTTGATCGAGACATCATTACGAAAGAACCCCTCAATTCAGAAAGAGTAGAACCGTACTCAAGAAAAGAGTGGTTGCGCTACAAAAATCTTCATTTTTGCTTTCATGTTTTTAGCAAATAATAATGTTGGGAAACCGAAAAGTTTGACGTCCTTCGTGCTCGACTCCTGGGAAATCATAACGACTTCCACTGGCAGTTAGGTGGCCAGTTCAACCACCAACCCTGCAGCCGCAAAGCAGCTCGAGTCATAAGATGCACTGAGCTAGTGAGGGCTGCCGACGAGAGCTAAAAGCTCGAAACTGCGCTGTCCAGCTCTGTGCATAATAATGTTGGGACTGATACCAGGTTTTTGTGACTTAGAGAATTTGCCAAGAAGGCTTAGCCAGCACGAAGACTTTAATAATGTCCACATTCAAAGCCAAGTAATAGGCTAGGCTACCTTTATAGATTTTCGAAATTTCAAGAATTGATTTAGCTTTAAGTGAACGGCAAAAATTAAACGAGTAATTAATTATCAAAAATTTGGTTTTCGTTTAATGGCTATGAAAACAATTATTTGCTTGTCATTTATTGTGATAAATAATTTTTTTGCAAACATGTGTGTGAAAAAAAATTGTGCCTCACCAACCAAAAGCCTCACCGCACGTCACTGATGAATCATGACTGTTGTTAGACAGCTCAACAATGGAAGCAATACAGAAAAGACCTAGAAAATTCTTATGATTTGGTACAAAGTCAAATACATTGTGCTATAGCCTGTAGCTCATATTCATAATCATTTTTTCATGCTGAAGCAGGCATTGTTTATAATTTGTTCTTAAATCATTAGCGAAAATGAGCCTCGTGTTTTTACAAAATTGTTCTTATAAAAAAATGTACAGCAGCATGTACCGAGGTTATGGGCTGGAAACGGTTAAGGAGTAGGACTTGTTCATGCAAAATGACGAAAGTAGAGGACTGTGATAAATGCATTTTAGTCTTACTGCTGTACCCGCAAAACGAATGAATTAGCGAATGAAACGTAATAAAAAGAAAAAAAATTGCAAGCAGTAACACTTGCAACTGAACACCATTTGAAACATCGAGTGATTGTAAATGGGTTTGGCATGACCATTTCCATCGGACTTGGCTTGGTACGGGGGCGAGGAATAATTTTTTAACATTTTTAATTTTAATTATCAGCTCTTGATTTTATAAGTTGTTTTTGTGGAGGAAACTTTTAATGATTTCCATCATGTAGGGATATCAAGTTTTAATTGGAAGTATAATTGTGATTGCATTTTATTCACCAAGTTGCATTGGCCAGGAGACTCCATTACACAAGCGGTAGAAGGCTAAACTTTTCACACTATTCCTTTTAATGGTGAAAGTCAAGCAGGAAAGCTGTGAATAACAATTTTTACAGTCTTTAGTTGGACCCGACCGGGAATCGAACTCACCTTTACCGTTTCAGTACAGCAGACGCTCTATTCATTAGACCACTGATCGGTACGGCGTTTAACTTTTACTTTGTGACGTGTTCTGTGTTGTGATTGTATACTTGGTCAAAATCAAATCTTCGAAAATTATTTTGAGTTTAGTCCGAGCTTAAATTCAGTATAAGTAAAGCAACTATACAATATTATTGTTCACTGACATTGTAAAAAAATTGCACTATTTGAGCCACAAAATAATAATATTGATAAACATAAGTAAATTATAATAATTGTAATAAACATGAAATAATGCAAATGTTGTATGGACCTGCTGGATCTGCTGTGATGACGGTTACTACATTTGAACAATTTTTTCCATCTGTGCAGTAGAATATCAATTGTTTCCTCCCATCCAAAGCAGTAATAGTTGACGCATTTCCAATGAAATATTTTTCAGTATTTCCAATTTTCTCGCAGTCTTCATTATACCAACTCTAAAAGCACACCAAAGATAAAAATTTGCAGTCATGGAACTCCAAAATTACGAAAAAACAAAGCATCGAAACAACTAAACTTTTTCAATGGCTAATATTAATCGTTTTGTTCCATACATTTTTTACAATTTTTTGTAACAACCAGTAAATTTTGGGTTAGTGCTAGCTATTCTTAAAATTTCACAAATTTTCAGCCTCATTTGTTCTTAAATTTGTTGAAGAATAAAGTGACTGAAATTCATTCTTGCTTGGTTAAAAGTTGTTTTGTGTTATTAATGATGATTATTTCAATATAGTTTTCAAGCAAATCTACTATAACAATATACAAAAATCCTAGTAAGCTCGGCCTGTTATTGATTACTAATACATTGCGCAGGTCTCTGTTTTTAAATAGCTTTTTCGTACTAAAGCTGGTGCTGTTCTTAAATTTTAGCAAAAATGAACCTCATGTTCTTATAAAATTGTTCATATATAAAAAAGTGTTATAGTTTTAAAGCTTGAAATCATTACTTTTGGCTATACAAAGATTGCCCATGGTTAATCAAAACAAAAGAGTTTCACTATTCTTATAGTTCGAACCAAAATTCTATTGATTTATATATAAACTACTTACTACAGTGGAATTAACTGGGCAATCGCATTGGATTCGCGTTTCGAAGGTCTCTAAATTGATTGTCTTGTTGGTCGGTCCTTTGAGACATGTAATATTTTGCAGCCCTCGGTTTCTGGGTGTAATTTGGTCATTCTGGTCTGCGGAAAACATGCGTAAGACTAAACTTCAACTGCAAGCTACTTCTTCAAAAGCTAAAAACTGCAGTGTAAGTTATTCATATCTTTCACAATACGTGATAAACTTTGAAACCCAAAAATAACAATATGACAACATTAATCGTGCCATTTTATCAGTCGATTAAAGCTTTTTTTCATATCGACTGGCCATTTGCTAGTCGTCGTGTCTAATTGGAATTTGCGGATGCGACTAGCTCAAGTGTTTTACTTCAATTTGTGAAAAAGGTTTCTTGACAGTTTCATCAGAACATCCTAGTTATTCAAAAAGATTGATAGTTTGCGAGCGCAAGCGCAAACAGCAACAATTTTAAAACCTTTTTTACTCGGAAAATATAAAAATAGGCAATTAATCTTCATGAACGATAAAAATGGTTTCAATTTGGTATTATTCTCATTTTCGCCTTTGCACATTTTTTCTTTCGGCATTGTAGAACTACACTTTTTCGTATAAAAGCTGGTAAATTTTAAATTATGGTTGGCTTTTCTTTTTGTTTTTCGTATTATCTGCCTTGGTGGCTCCTAATTCTTAAAAATCTTTTAAGTAAATAAAAAAGCGAGTTCAAGCAACCATATTTGAGTACAGTACTAGCATGGTTGACCCTAAACTCTTTATTACTAGACTGGAAACTAACAGTCTTCACGGTTCACTTGTTCTACGAATATGCCGAATCAAATCAGTCGAACAGCATGCGTGACCGCAAAAACTTTCACAACATAAGCAAATTTTTTTTCTTCAATGCTCTTCTCTTTTTCGCAGTGCGTTTGTTTATAGTCTACCTAATAAAGAGTCTATGGTATGACCAAGAGTTCGCAAACTCTTAGTATATATCCGTTTAATTCCCTTGTGCTTCGCTTGCGACTGCAAAAAAAAACTTTTTTCTTTGTGCATTTTTTTGCGGATTCGTGGATTTTTGGTACGAGAGGTTTTGGAGCAGCCAATTTCAAACCCAAGTTTTAAGACATTTTAACACAAAACTCCAACCAGGGCCGCGTCAAAATTTCTCGCGTCAAAAACTCCTCATCCAGTTTTTGCTGCATTCTAAATTCTAAAAGTGCTATTACAAAAGGAGGATTTCAATTGAGCGATTGCCAAACAAAAGAATTCGATTAAATGATTGCCAAAAATGATTGCCAAAAAAGAACTGCAAGAGAAAGTATACATTAGATAGTTATGAAACATCTGAACAATCGCTAAAATTTTGTAATTTCGTTACAGTACAAATTTAAAGTAATATTTAATTTTGAATTTTAGTCTTTTGTCCTTAATTATTTTTAGATAATGAGGCTGATATTGCTTTTAATTCATTCCTGAAGCAAAAATGAACCTTGTTTTCTTACACATTTATTCGTGTAAAAAAGCAAGCAATTAGTGTCCTTTTTCGTCTTTCTGTAACAAAAGATAAACTTTCATTCTAAGGTTTTGTAGAGAAAAACCTGGCAGCAGACCCGGCGCCACGGGGGGGCATACCGGGGCCGTGCCCCCCCAACTGAGTGCTTGTGTCCCCCCAAACGAAAATTGTGCCTCCCCAAGCGAGGACTGTGCTCCGAAGAAATTGACAGGGTCGGGGCTTCTGGAGCGCAAATCAAGGTCCAAATTAGTGTGTTTGGTGGACTGACACCAGATTTTGTGACGTTTTTGGGATGGAGACGTTTTTTTTTTTTTGGAGATCACCTGTTTTCGGCCGGAAAAAACGCTTGAATTTGCGATTTCGGCCGGAAAATCCCTTGCAATTTCCATAAAGACCTTTTTTTTTTTCGGAGATCACCTGTTTTCGGCCGGAAAAAACGCTTGAATTCGCGATTTCGGCCGGAAAATCCCTTTGACCCTTTGCTCCTCACCTTGTTCTTTTCTCATGCCCCTGTGCCCCTCTCGACTTCACACAAAATAAACTTCTCGTGCCCTCCCAAAATTTATTTATGCCCCCCCAGTCACGCTATCCTGGCTCCGGGCCTGCCTGGCAGTCTTAACACTAAGCACTGTACGATGGTAACTCTCGAGCAAATCGCAAACCCCGCAGGGTTTCAGAAAAATACCTAAAACAATCAGCAGTTTTAAGTTTGTTTAAAAAGTACAGATTTTACACCTCTCCTGTTAGTACTTGGCAATACAGTTTGATTTCTAATTTGTTTCTGAAGCTCATTATAAATCAAAGGAAAAGACTATTTCACCACAAATTTTTATCAACTTTTTTATTAATTCTGTCCCAAACCGAACCGCAACTCAAATCGATACTCTGAAAATAACCCCAAACCTAACCCAAACCCTAACTCAAACCCAGTCTTCATCCTTAAAAATGTAAATGAAAAATGCGCGGATGAATATTTCTTATTTTTGTTTTATTCCTTTTAACTTGAAAATTTTCGGTAAAATAGTCACTACTTAAATTTAATTCAGTAGAATAAAATCCTACCTGGGGTTGCTTTTCCTTCTGTTACAACTTGCAAGCTCAAGATTAAGAAAACTGCTAAACAACAAAACCCCATCATATTTTACCTGTTTTCCTCATAAAGCTTAGCATTGTATTGTCCAACAGTCAGCTTCTAAGCGCGTAGCATAAAACGTATGAGCAAAACATCTCACTCCATCATATAATTAATATTTAACTTGGATGTTTGATGAAGCTTTACTTGGAAGCCATGAAAAAGTGATTTTGACTGTACCTATATGATGGGCATAAAACGAATCAATTAAGCTATATTTCGTAGCCTGTTTATGATACTGTAGCTGTAAATAAAGAAAACTGCCTTGCACCTTAAAACCAGTGGCGCAACTATAGGTTCAACCAACGAAGTGCAAGCCTGGCGATTGGCTCAGTGAGCTTCACCGGAAATTCGCTGAAGCAAAAAAGATTCGTTACTTTTTATATCGACAAATTTTGGTGACCAAAAAAAAGTCGTTGCTTTTTTGGTCGAGTATAGGTGCTAGAGATCCTGGTGTTTGTCGTTTTCTTTTTCCAACAAATTCGTTTGCACCTGGTGGTCCTCCATTAAGAAAAGGGCCCCACGTGCGGAGAGGGCAGGGAGTTAATGACTACCCTGCCCTCTTCAGTGCATAGGCGTAGCCAGGATTTTTGATTGGGGAGGCCCAAACCACAAATCACATGCAATGACATCATCAGAAACTTTGAAAGAGAAATTATTTGTTGGGGCAAAGATATTGTAGAATGGAAGATCAGAAGCCTTGGCCTGGTGTTGGCACGTAACTAGGAACTCGTTCAAGGGAGAGGGCTTAAACCAATAGTTAAATGTGCGGAAATGTCTAAATTGGGAGACATGTGTTGAGTACAGAAGTGTACTGTAATTCAAACGTATCCCAGATGGGGGTCTGGGGGCGTAAGCTATGGGGTTCTGGGGGCAAAGCCCCCCAGCCACCTGGCAATTTTTCGTAACTGTTTGGAAAAAAAAAGCTATTTTAATACGATTGGATCACATTTCGCACGTATTCAGAGCCATTTGAAAGTACTAGATTTTTAATATTTGAAAACCAATTGAAAAAATTAAGTTGTTCAGCACTCCATTTGCTTGAAATTTAAGTCCAAAACACGTTTAAAATTTTGCATTTTGGGGTTAAATTTTGTAAGTGATTTGCCCCAGGTAGGGGGAAGTAAAGTACATTGCCTTTTGCAATATTTTAGCAGTAAATAACAATCCAGTCAAATATTTTCCTTAGAGATTATTGTTTTGTTATGAAAACAACCAGTTTTAGGAATACATAAACGGCTAAGGCTAGGGGGCCCAGGCCCTCTCAATTCAAAAATTTGATCAATGAGCATTCCCCTTATTGCAGCTAATTTTTTTCAAAAGTATTTTGTTGCATAAAAACTGGCGAGGTGGAGGTGAATTGTTATTGAAAAATGTACAAATGTATAGTTACGCCTACAAACCATGTTATTGCCCGGGCCGGATTTACATTGACTTGGGCTCCTGGCACTTTGGGATTTTCGCAAAATTTTCTTGCCAAATACAGGTGAAGACCAGAAAAGTTTTATCTGAGAGCAACTTTTAGGCTAAAAACGCTTAATTTCATTCGGGTTATACGTTTGAATTGGTTGGCAAGCATTAAATTGAAGGACCCCGGGTCCCTTGGAACAATATCATTGTTGGGGGCCCTTTTAAATTCGGGGCCATTGAAATATTATTGTAGGGGCATTTTTAAATTGGTAGGCAAAAATTAAATTAAAGGAGTCCGGCCCCTGGATCAATATTATTGCTGGGGGCCTATTTAAATTGGGAGCCATTTAACTATTATTGTAGGAGCCCGATTTAAATTGATCAGTAAAAATGAAATTGAAGGGAGCCCGGGTCCCTTGGATCAATATTATTGTTAATTTCTATTGAACGCGAAGATTCTAAAAGAAACTGAAGAAACAATAGTCTTTTTTGTGACATTTTTATCATTGGTAGCATTTTAATTGGGGGGGGGCCGGGCCCCCTGGGCCCCCATTGGCTACGCCTATGCTTCAGTGCATAAAGACTGATTTTTGGAATTGTGTAAAATTCAATTTTAAAAAAGTTTCTGGTGTAATTATAAATAAATATTGTAATTTAAACATGTTAAAGTACGTTACAACGATATAGAAATCTGTAGTTTTTTTTTCGAAGAGCAAATTTCAAAGTCGATTTACATCATGTTTTCTACGATGAGTGGAGTTTCTAGGATGAGATTTACATCGTGTTTTATACACTCACAACAAACGTTCTTAAATTGCCAACACTCTAAACAAACGTTCTGAAATCATCAACAAATGCCGACACAGGACTAAATTCAAATTGAGAAATATCAAACGCAACGCCACTTAAACGTAGACATCGCTTCAGTCTGCTGTTTTTAATCCTTTTGTTTTCTACGCATTTCAACTTTTGGCGCCTTTTAAATGTGTTTGCTTACCAGCCGTTTGCAGAGTAGCCTAGTATTAAGGTACTGACTCTGAGCATTGTATGTTTCTACCTGGAGCAGTGCGTCGCCAGAGCGACCGAAGTGAGGGGGCACTTACCGAAAGCGGGAGGGGGGGCACTAAAATAAAATAAACTGTTGCACATAAAAACTGATATTTTACGGCAGCAAATTATACTTTATAGTAGCAATTTTGTATTCATTTCTGAAAAAAAGATACGTATAAAAGGCCGCCAGCCTTTCATAACTCGTTTTGTATCCGGTCCATACAATCGCTTGAAAAATCTGTCTGCAGCAGTGACTGCATCCAGAAGCGCAACCAGGATTTTGCTAAGAGGAAGGGGGTTTGAAACAAACCAAAATTTTTTTGCACAAAAATTGTCAGAAGAAAGGACACCAAAGTTGTAACATGAGGAAATCCATCCAAGTTGAGTGGGTGCAGTAATCACGTATTACAACAAGATTGAAAAAGAACACCATTTAAAAGGTACATTACTGTTACAGCACCGATCTGTTTTATTTGCCCTGTTAAATTTTCGAACTCGGCTCTTTTATTTGGCTCTTATTTTTGCTGTGTTAGTCTGCGCGTCATTGTGTTTTTTAATTTTCGCACGTTTCGTTCGACGCCTAATTTCCGGCGCAACGCACAGCTCTTTCGCGTTTTTGCCGAGTTCTAGCGTTTAGTCTTTCATTTCATTTTGGGATTTGAAGCAAGCGGACGTTTTATTTTTGTAAGTTTTAGTCACACGGCATCGTTATTTTTTGTTTTGTTCCCTGGGTTAATTTTCAAATATTTTATTGCCGTGCCGTGCCGTGTAGCTCTTTAATTTATTATAATTTTCACAATAATCCTCTGTCTGCCGGAATTCAACTTCAATTTATGGAAACAGCACGGACGGTGACGGCCCCAGTCTCGAATCGCTGGGGCAACAATTAGTGATTCGAGATTCGATTCGAGTCTCGAATCTCGAATCACTAAAGCCCCTAAAAACCTATCTTTACGCTATAGTTACAGAGGGCGTCTGTAACAGTTACCAAAGCACATTACGAAAGCAATCGAACAAACATCAAAATTCACAGAAAACATTACTTAAAGCAGACAAAACGAAATTATAAGTTGCATTTGTTTGATTGCTTTCGAAATGCACCTTTTAAATAGTGTTCCTTTTCAATTTTGTTGTTAAATTGTCTAATTTAGGCCCCGTGCTGAACAAACTGATGTTATTCAAGCGTATCACAAAGTGGGCCTGGGGGGGGGAGAGCCCGCAGCCGCTGGGTGATTTTTGTGATTTTGCGGCAAAAATAGCAATTTTAACGCCATTTCAATCACATTTCGCACGTTTTTGAAGCCATATGAATAACGACAGTAAATTGCTAAAATTCAGAAGTCATTGGAAGAGTTAAATTGTCTAGCCCCTTCTGTTTACCTTCTTCTTCAGGTCAAGTCCAAAGCATATGTTTAAACGCTTGTATTTTTGGGGTTAAATTTTCGAAATGATTTGGCTGAAGAGGGCTGAAACCCCTTTAGCCCCTTCCCCCTGGTTGCGCCACTAACTGCGACCGAAAATAATCTTGAGTGTGCTCTAAAAAAACAAAAACAACTGGTACTTAAAAAAAATGTTTTCACGTAATCTTTCAGGTCATAATCACTTACGAAGTACCGGTACCGGTAACGATTCTATTGGCTTACATCCCTATTGCGACACATCCGTAAAGGCGTGGTAATAAGACGGATGATTGCGTCACGTTTTTGTACAGCAGTCGTGGCTTGCAGTTTCCCAACGAATCGAGAAAACTTCAAACGAGAATTATATGTGAACGCTATTATTCCTTTTTCCATTATTGCATGTTGTCTTGTTATTACGTAATGTTCCAAAAACTTATTCTAAATAAACCGAAATGGGGGGGGCACAAACATTCGTTAGGAGGGGCACAAGCATTCGTTAGGGGGGTACTTCCGCCCTGGTCCTCCCGTAGCGATAGCACTGACCTGGAGTCATAGTTTTGTATCACGATAGCTTTTTATGAAGTCATACTAGCTTTGTAATCCCATCAGTTCCGGTGCTGAGTCTTACGTTCGGTTCCCTAGTGGCTTAGACTGTTCGAGTTTAGGAGAGCCAGGTTTAGCTTTCTCTGCTAGTTTGGTGTACTTTAGGCAGCCCAGGAGCCGGAAATCGCCTCGATACCGGAACGAGGAACAATTTAATTTTTTAATTATTTTTAAATTTTTTAATTATAAAATTTTAAATTTCAGATTTTAAGCTTTGTGTTACTTTTGGCAGATACGGATGAAACAGATTAAAGGGTTTGATTTTTGACGTGTACTGTGTTATGCAGTCATGTTTTCTACGTATAAGTGCAGTTAATTTTTATCTCTCGAGTCTTTTATTTCTGACCACTGTCTATGATACGCGTGAGTTGCACCAGTTTGCTCAGCATGCTGGCAATATTGAGACATTTTTCAGGCAAAAAAATTACCTAGGATTCAATTTGGTTGCGCCCCTGCTGCCAATGTCGGAATGTTTAGAAGATTGGAGCTTGCTTCTTAATATCTATTATATGTTGTTTCGTTTGAGAACTTTCCTTCTCCAACTATGAGCTCAAATAAGCAATAACTTTAATATGCAGTACATACAAAAATTGATTTAAACACAAAAACAGCGGTACTATAGTTGTTTAAAAATCCAGACAAAACTTTCCATTCCCTAGAAAAAATAGCAAAATCCTAAATCAGAAAGCAAAAAAGAAAACAACAAAAGCATCTTCCAGCAATTCATACAACATTATACGAAAAAGTTTTTTGCAATATTTTCACAGTTAGAACCGTAAAAATGTTGCCTTTACGGTAATTAATTCTGAAAGTATGCACAATCCACCAACAATTAAGTGTGTACAATTGTATGCACTCGACAAAAAAAAAAAAAACAATTCGTATACAGTGTACATTTATGCAAAGAAAAAGAACAAAATGTGAGTTTATGTATGCAAAAGAAAAAACAGTGGGGTAATGAAGTTGGTACCACCACAAAATTGATGGTTAAGTAGGTAACTGGTAAATTGGAGTTGTTTGCACTTGACCAAGAACAATTTGCTTTCAACTGCAATCACCTACGTTCTTTTGTTTACCGTATTTAAGTTTTAATATAAAACCTAAACAGATTCGCTATTCATCTAATTTCACGAATTTCTTTTTCGGTGTTGATGTAGAAGCTTCAATTTTTGTGGAATTCTCTTTTGATTGGGATGCACTGATTGTTGGTTTCTCTTCTTGAAGTAGTTTGTTGCTTTCGTAAATCAATTTTTCCTGCATTTCAACCGATGACGTAATTGGGTTGTATCGGAGTGTAATTGGTTGTTCAATCCGTTGAACAAATTCTCTGCCAAGTATTTAAGTTGTTAGCAACACCCATCTATATACAGCCGCATAATAAAATGCTACTTTAGTTGCCATTTATTTATGAGTTCAACCAGGATCAAAAGAAATAAAGCCAAAAACTAAAAATGGCCCCACGATTGCATGCATTGGATCTAATTTTGTTAGAGACATGGCTGGGGGAGAGCGGGTACTTTATCTTTCTGGAACGAACGGCTGCGTTTGATTAGAATAAGTAACAAATATTGTTTGTTTGTGAGCATTGTCCCACTTGCTACAAAGTTCGACAAAATTAAAACTTTTACTGAATGAAAGACTAACCTATTTGCATGAAGACTAACCTATAACTAAATGGGAGTTTGCCAGCAAACCCAGTGAACGACCGACGCATAGCTAATGCTGTGACGCTCAAAAGTACTTTTTGTCTACCGTAAAATCAGCAATTATTCAAAAATATCTAATTATGGAACCTCCAGAAAAGTGAAGTCAAAATATTTGTCAGTTAAATATCTCCTGATATCATAAAACACTGGCACCCTAGCTTGAGCCGTTCAAAAATTGATTTTTGGGGGTCTATTTGGGGGTCCCTGGAGGGGTGGCACCCCAGAACTATGTCAAAATATTTGTTTGTTAAATATCTGCTGATATCAAAACAGACTGGCACCCAAGTTGAGCTATTCAAAAAATTGATTTTTGGGGGGGTTCCCGGGGGGGGGTGGCACCCCCAAACTATGTCCAAATATTTGTCTGTTAAATATCTACTGATATCAAAAAAAAGTAGAACTCTACCTTGAGCCGTTCAAAAAATTGATTTTTGGGGGGTCCATTTGGGGGGTTCCCGGGGGGATGGCACCCCCAAACTATGTCAAAATATTTGTCTGTTAAATATCTACTGATATCAAAAAAAAGTAGAACTCTACCTTGAGCCGTTCAAAAAATTGATTTTTGGGGGGTCCATTTGGGGGGTTCCCGGGGGGATGGCACCCCCAAACTATGTCAAAATATTTGTAAGTTAAATATCTGCTGATATCATAAAACACTGGACTCTAAGTTATAAAGTTCAAAAAATTGATTTTCGGGGGGGTCCATTTGGGGGGTTCCCGGGGGGGTGGCACCCCCAAACTATGTCAAAATATTTGTTTGTTAAATATCTCCTGATATCATAAAACACTGGCACTCTAAGTTAAGCAGTTCAAAAAACTGATTTTGGGGGAGTCTATTTGGGGGGTTCCCTGGGGGATGGCACCCCCAAACTATGTCAAAATATTTGTCTGTTGAATATCTACTGATATCAAAAAGAACTAGCACCCTAGCTTGAGCCGTTCAAAAAATGGATTTTTGGGGCCCCATTTTGGGGGGGTTCCTGGTGGAGTTGCCCCAAAAAATTTCGGGAAAAAAAATTGCATTTGCAGCTCGACAACTTTACACAAAAATTAGATTTCCATGTGTTGTGGTTTAGGAGAAGAAGAGTGTACAAAAATTAGAAAGAAAAAAAAGGAAAAAAAAGGAAAAAACAAGGAAAAAAAGGAACAAAAAGGAAAAATAGGAAAAAAAAGGAAAAAAATGAAATAAACCTCATCGCGGCAAAAGTGGGTTGGTTGGGATGAAAGGGTATCTTGAGACATACAACCCAATGAACTATTTTTTGCCGTACTTAAGCCGTTTTTGACTGAGACCGCTTTTTACGCCAAACTTGCGGGGCGGTTTTCGGGTTCTAAAACCAAAGTCACGTAACCTATTGCCTCGAAATTTGGTACAAACATACAACTCATTAATCTCAAACTGCTGTCCAAATTTCATATGGCTAGACCCAACCGTTCTCGAGTTATAAGCAAAAGTCTGAAATTTCGCACTCGTTAGTTGGAAAATGGCCTAGTAAAAACAGAGGAACACGCGACGCGAGCGTCGGTCGTTCCAATAAAAGACTTCTGCTTGTGGCGTTCCGTGCCGATTGATGAGTTTGTTTTTTTTTGCCGACATACAGAAAAAGTGTCAATTTTTTGTATATCTAATGTGCTGTTTCAGCAGTTAATTTAAAAACTGCTCAGTTAACACTTTTAGAAACGTCTGTTACTAAAATAGTATACTCGAATTCGATTTCCATTTTGTTGACGGCCAAAAGCAAACTCCTTACCAGATTTGGCAAAACATAAAAATATTTAACAACTTTGTTTGAATTCCTTACTAGCTCCTTTACTCACCTCATCTTAGTTTTGGCATCTTCAAAATTTTCTGATGCAAAATACACGGGTTGAAATTTAGTGACAAAAAATTCTTGGGTGCTGGCTCTATCGGGTTCAAAGCGAATAATTTTTTCCGGCGATGTGAGAGCATGCTGAAATAGAAAATAACGCAAACTGAAACAACTACTGCTTAAATTCTTCTTTGACTTATGCATGCATGCGTTTGAACTTAGGCACTGTGTTCATCATGTCTTAATTTTTTCAATCAAATTTACCCTTTTTGGGTTAAATTATGCAACAAGAACAATAAAACATGTAGCAGCACGAGTAACGGTAATAATCAACGTTTCATGACTAATGCTTTAAATCCAGAGCACAAGGGCTAAAATGCACCATCAAATTTCAATTCGACGTTATTGCGATGTATCAGCAACGGCGTACGATGCATTCACGATGTATAAAATGTATCGATCAATCGTCGTCAGTGTGTCACGATGTCAAACTATGAGATGGCAAGACATGTGCCTTGACTAGATGGCACTTGCAGAGGTGCAGTAAATTTGGAGGCCGATTTTAGGTAGCATATTGCCTTTATTTGGAGCACTACAATTGGCGTTTAGTTTAGCTGTTAATGCTGCAACGTACAGCAAGTTTTTCTCTCTTGACAATAGCGATGTGTAAAAAGAAAGACAACATCAGCAATTAAAATTGCATTGGAATTATGGAAGAGAAGTAACTTACAATAGCTGTACAAGTGGTCACTGGTCAGTGGTCAAGTGAATAGAGCGACTATTACCTGAAATGGTAGAATCAGGTTCCATTCTCGGTCGGGTCAAACCAAAGACTACAAAAATAGTATTCCTGAGTGACACTCAGCCATAAAGAGACAATGTGAATCCTCCTAATGTGTTGTAGACAGGTAGAAG
Source organism: Trididemnum nubilum (assembly GCA_963965965.1). Classification (NCBI taxonomy): domain Eukaryota; kingdom Metazoa; phylum Chordata; class Ascidiacea; order Aplousobranchia; family Didemnidae; genus Trididemnum; species Trididemnum nubilum. Next base: position 20,217,803 of record OZ014481.1, read on the forward strand.
CTTGACTCGAAGACTGCAAAGGTTTCTTTGCAGTCTTCTAGCCAGGCCAATTTAACCAAAAGATGTAATATTACAATTACATCAAACAAATAAATGATTACCATATTGTACTGTTGCTTTTCGCGGATATCACGCCAAACTTTCGCTTACTTTGAGTTCACTTATTGATGACAGCAAACCAGCACCGTACGCTTTTAGGCTCCCTTCCTCTTTGCATAAACCAAATTCACTCGTGTAAAGGTAACACTGAAACGAGAAATATGCTTTTATCAACTTATGTACCTTTATAACCAGCAACCAAACAACCAAGTAAAACTGACCATGATAACGATTCACTATGCATGGCTAGCATTGTGCTATATTTATCCATCTGCTGAAAACAAATCAAGCAAACATAGCGTAAATTATCACGCAAAAAGCAAAATCTATGGGCATAATCAATAGCATCACAAAAGAGGTAACAACTTACAGAAGCTAGCTTCGATATGTTTTCATCACTTGCTCCTAACGATGCTAGTCCAATTTCTTGGCTGAATTGAGCGAATTGTAAATCAGCTAGCAACGGAACATGGCCCAACAATTCGTGGCAAACATCTGGTTCCGGGGTGTAAAACGGATCACTGTTATGCCTAAAAAAATAAATCAATAAATGTTTTCACAGTCTCAAGTAGTTTTCAAGCAAAGCATATAAAGAAATTAATGAATTTCTATATACAAGTCTGCAGCGTGGCCGAGAGAGTAACGGGATCGTTTTTATGACTTTTCTGATTACATGATCTCGGTTTAACCTGTACCTTGTCACGTTGTTGCGTCCTTGGATAAGATCCTTTTCGATGATTATCTCTGATTGGTGGCTTCGAACAAGCAGCAAATTCAGTGGGCAAGAATTCGAAGAAATCCACAGAGACATTAAGTCACTCGAAACTCGTAAGCAGGAACGGATTCGTCTAATCACGAAGTGGATATCGCAATGAAAAGTGTGCGGATCATCCAATAGTTAGCGTCTGATGACGCTAACGGTGGCAGAGAATAATATGCACAACAATAACTTTTTTTTTTTAAACTAGGCAGTTACAAAAATCCAGTCAATCAACTGATTACAATCAAATACAGTACGACAACTTAAGCCGCCACTTTGCATATTTTTTCTTCACAGTAAAACAAACAAATTGTCCCCGATTGGTGTCAATATTTAACAATTCAAATCAGCCAATTTTTACGTGGGAGTTAATGAACTACTTTTTTAGCAAATCACAAGTTTGCACTACACGAAAAATTCATACGAAATTGATTTTGGAAACTTCTGCAAGATACATACCTAACATATTGAGTGCAGTTGAATACCCTAAAAGCTAATCCAGCTAAAAAGTCTCGAGGGCTCAGAAACCCGGCTACAGGTCGAATGCGAAAGCCCGTCTTTTGCTGAAGAAATTGAGAGACTTTTTCAAGCTGCAAATAATAATTTAGATTGCGACAGCTATAGCAATGTTTCAAGGAGGAAATTCCAGTATAGCCTAGTTTATTTCAATTAGTTCTACATTTAGCTTTTCGAATATAAAGTCAATTATTAATTTTACGTGATCTTTTTGAAGATGCAATGCACTGTGCAATTGTGCATAGTAGTAGTAATTAATTCTTCACCACTGTGAATTTACGTGAAAAGACCATAGGTGGGCACAAGTCCGTTAATCGTTAATCCGTTAATAACGAAGCTAACTTTTTCATTAACTCGTTAATCCGTTAAAAAGTTTTTTCATGTTAACGGACTAAATTAACTTCCGTTAAGTACTGTTAACGGACTAAAGTAACTTCGGTTAAGTTCTGTTAACTTCCGTTACGGTTTTTATCGTTAATATCTTGCACCATTCATTCATAGGACCGGTACAAACCAGTTTGCTCTGGTTACACTTGTAGCGTATTAGCTCGAGTTTTCTAAAAGAAAGCTAAGAAAGGAACTCTTTTTTGAGGCAAATAATAACTTGCAGCCTCATACGTCTATTAATTATCGCTGTTCACAATTTTCAAAGATTTTCCGATCGCTGCTTCGTTGTGCATTTGAACTTATTTTTATCTTGAAATTAGATTAGATTGTAAAATGTACAGTAACTTCCAAAGCACAAAAAGACCACCATAGCAATAAATATTTTTTTACAATCAGCTCAACAGCGTCAATACGTGTTCTAGAAGCGAGTGAATAAAAAGAAATGTTAATTATACGCGTAAAATGTTAACGAATTAACGGACTTTATTAATTTCCGTTAATTAAAGCTGAAAATAACGGATTGACGTTAACGGAGGTGTGAAGTTTGTTAACCGACTAGTGGTCAACGAAGCTAACGTTTTGCATTAACTTGCCCACCTATGGAAAAACACTGCATTCAAAACATTTTTGTAGAATAATTAAGCAGCATTAAAAAAGAGCCGTGATGGGACACAAAGTCATCGAGTCAAACGACTAGCAACACCCCTCAAAATGAGCATTGAAACGATGCTCAAAAATTTCTAAGCAGTAGCAGCATCTGCAAGGCCTCCGAGAGGGAGGGCAGGGGGGGACAATGACCCCGGGGCCCATGGATTTTAGGGGTCCATGGGCTTGAAGGGGCCCATGAGAAATGAAAATGAAACACCGAAGACCTTTTTTTTTTGAGATCACCTGAATTTGGACAGAAAAACCGTTTCAATTCCGGTGGAGACCTTTTTTTTCGGAAATCACTTGAAAATCCAGAGAAAAGTGTGCCATTTTCCTTGCCTGCTTTGGACTGCACAAAACCAGAGATGCGTGATATTTGAGTTGTCCCCGGGCCAACCCTCGGCTCTCGGGGCCCTTGAGCATCAGAAGCAGAACCGGATTTACATCACGCGAGGCCCCTGGCACTGGGAATTTTCGCTATTTTTCTGCCAAAAATAGGCGAAGACAAAAAAGAAAAATGTAGTCTTTCATTAGAGCGCAAGGCCCTAAAGCATTTTTCCACCAAATATAGGTGAAGACCAAAAAACGGTCTTACCATCAGAGCGCGGGATCTCTGGCCCTGTGCCATAAGGTAAATCCAGCCCTGATCAGAAGTAGCTATTACTGCATATTTTAATAATAATTAATTTGTTGATGGTGGTAGGTAGTTCAAATGGCCATAAACATCGTTTTGATTTACCAGGGGAAGTTAATTTGTAGCATATTCAATAGCGTTGGAGCTGACTGCGTTTACCTTTAACGTTTTGACACTGCGTTTAAGAAAGATAAAATGTTTTTTTCAAACACCACAAAATCGAGGTTAGTAGACCAACTTTAATTTACCAACACACACACCTGAGGGACATTTTCTTGGGAATAATCGCAATACAAAGAAAGCAACGGAAGAGTTTGAAGATATTGTTTGCACGCATGAGTTGGGTAGAGTTCCATTAACCCGTTGTAAACTTTCCCCCTGGGAAAACAATAAGTTTACTACAAAATTCGACTCTCTATAGTTAAAAAAAAACAAATAAACTTGATTATGCAGTTACATTATCTAATTGCAGCTATATAAGGAATAACTTTGGCGAATCTTTCCCAAAACCAATAATTTTTGGCAGCAAAGTTTGTAAGAAACTGGAAACAAAGGTTCTAAGGTGATAACTTTTCAAAAAATTGGCAACAATAAAATCTACAGTAACTCTAAGGGTCCAAACTGTAATGCTATATTGTAATTGCATGTAGTTATATGCTGAAGAGTTTCCGAAAAAAAGATAATGAATTGCGCCGGCGCAGGTGTAAAACGCGCCTAAGTGTTCAATAAGAAATGTTCTCATTTTGAGGTAGCGTCTCATATTTCAGAAACGATAACAGTTGCCAGCACAAAGACAAAAATACTTGGCTCACCATGTTTCCTTTTCTTCTTGTGTGTATTCAACGTAAGGAATTTTTTCTCCGCTAAAATAATATTTTGTATTATTATTATGATTTTTTTTTTCGTTAAAACAACTAGTGATTGCTTTTTAAACTTTTATCGATAAGTATGAGCTTAACTTAATAAGAAAATTGCGCTACAAAAAATATAAAAAATTACAACGAATTAGTAAAAAGTGCGGATTAGTGCTATATCACTGATGTTTGATGTTTATGGATTAAATAACTTTTATACTTATTAAACCATTATGTTAAAGGCGAATTACCACAAAACTGTAAAGATTAGCGAAACATGACAAAATTCGAAAGCCATGTATTTAAATTAATAAATTATACAGCATATTTGGTTTGATTAACCAGCATACTTTCAAAACCGCTCTGCGCAATTGGAGAGCAATTTTAAATTCGCTATAAGTCGAGTACTGTCGCCGCTCGCGAAGTCTTTGGATATCTCTGTGCCATTCTAGCAAGGCAGCGAGTAAAACAATAACAAACAAGACCTACTGCTTGTAACTAAGTGCGATGTCTGTAAAAAACTTCCTCCTTTCACGATAAACTTCATCCTTAAAGCCCTATAAAAACATACTGTTATTTATTCATAACAGTCAAATTCAAAAGCCAACTTAGACAGCAGATCGTGAGATGAATTTTCCATTAAGAATGCTTGTAGAAGACGGACGAAAAATATTTCATTTTATTCATCATATGACACTTTGAGATAAAGTTTTTTAATTAATACTACAGGGTCGTCTACTTTACGTTTGTGTTTGTAATCTAGCCCAGTAATAAAACCATGTTTATTCAACATACTATACAGTAATAAGGACTGTGAAGAAATCTTCTTCTGCAGGCAGATGGAAGAAAACAACAGTCATTTTCATTCATTTTTTAAAAAGAATGGATCAATACAGAAGTAAACTGTGGCGTAAGGGAGCAAGTTGTGACATTTTCCCGTACTTTTCTCGAATCTAAAGCTGCTAACCAAAAAATTAGGCAGCTTAGAACATTACCTAAAACGCTTGCGGCGCAGCGCGGTTTCGTCCCAGACGGCAAGATTCTCTAAGCCGCTAAAAGAAAAAACAAAAAAAGACAACAAGCAACAAAAACTTACAGGATGATCAGCATCCAATTCAGATCCATACATTAGAACATTTTTCGAGCAGATATCCAGATCAAACAAGGAACGCGGAAACCATCTTGTATGTGACGTAGATGATTCAGGTAATGAACCTGTTGAAAATCACAAGCAAAAAGCAAATTTTACAGATTGTACACTTGTACAGACACTACAAAGTCTAGTATTATCGTACCACACAAATAGTACAAACGCAAAGTCAATTGAAGGCTAAATTACACTATTGGCAAAAATTTAATTCGTGATTAAAAACACATCCTTACTTCCTCAGTCTGCAAAATGTGGTTTTAATCACAAATTCATTTCTGCCCGGAGCGCATTTTAGCCTTCAATTGACTTTGGTTTTGCCACTTTATACAGGCGCTTTAACAATTTTTATGGTTGAGATGGAATCTTTGTCTCAGCCTCTAATGAGTCGATTTGCGCTTTTAATTTTGGTTTAGAATGTCAACGGGAGCGCAGGACAACTTTAACACGCAATCAATTATTTCTACTCCGGCGAGAATCGAACCCTGAGCGAGCCTCATGAGTTCTAAACCGGTACTTGACTACTCCACCCGCAAGTCATTCAACGTCTCAATTACTTATAATTGAAGTACCAGGGCGCCATCTTGCGTAATTGCAATCAAAAACAAACAAGCTGGAGTTGGTGGTTCCGTATTTAAACAAATCAATCGAGCAATCAATACTTTATTTACAATGTCAAAAACAACAAGATGAAAATTTGTTCGAGACTTTCAAAATATTAATAATTTTTGACAGGAGGGAGGCAACAAATTGACCGTTTGGTCTCCGAGTCTGCAGCCCCCTAGTTGATTCAAGGAAAAATTTATTTATTTAAGGTTGCTTCTTAATTGAAAAAAAGACTAGGCAGAGCCGCCATATAAATATTACTTTTAACTAGAATTTTCTAATAGATAATTTTATATTTGCTTTCAAACAATCTTGCTGAGGAATTTCGAATTTCTGGTGAGATATTGTTCTAAATTTATCTCTGTGATATTTAATGCATCGTTGAAGTCGGATGGTTAAACATCAGGAAATGTATAAGTTATTGCGTGACGATTCAGTTGCTCTGGTGACACGTGAGAAGATGTTTTTTGTTAGTGTGAAAAATTTGGATAATTTGGATGAAAGGGTATCAATAAAGGGAGCGTAACTATTTTATCTACTTCGATCTTGAAAAGATCGCTGAGTTTTAATATAAAGAATTTATTGAGAAATTTGGTTGGACTTTCATGTGGGGAACCATAGTTTACAGAAATATATTGCTGAATTTTTACATTATGGGTTTGTTTTCTCTTTTGGTTGTAGTTTTGTGATAGGTAGTTAAAAGCTAAGACATAGCATCTAAAAATTGTATTAAATAGTCTGTTGTTTTATTCTCAGGAAAGTATTTTATCTGCATTTTGCACAGATGGGTTTTTAGCATATACAGTATTAAGATATAAATTATAATTATATTTTTATGAGATTACAGACAGTGTAGTAGACTAGCCCTGAGCCTTGTCTTCAGATTGAATATTTTTAGGTTTGCGTCATGTTTAAAGACCGTATGTGAGTTGGCTGTGAATGAGAGCACAATATATTTTGAGTAGGGCACTTTGAGGTAAAAAATGGCGAAGTTTAGAAAGGATTTCAGTTGTCCTCAATATTTCGTGTTCTAATAGTAATATATGACTGTGGAATTTCAAGTCAGTGTCTATTGTAATTCCCAGACAATTCACTGTTGAAATTTTCGGAATTAGTGTGCAATTGAAATAAGTTTCAATTTTTACAGGAGGCTTGTTTAGTTTGGAAGGGATGATAACAGTATTTGACTTGGAGGGATTGACTATTAATTTGTTAGCTTTCAACCATTCAGAGAGTTTCAGCAGGTCAGCATTGATGATTTCAGTCGATCTTTGTAGGCTTTTACCTCTGTTATATTCTAAACACGTATCGTCAGCAAAAGGTCTGGGAATACAATTGACGGATGAAGGTAAATCACTTACACATATTAAAAATAATAAAAGGCCAAGGGTTTAGCCTTGCGCTACGCTGTAGTTATTATTTTCACAACTAGATTTGGACCCATTCAGAAATAGAAATTGTTTTCTTTTTAAAAATGATTGCAATATATCACTAGCAGTCCACGAATGCCGTAAGGGATCTAATTTGGAGAGAAGAATATCATGGAACATGAAGTCAAATGCTTTTGAAAGGTCTAGTAGGATCAGTCTAGTAAGCAAATTATCATTCATGTTTTCGAAGGAAGAAGTTATTACATCAAGGAGTGCAAAGGTAGTTGATAGTTTGACCTTAAATCTACATTAAGTGCTGGTTAGAAAGTTGTGTTTAGTCCAGAATTTAGTTAGTCGTGTGTGGATAACTTTTTCGAATATTTTAGAAAAACAAGCCCAGATTGAAATGGCCGATACAGGAGTGCCGATCTTTGTTCAGCATTGAGGGGGTTAATTTGCAATTTTACCCCAATTTTGCCCTATTTTCAACATTGGGGGGATGAACCTCGACCACGATTTTGTTCAGGTGAGCAAATTAAGTGAAGACCCGAAAAAATAAAAGGTTTTCGCCAAAAATGGAACACCTTTTTTCCCCAAATTGAGGTGAAGACCAAAAAAAAAGGTCTTCATCAAAAATGGAACACTTTTTTCCCCTAATTCAGGTGGACACCTACGCTCAGATGTACACCACAGTCAAATTATTGGGGTGATGCAGATTTAGACCATACTCAAACTATTGGGGGGATACAGTCAAATTATTGGGGGGAATTTATCCCCTCGGGTTTCGGCACCCCTGGGCCGATAGTTAGGTGCATTTTGACAATCACCTTTTTTGAAAATAGGAATGATTTTAGAAATGGTACAATTTTTGGGAAAGATACCATTTGAAAAAAACTGTTGAAAAAATAAGCGAAGAAAAGGGGTAACGACGGAGGAGGCAATTCGCAAAAAGTACGGGGTAATTTGGTCATGTCCAAAAGACTTATTAATGTTAAGGGAGAAGATTGCACTATTAATTTCTGTCATACAAGGAATGTCTAAAAATATAGATGACGAAATACGATTAAATGAATTACAGAGATGACCTTTTTTGGATGCGTTATCAATATCTTATTGGCTAGTTTAGAACCAATCGTCGAAAAAATATCATTCAGATCGTTTACAATGTCTTATGGCGCTGAAGTAGATCTATCGTTTATTTTCAGTGAGCAAGGCTAGGTTTAGCAGGTGCACGCATACGGTTAGTTGGTAATACTAAACTTAGAGTGCTCTATATTTCATGTATATTATCTTTGTTTTCTCCTAATTTTGATTCGTAATGCCGTTTTTTAGAAATTGTTTTGATTTTTGTTTACACATTAATGTATTGTTTAAAATTTTATTTAAACCACAAAAGAGTAAAGGTTTGATTCTCTGTCGTCTCGAATTCAGCAAAAACATGTAAATAATTGTGATGTAAATTTTTTGTGTTTTTTCTGCATTGACGTTTGTCCGGTTAAAAAAATTTGGAAAAAGTCAAAGGGACGAATGTATATTCTTCGAGCCTTATATACAGTTCCTACTGCGTTCAGAAGTTGAACTCGAAATCACATTGAAGAATTTGAAGAGTAGTGTAGTGCATGAGGTTGTGGAGGTGGAACCCGAATTTGTGTCGGATGGGTCCTAGCGAAACTTTGAAAGTTTGAGAGAAACGCAGCCAAACCAAGCTCCAGAAATGCGTGGGAAGTCGATAAGGTTTTGTTTGTAACTACGTTTGTCTTAAATTACGAAATAAATCTTTTTACGTCTTTTTTGGTTAAGGCTTAGAATTCACTTTTATGAGATTTGAGTGTATTCCATTTTTTTACCGGAAATAATTTCTAATTGTTCTACATTTGGATGCGACTTCAATTGCTGTTTGATTTCTTTGTAACTCTCTTCTGAGAAGGTATCCAAACGAAGATTGTATGTCCGATTTTTATTCATCTGCTGTATTTCTCTTATTTTTGATGTAGAGCTCTGAAAGCAAAACGTCAGTTAAGAACGCTATATATTTTATCAATATGTAGGCTTGCAGAATGCAGAACAGAGTTCTACTGTTTACATTCCAAGTATTTGTTACCGTAACCGCCTTACTGCAAGTTACCACGATTGCTAAAAAAATAAAATTCTAGGAAAGGCCTCAATATTTGCGCCTTGCAAAAAGAAGTGCAACTTATTGCTGTTAAGTGTAATTTTGAGCATATTTTGGTGACGGTAGTAATTAATTTAGTTTATGTTTGGGGCTTTCAAAACGGTTCATAGTGCAAGTTACTCAAAAGTTGTTACTAAAATTTGCTTCTTTTTGTCGGGATGCATCACAAACAATGTGTACCTTAAATATTGACACCAGAACATCTGTTAGCGAAGGTTGATCATTTTTCAGAGTGAATGATATAGAACATGATGCCAGAGACAAATTCTGAAAAATAAACACAATTCATGAAGTCGCACAATGGCTAGGGATCATGTTTAAGACTTGCATTTTGCTAGAAAAAATTCTCAGTTTAAAATTAAGTTTTGTAAAAACTAGTTTTTCTTGTGTATTCATTAATGAAAATGTGAGGGTTTTTCAGTTTACTTGAGATGGTATTCTTTTGGTCGATTCAACTCGGTCACCATTACTGGAAAAAATAAAATAGAAAACTTATTTTACACATTTGTACGGGGTTTAGACCAGGCGCGTAGCCAGGATTTCCCAAAAGCGGGGGCTTTTTTGGAAGCTTGAAAGAAAAGTAAACGAACTTGACCCAAATTTTCATGAGTCTTGAATTAGATTAAGGCGGTTTTTCCGGCCAAAATTAGGTGATCTCAAAAAAAAAAAGGTCTTCACCAAAGTTTAAACGGTTTTTCTGGCCAAAATTAGGCGATCTCCAAAAAAAAAGAAAAAAAAAGGTCTTCTCTCAATTTTCCTGGCCAATTTTAGGTGAGTTCTAGAAAAAAAAATTCAATTTTCCGGTCAAAATACAAAGTCCTTCACAACTTCTGCTCGTCTGGGGAGGGCTATTTTCATTTTTGGGGCAAAAATTGGCCTCAAAAGCACTAAAAACGTGGTATTTTGCATACTTTTAGGACGATGGAGGCTCGAACCCTCCTCGCCCCCCCCCCCCCCCCTGGCTACACTACTGGTTTAGACTATGACTTGTTAATTTTATGCAATAGCGGATTTGCCAAGTGATATTTTTGAAAAGCTCTCGAAAAATTGTCAAGAAAATAGCTTAGATTTGCAAAAAATATGTAATTCCAAATGCTCTGTCAGATTGAATAAACCATTGTGCTTTGGTACATCTGCAGCATCGCAAAATAACTGCAAAAACCGAAAAACTTTTTTCCAATATAAACAACAGCCAAAACTTATCTCAGTTGCCTGCTTGATACGTCAGCACTCCAATAATTTCGAATCGTAGCAAATTTGCTTGCAAATACTGGAAAGTCACTAAAAGTTCATTGTTTTGAATCAGTACAGAATCTAGTTTCTTTTTAGATTTGAAATTTATTCTTTTTTATTTGTCTTAATTTTTTTTTAGTGCTGAGACTGGAACTGTTCTTAACTTGTTCTTAAATTTTGAGCAAAAATGAGCCTCGTGTTTTTATGTAATTAATTGTTCTTATAAAAAAGAGTCTACTTCTTTTGTTAGAGGACAATTTTTTGGAGGATATCAACTTTTCGATACTGGAAGTCAATTTATCGATTTTTTTCCAAAGTGCGCAACGCTAACAAAACCTAGCCCTGACGGAAATCTCAACACATTACATACATGTGCTAAGTTTGCTTGCATCGTGAGCTATTTACCTTTTCCACAAAATGCTTTTTACTACTTTCTGCAAAAACTTCATCAAATGAAGAAACATGATTAAAATTTTTGTCCCTTTTGTCTTGTGAAGCTTCTGAAATTGACATGGTTTTGTTTCTGAATTTCTGCAAATCTCCTTAATTTTTCGGCTAGCTAAACGATTTCTGGGGCGACCTAGTAATTTTCTGGTGTACTAGCAAAATTTTCTTGCCTTTTAACAAAAGATTTCTTTTTCGCATCCTAAAGCAGCTGGTGATTAGGAACCCAAAAATCGATTAAAAAAAATAAAAAACTATTTTTTCATAGCTTCTAATATTGATTGAATTTTTACAACATGATTTTCCCAAATATCACCAACTTTGTCGTCATGAAACTATTAGTGACGTACAAGAGGACAACATAAACCCCGAGCTAAAAGCGAAAAATTTTTATTCAAATTTCCTATCGCTTCCGTTTGATGTCAAAAATTGACCCTTAGTAAATAAGCTATTTTTTGTTTGTTTTAACACGTCCCGTTTATCGCAATGAACGTTATTTGTCATCGATTTTAGCATATTTTTTGCTCAATCGTAATCTTTAAAGGTGAAAAACATACAGGCCTGATTTAGCAATCTGACGTATAATTTTTTGTTTGCATACGCTTGCGTAAAAAGACTTGATTAAGCTGGGGGAAAACATCCAGCCGACGAAAATATATTGCCGTAATAACAACATTGGTTCGCAACTTTTTTTGTTTTATGAATTTTTATGATTGATTCTGTGTTTTTTAAACGCAAATTTGAATCTGCAGTCAAATCTTTTTTGCAAGCGCTTGTTGTTTTTTTTTGTTTTGCAAAAGACGATCACATACTGTATTTTCCGATTTTTTCGTTTTTAAGTTTAATTATTCAAAAAGCGTCAATGCTTTTAAATTTGGAATTTTTTTCACGTTAATAATCTTAGTTTGGTGTTAGCAGTTGGCCAAGCGGTTAATTTTAACGTCTGCTAATGAAATAGCATACCTGGGTTCGCTTCTCATTCGAATCAGACCATAAGAACAGAGCCGTAACTGTTGCGGTTTCAAGCACCCGATTTTCAGAGGCAGAGGTTTGTGCTGAAGGAGGGGGGCAAGCTTCTAAAGGGCCCACTCTACGACGGAAATTTAGATGAAGTTTGAAAAAAAGGTTTTCACCTAAAATTAGATGTTTTTAGTCGAATTTAGGTGAAGATCAAAAACGAAGCCTCCACCAAAAAATACGCCAATTTTTTTTGTTTGGATTTTGGTCAAGATATTTCTATAAATGTTCTGCTCTTAGGGCCCAATTTTAAGTAGGGACCACATCTAAAGGGACCTAGGGGTTTCTGCCCCCCTCTCCCCGTAATCTTTTGGCCAATATAAATGTCTACTTGGTGAATGATTATACTTACCTCATCTTTCCGAACCGTCAAAACTTTTGGAATGATCTTTATTGTGCTGGCAAACTTCAAAACTGGCATGAGTTTGGAGCAGCCTACCAAATTTATTTAAAATCTGATTAGTATTTTATTTTTCTACACGTTTGTTACGCGTTTGTGCTTAAAGCTGGTTTTCAAAATAAACTTTTGGCTGCCTTTTGACCAAGCATGGCAGTACGGTGCGGTGGAGTACGCCTCAAATTTTGCTAAAAAGTACGGTACCCGCTTTTTTATGAAGGTACGGATAAGGCACATTGGTGCGCTGCTTGAATGTGCGTACTAAACGTACTAACGTACCGCACATTGTTTGGAGGCGTCATATGAGTTGAACATTTCCCAGGCGCGTAGCCAGGAATTCGCAATGGGGGAGGGGGGGGGCTTTTTGGAAGCTGGAAACAACAGCAAAGGATGTTGACCCAGATTTACACCAGTGTTGAATCAGATTGAGTCAGTTTTTCAGGCCAAATTTTGGTGATCTCCGAATAAAAAAAAAAGTCTTTACTGTAATTGAGTCGGTTTTTCTATTCAAAATTATGTGGTTACTACATTAAATTCAAGTCAAAATTACATCAGATCCTTAACGAATTCTCGTCCCAATCCCGATGGGGGGGCTAATTTTGGTTTTTGAGGACAAATTGGCCTTAAAAGAGCAAAATACGGAGTATTTTGCATATTCTTCAGGCCAATGCAAGGCCCGAGCCCCCTCCGCCTGGCTACGCTACTGAAAGCTCCTAACTAGGCAAAACTGTTATTCATCAATCCTATTTTAGAGTATACATGCAGTTAAACCTCTTTTGAAGCGCGGAAAACGATAACTTTGGAAAAACATTGTCACTTTTTTTACCTACAGTACGTACCGTACTTCTCAAGTACGTTACGTTCGGAGCGTACCATCCCTTTGATTGACCTAGGTACCGTACGTTTGAAGTACGGTACGTTTAGATCAGTGGTTCCCAATCTTTTTCTAACCGTGGCCAATTTTGATTTTGAAAATTTTTCATGGCCCCACTCTCAAAGTATTGCTCAAGAACTTGACCCAAATTTTCTGGCCAAATCAGTCTTGAATTAGATTGAAACAATATTTCCGGCCGAAAACAGGTGTCCTCCAAAAAAAGTCACCAAAATTCAAATGGTTTTTCCGGCCAAAAACAGGTGATTTCCAGAAAAAATAATGCAAATGCGACTTTTTCAAACCAAAATGCTGTGAGGCCCAATGGTTGAAAAGCACTGGTTTAGAGCGTACCATCCGATGAAAAGTATGTAGGTACGGTACGGATGCAAAATTTGTTTTTGTTACGATACGATAATTTTTGAAGTACGCCTTGTTCAAATTACCTCCTTACCGTACAGCCATCCTTGCTTTTGACTCTGTCAGCATTTTTACGTTACATCACACATGCAATGCACTGGCAATTCAATCCGAATTCCAAAGCAGTATTGGTCTTCAAAACATTTTGTTTCGGTGCTACATTAGGTCACTATTTTAGCTGAGTTTTTTTTTTGTGTGTCGGGTTGCAAGTTTTTACTTTGAAATCGGTTGGACGAGTTTTTGCTGACAAAACATCGAGTTGAAATTTAGTTTTCAGCTGAGTTTTAATCGTTTTGCTAAGCCAAATATGAATGCAAAGTCAATTGGTTCCAGTCTAGCCGTTGATCAAAATTGGGACATGAAGATCCGTTTAAATTCCCCTTTTTCCCCGGCATTCGTTAATCAGCAGTGAATCTAGAGGGAGAGAACCCTTAATATTTGTCCTTGATACTGTTAGATTTTGCATTCTAAACTTAGATTTTGCATTTTAAATGGAAGCATTAAAGTTGTTACGAGAGATAATAATTCAAGAGTATTTACTTGATCATTTTATATTAATCAACTTTCGCACCACTATGACGCGCAACAGGTTAAAGCTTTTCCTCCTCTAAAGTTGCCAAAACCTGCAGGCTTATAAATAGGTTTAAATTAAACAACTAAGTAAGAAACTGAAATAGTCAATGCCTTCCTATTCCAGTAATTTTTAGCTAAAGGTATTTTATAATTTTCTAGCACTTTGACTCCAGCCCTATTTTTCTAAGATGACTAGAGCTTTGGCCTCAAGCCTCATTGGTCTCGGTCGTGTTCGGAAGCTTTTTTCAGTAGAGTCCAACCATGATTTAAAGAGTTAATGAGGAACGTTACTAGAAAATTTCCTTTTTTCGAAAAGAATTTGGACGTGGAGGCTTTTTTACCTTTTATGAGCGTAAATATTTTTGTTTTTCCGTTCTAAAATGTTTTCATTCTAATTGCGTCCGGATATGCACGCGGAAGCAGAGTTATAAGTCGGGCCAGGCTTAAGATTGACAAACTGAGCTTAACTCGGGCTTGGTTTATGTATTTACTTTGTGTTTTCGCCTTTTAAATGCTATAAAAACGTAATACCGGCCAGTTGGTCGAGCGATAACGCGTTCATCTCTGGAGCGAGAGGTCCGAGGTTCAAATCTTGGGCCAGTCGAATTGGACACAGTGTTGCCGCTGCGGCATTTCTTCGAAAGAAGCTGTGTTGCTTGGGCACAATGACGGGAGGATGGGCACCGCCAACTCGTTACACACTTCGGCGTAATACATCGAGTATAATGAAAGATTTGATTTTTTTTGTTTGATAAACTCGTAATTAAAATAAGTTTGCTACACTGCATGACTTCATTTAAACATCAATGCGACTATTATTAATATTCGGGCTTTTTCAGGCCTAGTTTTGGCTTCAACACACAAACGACTTTTTGGGTTCGGGCATGTACTTGTCGGCCCGTTTACAGCTCTGTGCGTAAGCGTCCCTTCATCCAATGTTTTTGGATGCAATGGGACTTTGATGAATAAAAACCCTCCCATCTGATAGATTTACCGGGCCCCAAACCTTAGATCCTTGGCTGAGCAGTTAACGTTAACTTATCAGGTCATCTCAATTCTTAACACCAGAAATATGAACCAACTCCAGTTTAATAGCTCAACTGGTGGGGCAGAAAAGTTTTGCCGTTTTGATAGGCTTTGCTCAGGGAATAGTACTACCATCTTCTTCGTCAGAGCTAGAATGCAAAGTTGAACATTTTTAAGCTATTATACTTGATTTAATTAACTTCAGGTGTAGAGAAGAAACCATATTGACACTTTTTCGCTTGGTGAAGTGGGGCCAAAACGTCTCAAGCTTAAACAATGCCCGCAACACAGACACGTTATTATTCTTTATTTTATTTACCACTTTCGAATGATTAGATTGAGCTCCCGAAAACGACATATAATGTGAAGCAGCAGATACGTTTGGAAGTTTCCCTCGTTTTTGGCATTCTCTTGCCATTATCCAGTAGCCTATTAACCGAGTGTACAAGGGCGCTATCTGGTGCTTGTTTTCATACATACGTCGGTGTCGTTTTTACGACGACCCTGATCGCATGACTTGGGTTCAGCCTGCATCCTGGTCACGTGGTTGCGTCCTTGGAGGAGACGCGTTACGCTGATTATCTCTACTTGGTGGCTTCGAACAAGCAACAATATCAATCCACAAGAATTTGTGGAAAATCCACAGGAGCATTGGATCACTGGAAACTCCCAAGCAGGTTAGGATTTCTCCCAAAACGTTGTAGTTACCGCAACAAAGTATGCGGCTCAACCCATGTCCCATAATTAGCGTCTGACCCTGTCTGGTGACAGCAGAATTAAACATGCGACTGCATTTCTTTTGTCTAACGGCTGTTCGCTGATCAACCAACCACGAATTCGTTCAAAAACACACATTTTAATATTAAGTTGAACATATTGGTGTTGACTGGGGAAGCGGCAAAATATCAAAACAATTGAAATTGCATAAAAAAACAAAGGACCTAAAAACGTCAGGAGGGATGATAACAAGATCACTTTATAAAAACAAACATCACCTCATATGCACACAATTACAGAAAATCCGACATCTTTGCAACGGTGGATAGCTAAAACCGTAAAACTCTTGCTACTACTATCACTATGATCGTAATTAATGGGAATTTGAAACTTTTGCTTGCTTCTTCATAGCTTCACATAGGTCACGCATATCAAGCATTGCTTTTTCAATGTTGAGAGCGAAACGGTCCGAATCCTAAAGAAATTGAAATTGAAAAATGAACTAAAATTTTTGTAATACAGGTATTAGTACTTATTATCTATCACCCTGAATCAGCAAGAAAATAGAGCAAATAAATAAACATTTAAAAAAAAGCATTTACACAAAAATATTGCGTAATATACACAAAGCATCCGGAAAAAAAAACGGGAATATGCAAGCCACAAATTAACGTTATTCGGTTTCCTAATCACTTGAATTAAACAAGTCATGCGAAGAATTGTAATCGAAGAAGACGCCCAAAAGAAAGCCTTTTTAAGGCAAAAATGTATTTGTGGATCCACTTTCGTTGATTGTTGTGCGGTCTTCAAAATATTGTTCATCAAATGTTAAAGCAGCGACCCGCAAGTCAGCGAAGCTGCCGAACCAGAGCTTTTCGCATATTTTTGCTGGGCATTTTTATTCCTCTCCCCCCCAAAAATACGGTATTTAGAGATGAACCAGTACGAAAATATTTAATTTTAACGAAGTAATTGTCTACGTTTTTGTGGCGCAGGACAAAATCGTTATTTGTCAAATCTACTTGTTTTTAGGGGATAGCGAAAAAAGCTCATGACCTATCAAGCCCCTGCACTAATACACGAAATCAGTTGCCAAAGGAATTTCAAAATTGAGCGCTTTTGTGCTCTACTAATATGCTAAATTAATATGCTAAAAAGTAAAAAAAAACTGTTGACGACTGGATGTGTCTTATCAGTGTATAATCTACTGTACCTACAGGGTTAGGTAAAACTCACGCACCATAGCTAATTCAGTATATTTTGCGATAAAACTTTTTGGGATTAAATTATTAATAAAAAATTATAGCGAAGTTTTTTTGAGTTGAATTTATTTCACATGTGAAGGCAGGCAGAAGCCCAAAAACATTACGTTACTTAATCACACAAAATTATTGTTGGTAGACCATTTAGATAATTCAGAATCTCTACTGGGATGAAATTGATCATCATATTCAAAACATTTTGGAATTACATTTACACAATAATTAAAGTATCGTATAATAATGCCTATCGCGTGTATGATGTGTGATTTTTGGCTCACTCTGAAGAATTTATCTTTGGAAACGTTTAGTAATCATAGACAAATTTTTGGCAAATTTGTCTCTCTATTTGCTTCTTTCATTATTTACTTTCAATAGAGTAAACACTATGGTGTTTCATTTTTTCACCATTTTTTAAATTAGAAAAGCTTGAGTCCGCATATGATGGGATCTTGGACACTGATTTCAAATCTGTAATTTTTATTGCATTATGACGTAATTTAGATGTGGCACCGCGTGTTCGAAACTTCCGTGGGGCGTAAAATGGGGAATTTCCCGTAACTCACAAACGCGTTGTCCTAGGAAGTCAATATTGGTGTGAAAATGCGCAGAAGGGTCGGTTTCCTATACCCTCTCAAGAAACACCAACGTCGTATCTCCATCGTATATCCAATAAAATCAAAAAAACCAAAATTGACGTATTTTTTGAGTGCCAAATTGCAAAGCATTTTGTTGCTCGCAAAAAAATAAATTAGAGCTGTTATTTCATAATAAAAAAACATTATGACGACACACCTGTAACGTTCTAAAAGTGTTTACTACAACTATTTAAACATTAAGATCAATTTTAAGAATCATTTCACCAGTTGTTGCAAGTAGTACAGCTCCATGCAAAATCGAAGAGAGTTGAGGATTAAAATGGATAAAATGGCTACAAGGAAATTAGATGACTTAAGTTATGCGAGAGAGATGAAAAGGAATGCTTTGCCTTTGCAGAAAGAGGTTATCTGGCATTTCGAATATTTGAAAGGCAAGCTTAGTGAAAATTCTGTAAAATTTCAAAAGAAAGGACCAGGTTATAACGATGTGAGAGTGCAGTTGTTGGATGGCATTATCGGCTTGTGGGTAAAATCAGGTTTGCCAGTCTTAAGCAGGATTAAGGTTGAGACAAAACTAAAAGAGATGTTGCAGAAGTGGAAACTTGCATCGAAGAGGGCAAGGAAGAGCAAAGGTGACTTGACCAACAGTAACTGGCTAAACCAACTGTTTGATATATGTAAATGCAAGTGCAAATATGAGAAAGTAAAAGTCCACGACGGAAAAGTTCTCTGTTCATGCTCTTTTGAAGATCGAGTTTCTGCTGTTGAGATTGATTTTTTGATGGATCAACGGGGCGAAAGAGAAATGATGTTAGGATGGAGCAAAGGCATTAACTTTACCAAGAAAGCAATCGAAAAAAAGAGACGAGAAGGAAAAGAACCTGATACTCGACCCTTTTCTACATCCGGCACAAATAGCAAAGCTGTAGTTGCAACTTATGCCACGACCACAAAGCTGAGAAAACGAAATATAGCGGAAGCTGGAGATAGCGAAAATGCAAGGGACGCCGAAAATGCCAGTGTTTGCGAAGCTCGGGATCCCACGTTTTCGCCAAAACCAGTTACCGGAGGCAAAAAGTATGTAAAAGTCAAGACGTCAAAAGTTAGCGCAGAAAGTTGCATCGTTGCTGACCGTTTCCTGAACCAGCATACGGCAGCAGTCTGATTAACTCTTGTCGGTAGCTGGTTCTGCGATTGCAGCTTCGCCCTCAACCATTTTTCGCGAACGTGAAAAAATCCGAATGACGGCATTGAAAAATTCTGCGGCCATGCTGAATGGTTGCGATTTTTTGCTACTATGTTACGATGGGCGAGTTGTCAATAAATCTGATAGATATGTTTTTCATGGACAGTTCTCACAAGCAGATTGCAAAAAAGAATCAGTCATAGCGGTTAAATCTTTTCCCAGTGATACATCTGTTACGAGTGAAGTCTTGTTTAACACCATCACAACTGAAGCTTGCGAGAAGTTACTGGCTAAAGTACATTCCGTAATGGCAGATACAACCGCAATAAACACAGGCAAAAAATCAGGGGTAAACAAACGTTTGCAAGACTACATCATGGAAAATGTGGGGCACGATATTCATACTTTGGAATGTTTATTTCATGTCAATGAAATATACTTCACGCATGTGGTGTCACTGGTTGAAGGGAGAAAGAAAGGTCCAGGGACGATGCAGGAAGGAGCTTTATTTAATAAGATCAAAAGCATCCCAAAGCCAGAGCCAACCACCGAAATTGTTCGTGAAAATTTATCGAAAGTTTCCATCACTGGTATAGCTTTGCTTCACCTAAAAAGTAAGGTAGAGTGGTTTGCCGAACAGAAAAGAGGTGGGATTGAGCAAAAAGATAATTTTAGGTCAGATCAAATGTGCATGCTAGTGTTGACTTGCTCCATCTGCATGGATGTGCCTGCCGCTCTGAAATCTCTTTTGTTGTACAAGCAAGAAACCTTGTGTCACTCCAGATGGATAACCACTGCTAGCGGTTATCTTCGTTTGTACCTTTTCAATTCAGACAAGCTTTCTGATGAGAAAATCAAATTGACTAAATTGATCTCATATATCGTGTCGGTCTATGTCCCTTCCTTTATTATGATTCACCTAAAACCAAAAGCATGTGATGGGCCATTTTTAACTCTTTTCCAACGAGATTTGCTTTTCGCATACCGTGAGATTGATGAAGAAGTGGTAGATATGGTTTTGAAATATTTTGTTGAGCACGGATCGCAATGGTTGTCTCCGAAAAACGTTGCATTAAGTCTATTTTCTGATTGTCCACCACTCTCCCTCAATGCTGTGAAGACTTCTAGCTCATTGCCTGCAGATGTCGTTACCCGTGTGCACTTGCAATGCAGAGCAGCAAGACTCAGAAATTTTTTCAACGTCCAGTCTCAACGGGCACCGTGTGTTATGCACAATAGTATACCTGCAATGCTCTGGAAGACTATTGAAAACAACAATCGGTGCACCGAACGGCAAATAGGAAAACTCTAAAACATCATTCAAGATCGAGTTTGTGATGACAAGAGAAACCGCTCTATTGATTTACGATTGTGTTCGTACTTATGTAACATGGAATAGAATGTTGAATAAAATGTTTGTGGTTGTTCAGTTGTGCGTTGTAGGCCATTAGGTACGACTTTGCAGTCCAATTAGACTTTAGATAGCAATGAACAATATTAAAGCTAACATAAAACTGATCAAAAGGCGAAATCAAACCTACGTTCAATAATTGCTTGATGACGTCGGATGCGAAATTTGTTTGTAAATGTATGTATTTCGAAAAGCATCTTATCCGTAGCTACTGGTCTTACGACTGGAGCAATTAAAGCTAATAAAATTGAAGTCAGTCGCACTAATAACTAATGGTAGCAAGGCATATAACTTAATACAGCACCCAAATGCGTCAATTTTAGTTTTTTGGATTTTATTCGATATACGATGGAGATACGACGTTGGTGTCTCTTGAGAGGGTATAGGAAACCGACCCTTCTGCGCATTTTCACACCAATATTGACTTCCTAGGACAACGCGTTTGTGAGTTACGGGAAATTCCCCATTTTACGCCCCACGGAAGTTTCGAACACGCGGTGCCACATCTGAATGACGTCATAATGCAATAAAAATTACAGATTTGAAATCAGTGCCCAAGATCCCATCATATGCGGACCCAAGCTTTTTTAATTTCAAAAATGGTGAAAAAATGAAATACCCTAGTAAACACCTATGCCAGTACGCGGCCGCGGCGAAGGGCAAACCATAAGCAACGTGAAACTAAAAGCATCTTGAACTGCCATTCGCCGGAATGGACGAGATTCGTTCTCGCACGCGAAGAAGGCATTGCGACAGTCGCTGTGGAGGTCTGATCTCTGACGCAAGAGTTGCCAACCGAAAAAGGAGCAAAAGCCAACTAACTTAACTGAATTGAACAATTGCCGGTAGAAAAATCGATCGTTCTGACGAATTTGTGGTTCAAATTTAAAATTACAGTACTTTGTACTTTTGTGCAACAAAATACTACTTAAGTAGCGTTACTTCACACTAACAGTAAGCAAATAAAAGCAGCCACAAAAAAAACTACTCAAAAAGTACTCGTTACCGGAAAAAAACACTTGAGCAATCTACTCATGTAAAAGTATATCGTTACTTTACACTACTGTGTAATCCTTAGGGTCTTTAAATAATAAAACAATACTAACCGTTTCTTTCGATGAGAATTTGCTTGATATATGAAACATGATAAGCTTTTCATGTGCGATAATATACGAGACGCCGTAGCCGTCATCCGCAACCTAACATACAAACAAAAGTCAATATTGGACAAGGCGGGTGATTCAATAAATTTTAATTTGTGTATTTAATAATGAAAGACAAATGGCTCACTTTTTACAAAAAAATATCACTCGTACACAAAAATACACGCTATACAATCGGAATAAAGGCCGATCGACTTGAAAACGTATTTCTAAATAGCTTTTTGCTACGTGCGTGTTTAAAACGTTGCACATTTCGTTAAGGTCACGAAAAAATCGATTTGACTGTAGTAAAAGGTAGACATTTTCGACTATAATAGCAGACAAATAACACTAATCAATAAATATACACAATTTTGACCGAGCGCAAAAATCTTTTATTCACATACATGTCAAACTGAATCATGAATTGGTAAGGGATATCTTATCACAATGACCTATCGCTTTACTCATTCAAGAATAGCCTTGTAGATCCAAACGCACCCGAACAAAGGCCATTACGAAAAATTAAAAAAAATACTATCAAGCACTAATATCACTAAAGAAAACGTTCAATACACCAGCATTATCACTACTTTTGAAATCGACAATCCATATTTTTCAATATCAAATTTGCCCAATCCATATAATAGCACTCGGTTAGCATCAGCTTGCTCCAATAAAAATGTGACCCTACTAAATTGCTCCAATATACATTGAAGCTGGTTACCAGTCATTGTTTAGCTCCAACGGTTCTGTAGGATGTTTTTGAATTAAAATAGTACCGGTACATTCTTTTCCGGAACAGTGAAACCGTTCGCCCAGGTACAAGGCAGCCGGTTGATACTCATCACCCCAGCACCGATCGCCTCCGCGGTGGATGGGTTGCCACTCTCCCGGGTGAAGTGGAATGGGCCGATTTTGAATTTTCCGGGTTCTCAGCACATTATCGAGGTTCTACTTATTGTGTTACGTTTTCTTTAACTATACATTGTTCGCATTAAAAAACGCGTTAGCTTTCTTTCTAACCATGCCGAAATGTTGCCGTTAAGCTTAACATACTGCTAACAAATTCGGCTCGTAGCAGTAGCACTTTCCGATTTAAACGGCCCGAAAAACAAACCGCCTATCCAGCGTGTTGTAAAAAAAGCGACCAATTAGCTCTTTACATTTCCACTTGTCGGGCCCCGTTCTTGTTTCTGTTACCTGCTTATTGCAAAGTTATGTCAAAAAAGCGCAAATTACGGAAAAACGTGCCAAACAATTATGATGACATATCGATACCGTTAGGGTTGGTGCTTTCATAATTGGGCACTTTTTCGCATGACTCATCAATATTAAGCAGGACCAGCACCAAGAGCAGGGCTTGAAAAGTAGTTATTAAAAAACGCTAAATAAGTAACCATCGCAGGTGACTGCCTGTGTGATGGTGGGGTTCAACTGTTTGCGAGTTGTGGAAATGGCCACTTTTTTCTTACGGGTCCTCCAGTCTAGCTGGGATTCAGTGGCGCAGCACATCCGCTGCGTCATGCTTTTTTTTATTCACAGAAAGGAGCGGGGCAGCATATTTTCGCTAACCTTTCTTCTATCACTTCAATTTGCGATCTCTCAGGCTGGCATCACTGCCCGAACCCTATTTCTAATGAAGGTTCTGAAGAAAACGAATAAAATAACACGGCATGAATTGAACTCAAGCGCGATACTTGTCAGACACGCGCCTTAACCACCAGGCAACAGAGACGACGTTGCTGAATTGTCAAATTATCGTATTTACCTCGAGTTAATGAGAAAGCAATAGATTGTAAATATAAGGGTACACTTCGTTAAAATGTGGCAAGGCATTGGGCAATTCCTACCATCCAGCTGGGTACCTCACGACTCTGCTAAACCAACGAAGGCTTATGCATTAAACAAGCATTAGCTATTATTATTCAATAATTATTAAGCCATGCAACTACTATATCATGCACGATAGCACCAGAATTTAAAATCATAAACAAAAAACATGCAATTGTAGAATAATTGGAAAGAAATGACCAACAGACTTCGCAGCCTTCACATTCGCCAACATGCTTTTCGCCTCGGCTAAAATTATATCGCATTTTTCCAGGGTGAACCGGATTGAGGGGCATTTTAATGAGTTGCATTTCTATTGGGCTTAATAGTTTTTTAAGATTAAAATTTTTCTTCCGAAGAACTGAAAATTTTATAAAAAAATAAAGAGGCACTGCCCTTATACACCTAATTTGGTAATTTAAATCTTTAGTCAAAAAATTAAATTTAACAACCCCTTGAGTTAATACCCCACGTCTAACAATAACTTAAAGGTTAAAATTGCAGCCGAAAGCAGTTACACTAGAACTGGTTAGGCTATAGAAGACATGTGGTGAGACTTAAGGCGGTGGTTTATTAAACTTTTGAAAATTAATTAGGCGTATTCAGAACCAGCGAAATAAAATTTTCCAAAACACCATAAGACCACTAGGTTTTGGCAAAAATAGGATGAAAACATGCTCAATTTGAGACCCATGATAATCATATGACGGGAAATTCTAATTATTTTGAGAAAAAAAATATATTATGAATGTAATTTATTAGATTTGACTGCTATGACGAGTCCAATGGAATAATCATTATTTTGAAATACAATTGCCAATGGTTTTACGTAGTAAACGACATTTCTTGAATATGTTTTGCAATATTTATGATGATATTATGCATTTAACAAAAACCCTATTTTCATGCTTCTAAATCGGAGTATTATTTTGGCCTAATAAAGTGTTAGTTATAAGTTAACGAAAACCGTTTCGCATCAAAATGATAAGATTGAGTAACCATGCCTCAAAAGAATGGGCTCATGCTTGGACAAGCACACATACCGGCCCGAAACCGCCACCAGCCGACACAAAATTAGGATGATCCTTGAAGTCGACGGCTCGGATTTGATGCTGCGGGGTCTGCGAAGTTGAGAGTCGCCACGGTTCGGAGAGAACCTTTTGAGAGCACGAGAAAAAGGTGAAAAAAAATTATTTCCACACGCGCTATGCCTCTGGCTACGTTATTTCTACTTCTCACTACTACTACACCATGCGACGTCATTTTGACGTCAACTCACCGGGCCAAAACCGCCACCGATCGGGACCATTCCTTTACTTTCGACTAGTCTTCCCCCTTGAACCATAGAGGTTTGGGAAGTGGATAAACGCCATTCTTCACTCAGGACCTAACTCAACATGTCTTCATTACTAACATAAGGGAAAAACTATATTAAAGAGATACTGCTCGAAATCGGTTTTATTGAAGAAATGAGAACTACTTGAGGTAATAAAGACTAAAGAGGCGCTTCAAATTTTTTTCTACAATTCCCCTTATTCGCAAAAATAAGATTTAATCCATTTGACTCGGTACCATTGGCAATCCTGCATATCGCAATTTTGTGACAACACAAAAGGCAGATTTTGCAAAATTTCTCGCAGACGAAGAAGCGCGATAATCGATACGAAAGGTCATAGCCTAAGATTCTGCTTTAGCCAGCGATTTCAATTCAGACTAAATTCATCAGTGACATTATACGAGGGATTAATCGTCTGAATCAAAGTTAGAACAGATTTGGTGATGTTTTTAGCCTACAGTGGCAAATGACGTCATCGCGCTGCTAGCCATAGCGCTGGACGTCAAAATCGCGCATCGGCGCTATGTAAATGCAAGCAAAAACACTAATAGTTAAGATTTAGGGCGTATTTTTAGGCTCTAAATCATTGATTCTTTGAAACATTAAAGCTAAATGCTAGATAAAGCCTGTAAAAACTGAAAAATATTCTAATTAGCAAGATTTCAGTTTTTGTATGCTTTTTTAGTGACGTAAATTAGGCTTGCTTTCAAGTAACCCATGAGAGTCATGTAATACAAGATGATGGTAGCTAGCTTCGGTTATCAAATTCAAGGTTTTCTATTGACAGCGATGAAATACAAAAGTTATTTACAGTATTCTCCTTCATTCGAAACAAGACTAGCGCACTTTTAAAGTTTTGTAATTTCATAAGCCTATTTTGCCGGATCTATAGTGATTTTTTGCATTTCGTGCTGTCATTAGCGGCTTACCACTATGATTTCTACGTCGTAAAGCGCAAAAGCAGTTGTTTTGATTGAATTATTTCGTAGAGATATCATTTCAAATTGTAAAATAATCATTTCACTGGCCTCAGTCAAATGCTGACCGAGCCTTAATTTGCGTCTATTTCCCTTTAAATTAGAGGTATTAACCATTATTTATAAATAATGCTTAAATTAAATCGTTAATTTTCCACGTGGTATTGCAGTGGCGTAGAGTTTTATGGATTTTAGGATACGGCCGAATTTACGGTGTGAACCGTAGCTAAAAACCGGGCAAATCGAACAATAGCAGGCACAATGGGCGATCGGATTTCATAAAAGGCATAACTTTGTAGACCCGCTGAGGTGTGTAAGCTGCCTAAATTGCTCCTGGTAACTTTGAACTATGGCTAGGCCATGTACAAATGTTTTAACTTTACAATCAACTCTTTAAATATGCCCACTGAAGGAATTAAACATTAATTTACGGTAATGTCAAATGCTTTGTAATGGCGTTTTGAGATCCAATCGTTTTGTCGGGAAAAAGCTATGACGTAGCTGCAAACCATCAATAAATGACATAAAAGCTAAAGCAAAAAACAATCATACTGTAGATCAGTACTGCTAGCCTAGGTCTACAGGTAAGTAGCAGTAGTCAAGTGATTAGGCAACTCACGGCTACCACTTACTAATCGTGTTTTTTCGTCTGCAAAATCTGCCTTTTGTGACGCACAAAATTGCGATACGCGGGGTTGGCAATGGTACGGAGTCAAATGGATTAAATGGCATTTTCCCGAATAAGAGGAATTGTGGAAAAAAGTTTGGGGCACCTCTTTATTACCTCAAGAAGTTCTCATTTCTTCAATAAAACCGATTTCGAGCAGTATCTCTTCAAGCTTAACCGTAAATAAAAATGTCTGGAAGTGCTATAGAAGTAGAAATAGACAAAAACTAGGTTATAACGTATAACTCGAGACGAGATAAGAGCCAAAACACTTGCAAAGCTGTCCAAAGTGTAACAAAATGTTATACAAGTTCTAGCCTCATATTTTATCATTTCACCATGTAGTCAATCGTCATACTTTGGCCTTTGATGGAAACAAACGATATCGTTGGAGCCCAAGGCCCCCAAACCCTCCTCACCCTCCAGAAAACGTCAAAAACGACCATCCCACTTAAACCCCTCCTTCGTTTTCGGTGAACGACACAAACCGAATCATTAACTCAAAAAATTTACCAACATGAATGACAAAACTTTACTATTAAGAGAGATATCTAAACTCAGGTGATCATGGCACAGTACATATCACATATAAAAATTGAAAATTTTGAAACCCTACGCCTACAGTCTGTTTCACCCGTTATCGAGATCAGTAGGGGTATCTTGACGAAACAACCCACGATGATCTTGGTAAGACATCCCTGATGATCCCGATTAGGAGTGAAACAGTCTGTGGGGTTTTAAATTTATTAATTTTTAAGAGAGATGTGTACTGTGTCATGATATCAGCTCAGGGCAACGCTGTCGAGCACTTTCTAAAACCGATTGAATTCAAAATCTTTTCATCGTAAACTCAGGTGGGACAGCTAATGGCTAGAGAAGTCGCATTAAGTTTAGTTAACACTTGTGAGAATAACTTTACAATTAAAAGAGCACAAAACTAATTCATGCGGCATGCTATCCCAGTATTTGAACGTTAAAAAAGTATTTCCTTTTCAGGTTAAATGTAGTTACATCATTAACTTCAGAAATTTAGCATGTTTGGGTATTAAATTTTAGAACGACCGGCCAGTTGGTCGAGCGGTAACGCGTTCGTCTTCGGAGCGGGAGGTCTCAAGTTCAAATCTTGGGTTGGTCAAATCGGACAACACAGTGTTGCCAACGGCTCGCCATCGCTGCGACATTTCTTCGACAGGAGCTGTGTTGCCCGGGCAAACTCGTTACATGCTTCGCCGTAATTCAGCAAGTATAATGAAAGATTTGATTGAAATTTCAAAGCGAACTTATCGCTTTGTTGCCCAAACTTACCTTTTGAAGAAATGGAGAATCAATGCCCAAATACTTTGACATTACGTACAGGCAGAATAAATGGCGGTCTATCCCCAATCCAACCATGGCCTCCTTGTACAAGTTCACGTGATGCTGAACAGCTTCGCGCAGTAGAGCGTAACGCTCTTCGTTCTATGATCATCATAATGCTAATTATTTTGATCTACGCCGCTGCTGCTTGAGAGACTTGAAAAACTTGGTCAATTATTGACGTAAATACAAGCTTATAAGCTTGCATTTCTTTTGTTGTGGTGTCCGAAACCCCAACTATAAAGCAACGTTGTGCAGAAAAAAATAAATAAAGGAAGCAACGCGAATCAAACTCGAGCGCATGACTTGTCGAGTGCGCGCTACGTCACAGCAGGCTCGCGACTAGGATTTCGCCAAGGGGGGACTTGAATAAAAAACTTTTTGTTCAAAATATGTGTCTTTCACTGCTGTATTTACTGTTGCAGCATCCAGTATTGGTTTAGCTCCACAGCGCCACCATCTGAAACTTAGCTTTGTCGAAGACTGACTGGGGTATCCGACCTATTTGATGGTTATATTTCAAGTTTCAAGCGTATTACAGCTATTTTTTTAACTTTCTCCAACTGAACGTTGTGAAAATAACCTAATTCGAAACGGCTTTCGAAAATAAAATAGTTTTGATCAACATAGCTTAATCGTAGTGCCATTTAACTTAGTCAAAAAGAATAGCTAATTATATATTAAGTCAAATTTGGAATCATTTCAAAAATGAAATAATTAGCACTTACAGTCGCGTTCGGATCATCCATTGACTTGGAGAAAGCAACCATTTGGTTGCTGCAAGACCGGACTGTCTCCGTTCTGCCTTCAAGAAATAGTCGAGTCATCGAGGCTTCGTAGGTCAACGCAAAGTGACCCTTGTCCTACACATGAAAGAAGTTTTAGATCTACTTATGGAAGGCGCAACAGCAACGAATCCGACTATAAATTGGAGTGCAATTTCGTTTACCATTTCTGATTTGAGATTTGAGCCCAAAAAATAAATGAACCACCCCATGTCTGTAATGATAGCCTATTCACAAAAATAGCTGCCTAAAACAATTGCTGTTTCAAGAAATATCACTTCTCACCAGCTACGCTATCATCTTGAAAATTTTTTGATTTGGTTGGTTTGAATTATAAGATCTTTTCGGTGGATGAGAGCAAGGTACAAGTTAATGGAGCCCCATAAAATCTCAGTGATAAGCCAAAAAACACGGAACAAACAGGCCATTTCAAAACTACTCAATGACCTGGCAGCAGAGTACCAGGCTCATGCCACTACTGCTGATGCATAATTTGGCAATAAAAGTATTCAAACCACGGCTCGGCTCTGGCAACATCTAGGCTAAGCAAATTTGCTGTTTTGCTACGGAGGAGTACGGAAAACAGTTGCTGGTTTCTAATGGCTTGCAAATTTTCTTGAATCAAATAAAAGTTTTAACTTGTTGAATTATGGCTCAACAAGATGAGCATTACTTTTTAACTGCACACACTTCGGCGCACAGATGGAACCGGTCAGGATTTTCTCGACCCGACCCGACCGGTAAATTTCAAAATCTACGCCGGTCGACCGTTTTTTTTTACGGAAAGCTTTTGTGCACTGTTCAATGCATCTAATGAAAAATTTTCAAAAGGGGAAGCCACGGGTGAGGAGTTAAAATTTGTAACTACGGATGGGGGTCTCAGAAAAAAAACTCAATTTCAAGACCTATTCAGGTTGAATTTCGGTTTGAAAGACATGTTTTGAGCAGCGCAAAACGTGCACAAAATGAGCGTAAAAAGAACTGGAGGGCACAAGCTAAATTATTAGACTTTTATCTAATGATATTACGCGTAAGGCCAAGAAACGAAGTTATAATTTTTTAGCTATTGGTGGCAGATTATTTGCAATTTGCCGAGCAGCAAACACTAAAACTGTTATGACATTGGCTAGAAAACATTTGAAACATAATGTGCCTCAGCAGTTTGTGGAAATGCTGCTACTTCAGAACAAGCCATGGCTAGTTAGATATAAAAAAATAAGAACTATGTCTTTCTTGCCCAGTGTAGAGTGTGGTAAATTTAAGTTGAAAAACGCTTTTCAAAGCGGCAAGATTTTAGCATGTACTAAAAAATCGAAATCTGCGTCACTTCTATTCTCAAGCTGATTAAAATTATGCTAAAATGCCCCGTAGCGTAAGCCTCTTCCACGTGCAAGCTTTATTATAATCTGATTACGCGCTTTTAGCGTATATTTGCATTTTTTTGCTTTGTGCCGTGGCCCAAGGGGGGTGGGGCATTTACATTTAAAATGCCCCACCTAAATACGCCTCTTGATGTACATTTCTTAACGGTCACAGCATACTAGTTACAGTTTGAAACCATTTAACAAGTGTTTTCAAAAGTTGTGGTTTGTAAATACTGTTTTTTTATAAGTTTTATTTATAATAAAATATATATGTATATTTCGGTTGGTGCTCAATTGTCTTTTATTTGCAAGAAAGGAGAATTTGACCGGTGTTTCAACCGGCTTGACCGGCCGGTCGAAGAATCTCGACCCGACCGGTAACCCGACCGTTTCCATCTCTACTACAGCGTAATACAGCGAGTATAACGAAAGATTTGATTTGAGTTTTGGCGAGTATAATGAAAGATTTGGTTAGAGTCTTCGCAGTAATTGATGACTCAAACTAATCCTAGACTGCTCTATCCAATTTATATTAAGAAATGAGCAATTAAGCTAGCAATTTCATACTTACAACAGCGCTGGAGGCTGGATTAGTAGGTTTGCAGACTAACGTTGATCTCAATCTTTTAGAGGGCAAAATCGAAGAATAAAGCCTCTGCTTTAAAAGCGTTAAAACTCACGAAAACAATAGCAAAACAATAACGTGACCATAAGGAATAAGATTAATGGAATAGTCTACAATAGGACTACACCAGTACAATTTTACGAGCGTTCAGTAATTGTACTAATTCTAACAGGCATTAATGCAATTATCAATCAGGGAAACACAACCACTACGTGATGATTTTAAAAACAACTCTTTCCTACCTCAAATAATACAAGAAATTTTTAGACAGCCTATTGCAATTACTGTATGTACAATTATACAACATGCATTGTCATTTTAGTTGGTTCACAAATACCGCAAATCGAGGCCACAAATATCGCAAATCGAGGCCACAAATATCGCAAATCGAGGCCATGCAAGAGCAAAAAATATAGATCAAACTACTTACTCGTAAGTGGGCGACTTGTAACGCGCACTGAATGAAAGCGTCCGGGGACATTTTGAACGTTTTGACAACTCCTTTACCAAAATGAGAAAATGGCATTATGTGCAGGTGAACGTCACTGGCAAGACCACGAGCCTCGTTTAAGCTGCTATCGATCACTTTGACACACTGAAAAATATAGAAATCAAGCTTGACAGTCTGCTTGATTAAAAATTGTGCCCTCACCAGTAGAGATGGGCATTTCAGAATACCGAATCCAGAAGGATCCGAATCCCAAACTATCCGGAATCCAAATTGAAGTATAAACCGGATAGTTGGAACCGATTTTAAACCAACGCAATGACGTTGGTAAAAATTGTTTGCAGTTAATTCTCACAAAAAAGTGTAGTGAGCCATTTGCTCTGTAACTGGGACTTCGTGTGAGCGCGTAGTACCTTTGTTTTTGTTCGCGAACTTTGGCAGACGAGAATTGATTTGCTTAAAACTAGCAACGGTAAAACCTAGAAAGCTGAAATTTACACTCAACGTAGAAATTAATAAAAGCGTCATGTGTGCCATTTTTGGATATACTAGGTCACTTGATCGTGAATTGACACCCCAAAAAAAATCATCAAAAAACGGCGATTTTTGGCTAGAGAATTAATTTATTACTTTGCCTATAACTCAAAAATCACTCAATACGCGAAGCTAAAATTTGAACACAATGTCGGTGCATATGAATGCTTTATGCAAATCGAGTTTGGGGGCGCCCGGTTTCGTGACCAAAATTTTACAGGCCGAAAATGGGAAGAAAGTGGACGAATTTGAACCGATATATCTCGGTAATTACCGATATTGATGAAAAACGGTTTGTGGTTTTTGAGAACACTATCAACCGCCTTTCTTTTGGTTATGTTCGGTTAACTCAACTTGAAAATTATTTTTCTTGTTTTGCATCTTTTTTCGTACTTTTTTGCTTTTTCCCATGCTATCTACTTTTAAATCGCTAAACGACTGAAGGTTTTATAACAAATTTTGTGTAACAGAAATCGGGGGTGCCAGTTGGGTGGATCCCTTCAACCTGGTCGTTCAAAATTTTGAACTTTTAAACCGTTAGAGCTAGATGGATCAAATTTTCGGAATGGGTAGATATTAAAAATAAACTACACGTAACGAAAATTGGAGATGCCATAATCGGGGTTTCCCCCAAACGAGCCCTACAAAATTTAAGCTTTTTAACTTTTAAACTATACTCATGAAAATTTTAATGTACGTAACTATAAGGAAAGAATAAAATTTGACAAAATTTGGAGGTACCAAAATGGGCAATCCCCCAAAACGGGGCTGCCAAAATTCAAACTTTTTAACCACTCATGCAAAACGCATGAAATTTTTAGGCTAGGCAAATATGAAGAACAGTTCCTCCAAATGGGGCCCTCCAAAATTCAAACTTTCAAAGCGGGAAACATGAAATGATGGTCCACAAATTCTCAACTTCCTCATTTGAAGCAACTTGCTGCAAAATACCTATGCATTCCTGCAACATCAGCTTCTTCCAAATGGTGCTTCTCCAGGGAGCAAATTAAGAACGCAACTAAGTGGTGAACATTTAGAAGCACTCAAAGTCATGCACTGCAATAAAGTGCTGCTTTAATTAAGCAAATCGTTGAATTTATTTTTTTCTGAATATCGATGGTGGTTGACTGATTGTTCACTTTTTCAGCAAATTAAGTTAATTTAAACCAGAATAGGATTCGGTATTCTGGATTCGGTTTCAGCTATTCGGAATAATTCTGGAATAGTCAACTATTCTGAAATGCCCATCCCTACTTACCAGCTATCTTGTTTATTCAGAGAGTGTATACTGTGTGGGAAAGGAGTTGAGAAAAACAATTTGCATTACCGGAACCATACCAAAACAAGGATCAAACTTCAAACTATTTCTCACACAAGTTGATAAAGGAAACCAATTCCCAAATTAATTTGTCCATAAGAGCCTTTAAGGAGATCAAGTGCGACGTCACTTTAAAAGGTCATCCAGCAAATGAAAAAAAGTTGGCAGTCTGGCAGAAATCTAGCTCCTTGGTACTATACAATCACAACCAGCAAGCCCTTAATCAACTGACCATGATCTACGCAACTTTGATCCAAGAAGCACATATGGGGCAATTTTTCCCAAAGCACTATCCTAACCTCGAATTTCGCCAACTTCCAAAGCCCATCAGTTGGGCTGGCATAGACAAAACTGAGCGAAACTCAAGCTGCTGTGTGGATGTAGGGCTACCATACGTCCTCTTTTTCCGGTTAAAATGAAATGTTTTCCAAGGAAACCGAAACACTAGCCAAATGTTCTCTTTTTCAATGCGAGCGGAAGTCGAAATCCAAACCAAACAAGTATCCTTCTGTTCAAGCTCCCATTCAACTCCCGCCTTCTAAACCGGACTGGCTGAAGACCTTTTTTGCCCTTTGAAAATGCTGACCTCCAAAAGCCAAAAAAAAGGTGTTCCGTTAGCTTTTGCGCTGAATTTGCCCTTCGAAAATTGTGATCTCCAAAAAAAAAAAAGGGTAGTTTTAAGTTAATTTTACCCTTCGCAAGTTTGGTCGATTGGGATTCGTTTTTCGGAACTGCCTTCTTTATGGTCAGTGAAAATATGATACCTCTATGTGGATGGTTCAATATTCCACCCCCAATAAAGGGGTAGAAATCAAACTTCAAAACAAGTCAACTGAATAAAAAAGATATTTAAATGAGAGTCGGCGAGGTTGCTGAAATTTAAAGTGAAAGAGACGAAATTGGTTGATTTTAAAGCGATTCACCATCTCTGACAGCAACCTACCTCATCTGGCATTGCCCATCTAAGTCGTTCAGCAGGGATTGGTCTCACACGATCAGGACTAGCTACTCTGCCCTCTTTATCATAAGAGGCTTTCATCACTTCAAACCCTAGAGCGTCCTCGATCAAATAGCTGAGAATAGGAGCGTCCGCCCATGAGTGCTCAGCGTTAAATCCAAATCGCCCGTTCTTGAACACAACCAAATTGAACGACTTGTCAAACCATCTAAACAGAGAAGAATCTGCTAGTTAGAGAAAACGATATTTCGAAAATCTCAAAACTCAGGGAGTAAGAGGTATATATCTTATTCAAATATATAATCAATTTTAAGTGTGAAACCGGCTATTGGGTTTTATTAGATTTTAGTTTGTAATGTTTTAGAACTATGTTTATTTGCTGTAAATTTTTATTCGGTTGGATTCAAATTTGAAAAGTCACATGGAGAGGGAGGTCGGCGGGCAAATTAAGATTAAAAACGAGATTTCCGTCGATTAAAGAGGACTGGATTTCTGCCATCCTTTCTTTTTTCGATTGGTGATTCGAGAAAATTTTTGACAATTTGAGCAATAAATATATTATTAGAAAACCATTCTTATCTTTGTTTAAATGGAGAAAGCAACCGTTAAAACACTACAGCTTGTATTATGCGAAGTACCTGTTATGGCAGTTTCCGTGGAGCAAAGATCGTCCGAATTCCGAAATTGCGGAGTGACCATCCGACTGGATATCGAATTCTTCGTCGTCCAACACCAGAACAAAAGCTGCTTTTTCAATCGCGTGCAGTGACTTTTTGTTGACTCCGTACGAAAAAAATTGTTCTCTGGCCTAGAAATTACATAACTGGTTCAAACGTGGCGTCACTTCACCGATAATTGAAAGCAATCTTGAATAATACGAAATTGCCAAGCTTGGCGGCCTCGGCTTTAGAAGATTTTCGCAAGCAAACTTGGATTACGGTCAACTCCTAAAATCGCTATCTTCGAATTGAACGAGGACAAAAATGCAACAATTACCATACCAAATATGGCCTTTTTTCAACGAAGCTAATGAAACAAAAAGTGTTTACAATCAAATGGGCAAAACTTGAGTTAAAAGATCGCTAATCATCTAACACATTATGGGACACAAATGCTATCCTTGCATCCTAAATATTTTTCTTCTAAGTCCTTTTCAATTACCTCTGCCCATGGGACTCTTTTTCCCGCAGTCAAAGCCGCAAGTTGTTCTTCTCCTTTGCAAGGCGCTGAAGTGTCATTCATGATTGTCTCAAAGACCTTCTCCAGGTCTTTCGGATTCAAGAGTTGAGCATTCTTGTAACAGAACACCTTGAACCAACGACCTTGGTGATAAACGACAATGTGGCGACTATCATTCCAATGCTCTACGCTATCTGGAAGAATGAGGATTAATTTAGTCATTCCAGCGCACAGATCATTGGCATTAATTAACAAACAGCAACCCTTGATGCTAACTATATTGCATACCACATCTCCTTTAAAACAAAAGACCGCAAGGTCCCCTTTCCTGTCCCACTAAAGGTTTAATTTCAATAACAATTATCTTGCTATGAACGAGTTCTGTGTCACCTCCAGAAATCCCCCACTCTCAGCATCCTCGCCTCGAAGTCTGTGATCAGTCGGTTAAAAAAGAAACTCTACACAGGTCATTTTGCATTTCAATAAATCCTCTTCCATCCATATGTTAACCCCAAGTTTTGTGTCCCCAACGCCCCTGTGGTAATAAATCAACTTTGGATGTGGCCCGATTGTTAATCCTCCGCTACCCGTTTATTGAAAGGGGTCTGGGAGTTCCACTACCACCACCAAATATGAAATATTCAAATAGCATCACCTTTCTATTTAAATGATTTTATTTGGATAGACCAGCAAAATCTATTCATTTACCAGAACTGCAAATGCACCAAGCACAATGTACATGTAACCGTACCATCGTAGAAGACTTTGTTTAGGTTGTTAGGGTCTGCTCGACGGGCCAACTACTTGCCCTAAAAAATCAAAGTACTGCAACCCTTAAATTCGTGTTTTAAAGTAAGATACAAACAAGGCAGCTTCTAGTGCTACTGCAGCCCGCCGTATCTGTATAATTTCGCTAATCATCTGAAAAAAAGAATTAACTTTGATGATGTTGCAAAACCACGTGCTGTTTATCGTTTCCACAGTCCATTGCAAGGAATTAAGAGTCCAACAAATTGATTTCACATGACTTTGCATAAAAACAATACTTTTTACGGAAGGATATGGTTTTGTCTTCCAAAGTGACGTACAATGCTATCACGGTTATGCGAAACTTTTCTGCCAAAAGCTCAGCATTATGTGCAGTACTACAATATGCGCACCGCGGAACCGCAGCGTGTATTTGACAAAATTGAGTCGTTTTGTACATCCTTAAGCATAAGCTAGACACAATGACTTCCTAATAAGCCAGCCGACAACGATATGCCCTATTCACTCACTTGAACATACCGTTTTCACCACACCGGCTGTTGCATTAAAGCAACTTTTTTAGTGCAAAAGGTCGAGTGAATTTTAACTTAGAGTAAGAAACCACAAAGATAAAATTCGTAGTGGTTTATAAACCCCGAGAAGTTAAAACACTCGCTTGTGACTCAAGAGTTGTTTCTATCATCTGCCAGTATTAGATCATCTCAGCAAACAGTTTTAAGAGTTGCTGATGAGGACTAATAATTTAAAACAGCGCTATCCGCTTGTCCAGCTCTGTGAACTTGAGAATTACACAAGAAATTTTTTGACACAACTTAAAGGTAGCGGTGGCGAGTCGTTGGCAACACTGCGTTCGATTTGACCGGCCCTAAACTTGAACCTCAGACCTCCTGCTCCAGACACGAACGCATTCCGCTTCACCAACTGACCAGATTCAACGGAGAAGTCCAACCATACAATCCCAGCAACAAGTAAGAAAGCTCAGGAAAAAAGAAGTGGCCATTTTCACACCACTCAAAGAAGGGCATCTTATCACTACGTAGGCGACCTGTAATCTAATCACCTCTTACGACCTGCTGGTTGGCTTCCCAAATCTTACACGGAGAAGTACGAAAAGTAGGGGAAATAGCAAAGCATCGAGTTACTAATAGCTCGTCGTGATAGCCAGAACCAGTAGCGTACGCAGGATTTTCAAAAAGGGGGGCCAGGAGATTCAGAAAATCTGAGAAACCGAAAGTCCAGAATGAAAATTTTTACACCCAGAATCAGTCCGTTTTTCCCGTCCAAGATTAGGCGAAGACCAAAAAAAAAAGATCTGCGCCTACCGTTTCTGTGCTCAAACCTTCTGCCAAAGTTACAAAGGGGGGGGGGGGCATGCCGCAATTTTCCATACTATTCTATGCTAATTATACTATCCTTGGGACCCAAAGAGAGGGCCATGGCCCAATGGGCCCCCCCTAAATACGCCCCTAGCCAGAACTTACATAATGAACCTCCTAAAAGGGTGCTCTGTGTTGGTTTTATCAAACATGCACAGTGTGCTTGGTTCATCCGGATAAATGATGACATGGCTTAAAACTGGTCCAAGCTTTCCTACGATTTTGATAATAAGATCACGAGATAACCTTTACAAACGGCTCGTGAATTTGAAATACAAACAGGTTCGTGCTACTGATTGATTACAGTAGTTTTTTCTTTTTTTTCAAGTTAAAATTGAAAAAAAATGCTAATTTTAAGCGTGTAAATACCTTAAGTTTAAAATTTCCCTTCAGAAATAACTAAAAGTCATTCGTGCATTAAAGGACAATATCGGTGAAAAATGCGAAACGTTTCAGAACCGCTGGTGTGTACTTTAAGGGTATATTTGAATATTATAGTACAAAGAAATACGCGTTCTCCTAAAAAGCTTTATATTACACAATCAGGTTGGTCTAAGCTGTACACTTGTACAGTAGTATAACTTTTCAATCACAAACGCTATTCAATTATCTCACAAATGCGCTGTTGTTTGGATACGCCTTCGCTAAAACGCCAAGGACGTATCAACAATGCAATGCTGATTGGCCGATAAAAGAGCGTGACCAAACGGGTAGAATAAACTCAGAAAGTTGGACTTTGCTCCGTTAACGACAGCGTTACAGACAGACAAGTTATATCCAACGCACGTTTCAAAACGGGTCATAGGCCTATGCAAACACATCGCATATTATCTTCGTTTGAAGATGTGTTTCATATTTTTAACGCATATTTCCCGCCTTTACGGTGACTAAAAACGTTGCACTGTATTTGCAGCAATTTATATCACTGCACGACAGGTTTAAACAATCGTTTTAAATCAATTTAATTTTAAAAACTTTCGTTGATTTTGGAAGATGAAAAAAAGATTTTTCCAACGCTGCATTCTCGTTAGTTACATGACCTCAGAAAACTATTCTTGTGAACGCAGTCCAACGACCGTAAATACTTCAACGAAAATAGAAGACATAAAGTCTCAATCTCGAACAATCTCTGGCTGTGGGAAAAATGACTACGGATGAGATGAATATTAGAACAAAGCATATATTCATAATCCTCAAATAATACATGTCGTAACGAGTTAGCGAGTAATTCAGTATTCTTTTTACAACAAAAAGATGTCACAGCGGTGGCAAGCCGTTAGCATCTCTTTGTCTAATTAGATTTGCAGACTTAGAATCCAAACCCAACTTTAAGCACGAGAATTGAACAAGTAGCGCAACCAAGTTTAATGTACAGGCTTATAAAAAAAAATTACTTAATCACATACCTTGTTGAACACCTGGAATACGGCAAGTGTTGAAAAGTCGTTTGTACTGAGCACTACAAAGAGGAATAACGCCATTGATCATGATCTGAAAATGTATACATACAGGCCCGAAGGGTATGCAGTAGCAATGCACTTAAACGAGTTTCAAGATCTAACGGCTACTAACTATTAACCACAGTAAAACTGATCAGAAAGCGAAAAATATATTATTCTACGACGCATCGTAAAACATCGTGATAGCATGGCAACTATCAACATACGCTCAAATATCTGCTCGCTTAAATACTACATAGAAAGCTTAGAAAATTAACCTAAAAAAGGGGTTAAGGTAGCTTGAGTCAAGTATAATTGCCATTGCAAGGCTTGAGATACTACGATAGTAAGTTTTTTTTCTCTTGTTTTATCCCAATGAAATATTCGTGCTTATTCTTCATAAATCAACTAGATGGGAGTTTGCCAGCAAACCCAGTGAACGACCGACGCACAGCTAATGCTGTGACGCTCAAAAGTACTTTTTGTCTATTGTAAAATCAGCAATTATTCAAAAATATCTGATTATGGAACCTCCAGAAAAGTGAAGTCAAAATATTTGTCAGTTAAATATCTGCTGATATCATAAAACACTGGCACCTTAGCTTGAGCCGTTCAGAAATTGATTTTTGGGGGTCTATTTGGGGGGTCCCTGAGGGAGTGGCACCCCCAAACTATGTCAAAATATTTGTTTGTTAAATATCTGCTGATATCATAACAGACTGGCACCCTAAGTTGAGCTATTCAAAAAATTGATTTTTGGGGGGTCCATTTGGGGGGGTCCCCGGGGGGTGGCACCCCCAAACTATGTCAAAATACTTGTCGGTTAAATATCTACTGATATCATAAAACACTGGCACTCTAAGTTGAGCTACTCAACAAATTGATTTTTGGGGGGTCCATTTGGGGGGTTCCCAAGGGGTGGCACCCCCAAACTATGTCAAAATATTTGTCTGTTAAATATCTACTCATATCAAAAAAAAGTAGAAGAACTCTAGCTTGAGCCATTCAAAAAATTGATTTTTGGGGGTCCATTTGGGGGTGGCGGCCCCAAACTATGTCAAAATATTTGTCTGGTAAATATCTGCTGATATCATAAAACACTGGCACTCTAGCTTAAGCCGTTCAAAAATTGATTTTTGGGGGGTCCCCGGGGAGGTGGCACCCCCAAACTATGTCAAAATATTTGTCTGTTAAATATCTACTCATATCAAAAAAAAGTAGAACTCTACCTTGAGCCGTTCAAAAAATTGATTTTTGGGGGGTCCATTTGGGGGAGTCCCCGGGGAGGTGGCACCCCCAAACTATGTCAAAATATTTGTCTGGTAAATATCTACTGATATCAAAAAAAGTAGAACTCTAGCTTGAGCCGTTCAAACAATTTGATTTTTGGGGGGTCCCCGGGGGGGTGGCACCCCCAAACTATGTCAAAATATTTGTCTGGTAAATATCTGCTGATATCAAAAACAACTAGCTTTCTAGCTTGGGCCGTTCAAAAAATTGATTTTTTGGGGCCCCATTTTGGGAAGGTTCCCGGTAGAGTTGCCCAAAAAATTTCGGGAGAAAACATTGCATTTGCAGCTCAACAACTTTACACAAAAATTAGATTTCGATGTTTTGTGGTTTAGGAGAAGAGCGTACAAAAATTACGAAAAAAGAAAAAAAAAAAGAAATGAACCTCATCGCGGTTAAAAGTGGTCGGTTGGGATGAAAGGGTATCTTGAGACATACAACCATACGAAATATTTTTTGCCGTACTTAAGCCGTTTTTGACTGAGACCGCTTTTTGCGCCAAACTTGCGGGGCGGTTTTCGGGTTCTAAAACCGAAGTCACGCGACCTATTGCCTCGAAATTTGCTACAAACATACAACTCATTAATCTTAAACTGCTGTCCGAATTTCATGTTGCTAGACCCAACCGTTCTCGAGTTATAAGCAAAAGTCTGAAATTTCGCACTCGTTAGTTGGAAAATGGCCGAGTAAAAACAGAGAAACACGCGACGCGAGCGTCAGTCATTCCAATAACCATTTTTAACCGCATTATACGCATTGCAAAGCAAAGGTGTTTATTCTGGGCGTAGGCCCCAAATATTTATTTCAGATTGCCGCTTTCGAACGATTCTAAATGGCCACATTCAAAATTCTATGCTTCCAAAATAGTGATACATTTTCAATACCAATCAAAAATTATGATAATCCACGATTGAAATCACATGTTAATAATTTATAAATTTAAAGCAACCTTTTACCGGCTTAACGACCTCTTTGTCCAATGAACTTCGAAAAACAAACATTGCATGAACGATCGTAGCAGCGCGGGATGCTTGCCTCATAGAGGGCAGATAATAGTACATATCCATACCATAGTAGTTGGAATTTACCATGATAGGATCTCGCCCACTTAAATAAACATATTGCTCCCACCTAAATCAATTAACATATATGACATGGTTGCAGCATTACTTGCAATCTTGTTGTGTTTGATTGCTGATTTATCATTCATTAACAATATCCAGCTAAACTTTTCATGGACTTTCAACCTATGGTCTGGGACTTAACCTAATCT
Source organism: Trididemnum nubilum (assembly GCA_963965965.1). Lineage (NCBI taxonomy): Eukaryota > Metazoa > Chordata > Ascidiacea > Aplousobranchia > Didemnidae > Trididemnum > Trididemnum nubilum. Next base: position 20,258,818 of record OZ014481.1, read on the forward strand.
GTGATATACCATGGTATACAGACAACTTTATATACAAAGTTGCCTTAAGTCAAGAGACAACAAAGTGACCATTTGGTGCTCGAGTCACACTGCCACCTACCGACATGTCTAGTAGTGCAACGTACACGGTACAGGCTTCACACCATCCTTTTTAATGCTGAACATCAAGCACGGAAAGCTGTGAAGTAACATTTTTTATAGTCTTTAATTTGATCCGACATGGAATGGAACCACATATGCTATATATTTTAAATACAGATGAGATTTTATGATAGCAAAATGGAAAAAAAAGGTATAGAAACGCAGTATCGCATTTCTTTCATACCGAAGTGCTCTATTAATTGCAAACAACCAGCAAAAATTACGGGTATATTGAAAAAAAAATGCAAAAACTGTTCTGCATCCAAGCTCTCCTCAAGGTGCGCAACCATTTAACAATAGTCACGGTGGTCAGCTTGAGGTACATCGTTAGGTTTTGTGACGCTTAGATGTTGTACCATTTTATGCTTTTAGCCGGAAATGTGCAAAGCTTGTTGTAGTGTAAAACTTAGAAGCGCAAACTAAATCGGAAAAATTTTGACGTCGTAACGTCACAATGCCTAACTTACAGCAATCTAAAAGTCTAGCGCTCAACCCACTGAATAAAATTTATTACTTTGCCTTTCCAAATCCCATGAAACCATCATTTTCGATTTTAACTCACCAGTCAGTCACATAATTGGAAGACCACCAAGATTTCAAAACTAAATAGCGTTGTAAACGAGAGGCAACGGTATCAAGAAAAGTCTGTGATAATTTCACTATTTCAGCATAAGCATCATCCGCCAATATAGGACGAACACTTTTCAGGTATTTCTTAATTGTGTGTTGTAGTGAGGGAACTGGCAATCGTGGTAAAGAAGCCTGGTAACTGTACAATTTAGGGTTTCGTCCACCGAGTATCTTTGCAACCATCTAAAACGGGCAAAAATACAGTAAAGTTAAACACTAAGCATACTGGGTAAGAACTTCTTTATGAGTTGAAAACCAACACTTGAACAGATAACAAAAGATGCGGACTACGGAAGTGCCACACTGCTATTCACAAGTTGTGAGAGTCAGATTATCACCACGCAGATTGCAGAGAGATTAAGACTAGATTGTTTTTTAATCCTTCGAAGGCAGTGTCACCGCAAATCGCTTAAAGTAGTGATATAAAATTAATTACACGTTTTGGGCAAAAGAATAAAAACATGGGTAACCAGGCAATGAGTTATTCTGTCACAAGTCATCTGAAAAACAAGCATTCTTTGAAAAATTTAATTCAAAAAAGCTATAACAGACCAAAATGAGCAAAAAGAGCACTAAAGCTCAGCAAATCTGAAAATTTAAGATCTTTTCCGCAAAGCAAAATTACAAATAACACAAACAATGAATGCTCCATCCACATCACTTGGAGTGTATTAACTACACGAAGCACAAAATTAATAAGCATATTCCTTGTTTATTTAAAACAAAAATTCAGCACGCCCAGCAAAAATTTATCACAACAAAACAAGCTTATGCTTGTACACTCTTAAAGTGTAGACTGAGCTAAACAACTACAATAACAAAATTACTCACAAACCAAGTTTTTGTAGTAAAAGAAACTTTTCCATGTGGTTCAAACATAAACCCATGATAAGACAAGATAAGTTTGAGTAGATAGCGAATGAATAAAACTCCAGCAATCCACAAGACGGTTGAAGTAACAAAATACACGAAGAACCATGATATAAAAGATGTGCTGAAAACAAGCAAATGCAGTTAAGCTACTAGAATCCTAGACTGCTGTCTTGATCATTGATAAATTTTTGGTAAATGACAAAAAAAAATTTAAACAATTCTGTGAACAAAACCAATAAAATATTGTCGCCAAAAGCATTAAAACCATGTCAGGAATAATAAAACTGACTACAAAATTTTTAAAATGACTGAAAAATGTTTCTCACTCACAGTATTAACATCTGATCGCTGTCAAAATCAGCAAAAATCAACATAATATCATCATAGTTATGAAAAAGCATTTGACCCAAAGAATATTCACACTCTGGTCTTGTTGTTTATTGCTAACTAACAATGATACATCTAAACTTTAGCAACAGAAAACCAATTTTAAGGTACTAACAAAACAACATGATGCAGCCCAATCAAAATTTTGAAATATCAATCTCATTTCACGTAAATCTGTGGTTAATATAACTGCAGCATAAAAAAAACAATTATCCGTAAAATGCATGCTACCTTGAAAACAAAACGTTGTGCAGGCAGTTGTACAGCCCATATGTCAGATCACATCCAAAATGTGAAGCACACAAAATAATTGACAACAGTACACCGAGACTCCAAAATTCAGCAGGATAAACTCCACTGTGGAAACGATTCTAAAAAACATATTTTTTTTGTAAATTCAAGTTAAAAAATTATCTGCAGGTAATGGTGAGCATCATTATAGTCCTTTTTTTCAGTTATATACTTGTCAGTCATTGATCACGATTTTTGCCGAGTGATAAAAACGTTTAGCAAGATTACGCATTCAAGACCAAAAATCATGCTTGCAAGGTAATGCAATGATGAAAGTGACCAAAATAAATTCTGATATGACCAAAAAATTACAATAAAATTCGATCATTTTACCAAGCCTTCAGAGCAAAAAAATAAACCCAAGTTTCACTACTAATTTAGTATGTCAGACGCTGAGCATTTAACTAATGACACCAGTGCTGGATAAATCTTTTTTGTTAAAAAAACACCCTTATGCACATTTATGATTGATGCATCGCTACCAAGTTATGAGATAACAACAGAGGTGCCATTTCTTTTAACAAATCTACAGTTGTTTAGGCATTGATACTTTTTGATGCTGCATGTTTTAACAACCACCAAGCAAGAAATCACCTTGAAACATCTCATCCATGGATGCAAAAAAAAAAACCACTCAGGTCAGAGGTGCAAATCGAATTCAAATCATGCAGTCATGGCCAGGTTGAAAATGATGCTTAGCTACCTTATTGGCGACACTGCCAATTTATGAAAACTCTTAATTACCATACCAAAAGTTATATATCAAACAGTTTAAATTCATTTAATATTGCTAAAATGGTGATGATTTTAAGTACATACAGTACTCAAGTAGTGCAAATTGATGGAAAATAATACCAGTTGCATATTCTAGGTGAGAGTAATTTTAAATATCAAAAATATAGGCTATTATTTCATTTTATAACATTCAATCTCTCATTACCAAAAATCGGATTTGTCTCTTTCGCCAAGCACGAAGCCCAGAAAACCAAACTGCTTTCAAAGCATCACGAGATACCTGAATAATTTGCAAAATTAATGAGCTTAATAACAGATAATGATGCCACTTTATCCATGAAACATTACAGATCAGCAAAATGCATTGAGCTCCAAAGAGAGTAGGCCTACACGAAACCGAATATCATGTTCTATGTTGCAACAGACCTTCTTGTACCTTTGTTTCTTTCTGTATAGTATTGAGATTGATGTAGACCTACTACCAATACCTTATTTCTTCAGTTTAAAATTTTATGTATCATTTACTGGTATCACAATGAAACAAAAATATATAGCATAATCAGTGTTGTTATTTAAGGCAGAAATTCAAGGTGTAAATAAGATGCAATACAGCTCAAATCTGGCTGCCACTAGCAATGCAGCAACACATAACCAGTATCGTACTGTCAAAGTCAATTGAAACCCTGAACCTGTTCACAAATTTGAAATACTGTAACACTAGCATAAAACCACAACAATTTCTACTTACATGAATGTTAAAGCCCTCGTGTGTGACACTGAAAGAAAAGGCTACTGCAGAATGAGCTTCCGCCATGATAAATTACATTTATAGTAGACAAATTCAATGCTTACCAACCACCTAGCAGTAGGACCTACTATCGCTCTCAGCTCTAATACCTACTTCAGTCGACTGCAGATGTAAAGGCATGTTACTTATGAAAACTTCGGCCTTTTTTCTGACACTGAAACTGTGCCCATGTTGAGACAACTCTTTTCTCAGTTCGGCCTCCCAGCTGAAGTTTTATGTGACAACGAAATGTTGTTTACTTCAAAGTTAATGCTTATAAACCATGTGGCATTGGGATAGTGGAACGTAATCATAGAAAATCAAAAAGGTGTCCGCGAGATCCAGCAGGAGCATCAAATACTGCGTATTTTATTACAACATTACAGCCCGGTCTGATCAAGGCATTGTTCCTGCGCGTAAACTTTTCCACCACGAATGGCTTAGTCCGTTTTTGAACAATGAATCGAAGAATGACGAGCCGCACGACAGCATTGATAGCGAATTCGCTGTTGGTGATAAAGTTTGGGTCAAGCCACCTGCAGCCCATTGTACTACGTTTGGGGATCCTGGCACTGTAACTGAAATCAATTCGAAGTATAGCATCGAAATTGATGGAGTGCCCAGACACCTACGTGATGGTAGAAGAAGATGGGTGGATGATTTCAGAAGGGAGAATGAAAACTTTGTTGCGATTCCACTGCAGCGCGAATGATCCAGATTTCACTGCGTCGTCGGAAGGATCTGAACCCAATGAGGTTGGGACAGGCAAAGCAGAACTGATAAATGGTGATGATTTACTTCGGCACTCTGCTCGTCCAAGATGATTTCCGAGACTTTTCAATAACTGTTTGATTGGTAGTGATGGAGACATTTTGTGGAGTGTGACTGATTTGATTAACACTTGTTTAATGAGTGATTTAAGCTATTGACACGTGTGAGCGTGGTACTCAGTATGTATATGCGGAGAGCCTTGCTCTATAATGCAACAGCTTTTGCTTTGAGTTTTTGCTGAGCCAGCCATCACGGGCATTCTAGTGAGGAATGAATGTGTGACTTACTGTGCTGTTAGAGTCAAAGGTGAAGTCGAGGACACAAAGCTTGAGGCCAAGGACACAAAAAAAGCTTCGAGGCCAAGGACAGCCGTTCCAAGGACAGACCCTATCGAGGCCAAGGACTGGAATGCTCGAGGCCAAGGACTAAGGACGCAGGCACAAGTGCTCTCCAAAACAAAAAAGGTCTTCAAAATTTTTTTCAAGCAATCTCCAAAAAAAAAAGGTCTTCAAAAATTTTTTCAGGTGATTTATCCAATTTTAACAATTCAAAAAATACTGCTTTGTCCTCGAGTCGAGGACTAGGCAATTTTTGAGGACTTGAGGCTTCGAAGCCAAGGACTTGATCTTTGAGGCAAAAGCCAAGGACATCCTCGAGGACTCCACCTCTGGTTAGAGTAGCTGTTTTTGGTCGTTTTTTTTTCTTGTTCACACCTAAGTTACACAGTGCAAGTACTTGTGTAATTAAAACCAGAGCAATTGCAATTTGCTTGCAAATTTTTCAGTAAAAGTTAAGCAACGACTAAATATAACGTTTTGAAAATGAATCCCATTAGCCGCATCTACCTTGGTCTATCCATCAATGCGCTCCTACAATCTAAGCAATGGGGTTCTTTGCCAACAATGCGCTACTTCATCCATCACAGCGGTTCTAAGCACTGCGCGCTGTGCCTTCGAAACTCTTGATTCTAACAGCCAACCCAAACTTTATGTTCAAAAAGCTTCTTTGAAATTCGATTTCACCATGTCAAGACGTAATTGAATGTGCTGGCGTTTAAACACTTACCAAAGTTTGGTAGCAACTTGTTATCAATGCTATCGCAAACCGAGTTTTGAGTTTGCTGCGGTATACTGGAGTCAAAAAGTTTTTCCGTTTGTCAGGTTTAGCCTGGTTAGATTGGTTACTTGCTTGTAAAACGGTAGCTACTCTGATTTGAAGTTCAACTCACCATGGACTGGTTGAAGAAAACCAACTCGAGAATTCTAAATTGTATAAGCCTAGCCAATTATACCGTAGGCCTAAGCAAAAAGTGAAAAACATTAAAAAAAAGTTTAAAGTAAAAAAAGGAGATACAGTAAAAGATGTGATTGTGAGTGTCAGAGGTGTAGTCGAGGACCCAACGTTTGAGGCGAAGCAATCAAAAAAATTCGTGGTCAAGGCCAAGGGCTGACTTTTCAAAGACAGACCCTCTCCAACTCTTGAGGCCAAGCACAAGAACAGAAGAATGGTTCAGGTCAAGGACACAATTTTTCTAAATTATGGTAGGCAAATTTCCCATTATCGGTATCTTTCGTAGCCTATGCGCCTATTTAACTTTATTGTAGATTTCTGGCGATCACAAAAAAACTTTAGGCTCTAGTTATTGCGCACGAAACCGCACATTTTCTGCTTGAATTCAGGCAATCTCAAAAAAAGGTCATCAAGCAAGAGACTGTGATCCCAAAAATTTTTTCTTTTTAACAAATCAAGAAGAAGAGCAGTCCTCGAGCCATGGCACGTCGTCAAGGACAGGGCATTTTGGAGGACTTGGTAGGTAGGCTTTGTGGCTGAGGCCAAAGACTTCAAAGTTCAAAATCTGAAATGTGTTCTTGAGGACTCTACCTCTAGTGAGTGTGACATAAGGACTAGATTTGATAAAAGCAAGAGTTGTTAATATACTTCTGTGATATTAACACTCAGCACTGCACACTACCTGACTACAGGTTAAAATAATTGTAATTGCAATTACATTTTATTTACCAAGTTGCCTTGGCCAGGAGACACCAGACAGCGAAGGGACCTTTCAATCTTCGAGTCTTGCTGCCACATGCGTGACATGCCCACCTGTCTACCACACATGATGAAGGCTTCACACTGTCCTTTTAATTGCTGAACATCAAGCAGGGAAGCTGTGAATATCAATTTTTATAGTGTTTGGTTTGACCGGACCGAAAATCAAATCCAAATCTACTGTTGCAGTTGCAGGCGCTCTATCCACAGGTTAAAGCATAGGCCTACTTAGACTATTACACTAGCCTACTAAACTTTCCCAAAGGTTACTTGAATTTGGTATCGTATGTGTACTATGCCTACAAAGTACTGTAACCAAACTAAAAAGATGCTATCAAATGAGAAAAGAAGTTCAATAAGTCTGAAAGTAACAACAAAGAAGTTCATAACTGCTAAAGTGAAGCCATAGCATTTTTTAGTCTGTGGTTGTAAAGCATTTAGCCCATCGGTATGTCACTATCAGGGATGCTTAGCTTGATCAATTTTTTATGCAAATTTGAGTTAAGCTAATTTTGACTCGTCAAGGTTATCTTCCTCATTTTTACTTTTCCAAGTTTTGCAAATATATCGAGTTTTTTTGAGTTCAGGTTCAAGCTTAAATTTTAAACATATCCTCAACCTTAAACCTAACCCAAACTTTAACCCTAACATTAATTTAAACTCAAAATCTAGCCCAAATCCTAACAATACTTTAAGAAATAAAAAAAGTAAATGAGCAAATGAGTGCTCACTCTTGGCTCTCTTACTCTGTTTAAGGGCACTGCATAACATAACACTAACCATTTTCTTTGTAAAAACTAGCCTAGCCTGCTTAAGAAAATTCTTTTAATTTTGCAGTTTACGTAAACCAACTTATTGAAAATGATAGCAACCGGTAGTTAAATAGGCCTATGAAAACTGAAAAATGAAAAAAAAATTAAATTTTTTTAGCGCTGGTTCCATAATTTTTTGGTTTAATGACTCGTAGAACTTGAACTTAACTAATATTTTGTAATTACCAAAACTTGTGTAAAAGTTAGTGGGCTAGCCTAGATATCTGTCGAATTCACTTTCATGCTCGTCACTTCGTTTGCAGTTGCTTTGTCGATCTTTTGGTTTTTGGTCTACCAATTCTGATAAACGCAGTTCACCTGGTTAGTTTCAGCTGTGCATTGTTTCATTGTAAGTTGGCAGCTGGATGGCTTACAAAGCCACTGCTAGCTAGAGTAAAACTTCAGAATTGTGATTTATTGTTTTGCCTTTAGATTACTCCAGGATCTTGTGAGGGTGAAACTGGTTGTAAGAGTTTCCCATTTCATACATTACTGCAATTTGCATTAAACTTTAGTAGATGTTTAATTTATGCTTAAAAAAACAATAAACATGGATATACCAGTACACCTGTCAAAATTTTGATAGATAAATTTGATCCTTGTATCTACTTGGGTGAAATAAAGTCTTGTGTGAAGTGAGAAATAAAGACTGGCAAAGTTTGAAAAAAATTTCTAGTTACCATTTTTTATGGTTATAACTTTAAATAAAAATAAACTAGGTGAAAATTTGCTTTACAACAATACCAAACTTTTTCACCTGTTGTATGGAACCTTAATCTAAGTGATGCATTTGTTTTGAAATCTGGAAATATATACCTTTTATACTCTCGTAAAACTAGACATTTTGTGATCGAATAAAGTTTATTAATCAGTATTGACCCAATAAACTTCTATGGTAGAGATGCAGTAGGGCATCTTCTAATTAAAACGTGTTGTAATTGTCGCCTAGTGAAATCTTGTTTGTCCTTTTGTAAATAGGCGTTTTTTTGCTCAGATAGCAGTTTTAACTAGTAGAACTGAAAATCTTGCTGCTTTCCTCTTAGTTTGCGATTGTGTTTGCACTTGTGCTTCATATATAAATGGGCTTTTTTGAGTAATAATTTTGTGAGCATTGTACCAGTAGCATTGAATTATTTTATTTGTAAACTAGAATGTGACATCGAAAGTGATATCCAGGGACATTGCAAAAGTATCTAACTTTACTGAACTAAAGAACTTTACAATTGCGTTAAGCGTGTTTATGGTTGTTGATAGTCAGATGTGAAATACTCTGCGTTCGAATTTCATAATGCTCCATTAATTTATCAGGTTTGTGGTTAACAGCTTTCAAATTTTTGCGTTAAATTCCCATAACTACTTTGCATAATCAAAAACTTGATTAATTTGTAAATTACTAAAAACTAAAGGATACCAGTAAATTGACACGAAAATATTGTCGACCGCTAACAAGCAATACTTCCATCAACTAATGTGTCGTATCTGCTCGAACTTTGATTGGTTATGTGTCTTTTTTCAGACAAAAGCTATGATTTAGTAAATTCTCGGATAAGAGTTACAGTTGGTAAACCGTAATGCCTACATAAGTTATACACTGAAAAATTGGAATGCGATTAGCTTGCAGGGGCTCGTTTGGCATAGTCTCGTCAATGTGGTCCACCAAATTTCGTTACCTTTAATCTTTGATTCATATTAACCTATCCAATAAATTTAATTTGTTTAGCTCTTGTAGTTAATGGAACAGGTGTCAACATAATTGAATGATCCCTATAGTATAGCATCCACAAAATTTTTCATGTAATCTTTTTACCTATGTTAAAAATCTGATTGTTTTTTGAGCTTGTGTGGTTAAAAATTTTGAAACACATATTTGAGAAGGACTACCCAATAGTAACAACTGAAATTAGTCATAACTTTTTCTTTCCTTTCTATTCTGAATCTTTCTTATGCCTAGTTTAAGTGGATGAAAAGTTTAAATTTTTGAGGACCTATTTGATGGACCCTTATTTTGGTACCTCCAAATTTTGTCATATAACTTTCTGTTATATTTAGCTATCCTGAAAATTACATGCGTCTAGCTTAAGAGGATAAAAACTATTAATTTTGGCAGTGGTGTTTGAGGAGGACCTCCTCGTTGTGGTGCCCCAAAGTTTTGTCAAACTTTAAGTTTCTTCACATTTGCTTATCCTGAAAATTTCATGTGTCTAGCTTAAGCAATTAAAAGTTTAAATTTTGACGTCTCGTTTGAGGAGGACCCCCATTGTGATACCTCCAAATTTTGGCGAATGATATATCTTTTACATGTATTTACCTATTCTGAAAATTTTATCAGTCTAATTTGAGTGGTTTAAAAGTTTGAATTTTGGTGGCCCCGTTTGAAGGGGACCCCCTCACTTTTGTATTCCCTAATTTTGTCAAAAGTTAGCTTATGCGTATGTTTGCCTACCTAGAAAATTTTATGTGTGTAGCTTAAAAGGTTTAAAAGTTTGAGTTTTGGCGGCCTTGTTTGAGGGGTATCCCCTCATTTTGGTACCCCCAAATTTTGTCAAATTTCATCTTTTCCTTATATTTACTTACCTTAAAAATTTTATTGGTCTAGCTTTAAAGATAAAAAGTTTAAATTTTAGAGGGCCCGTTTGGAGGGACCCCCCATTGTGGCACCCCCGATATTAGGCGAGCACAAGTACTTTTAGATATCTATAATAGTTCACAGTATGATCCATGTGCGTTTTGTGGTTTAAAAGTAGATAGCGATAGAAGAAAAAAAAGAAAAAATAAGGAAAAATTTCATCCAAGGCGGAATAAATGAATATGACCATGATAAAGGTCTTAAGTAGTATGTTAAAAAAACACAAACTTTTTTTCATTTTTATCGATAGTTACGGAGATAAACCGGTTTAAAATTGTTCTCTTTTTGCCGATTTTCGGCCTCTGAAATTGCTATCACGTGACTGGGCACCCCCAAACTCAATGCGCATACAGTCTCTATCTGCACCCTAGTTGTGTTCAAATTTCAGCGTTTCATGTTCAGCAAGTTTATAGCTATAAGTGAATTAATGAATTTTCGCGACATAAATTGCAGTTTTTTCTCAATTTTGGAATTCCTAAATCACGATCACGTGACCTAGGTTCCTCAAAATCGGCATACATAATGCTTTTAATTATTGTCACGTTATATCCAAAATTCAACTTTCTATGTTTAACCGTTTTTTGGTTATAAGCAAATCAATCAATTTCGCTGTTTATGTATCAAAATGGCCGAGAAAAAACTAAGGCCCTACGACAGCGCGCGCGAAGTCCCAATAACACCTGATAAAATTGACATGCGGCAACAAAAGCTTATGTGAAATTTGGATAATCGAGTCAGCTGAAGTGGAGTACAACTTTTTCTTGCTTATCGTATTTTTTGGACTATTGTAGCGAATCGGAATATAGGGCGCAGTATCAATGAATTGCCGTCATTGCTTTTATTGCGTTACATAAGGCGTATTAACTTAAATACAACTTACAAAGCTCTAAAAACTGTAATAAAGCTCTATGTAACTCTTGAAGTAAATCATGAAAAGAGAGCATAACCTAATCTGTACATGAGGCACACCTAGGTATAAGACGCAGCTTCAATTTCTTAGAAATTTTGAGTGTTTTCAGTGCGCTTTATGATCTTAAAAATACGATATTTAAGTAATTGAATGTGTTCTGTTGTGTGCTGAAAGCAGAAAATTTTGCTGTGTATGTAGTTTATTACTTCGTGAATAAAATCCCGTCTTTTGTGATGTTAAAATGTTAACTGGTGAACCTTTTTTAAAATATCGTGGCTAAAAGTTACCATGGATAGCTGGATATCAGAAAAAATCTGTCTTCTTTTTTGTAATTTGATTAACTATGATTAGCAATTGTAATATTGTACTGTATATAATAGCATGCTCATATTTTCCTTAAGGAAGGTTTAAAGTTCGTTTACTTATTTTTTTTAGTGAATTGTTTTAATACCTTCTGTCTTTATTTTATGTGTGAAACTAGTGCTATTAAGTCAAAGTGTGATTATTGTAATTCAGATATTTGGATTATTTAGCCAATAAAAATTGTTAGATTTCTCCTGTTTTTCTTAAATTGAGTATAATCTAGAAAAATAGCATACAGTTTTCTGAGCCAGTTTTGAAACACGCACTACCAAGTATGAGTCTTCATCCAAGAAAAGTGCTTCTATTTTTTTTTCGCTGGTCAGCACTTTGCTTGAATGTTAAAAGCGTTATTTTTTAAAAATTAGTTGTGCAAAGCATCAACTTATTTCTGATTGCATTAAAATCTGTTGAGTGCATAGCAATGGCTAGGCAAAAAAAAACAAACTTCAACAATAGTAAGCTACCACCAAAAATATGTTCTGTGATTGTGCAATTAAACCATGCTATGTATGAGATTTGTTGTGTTTCTTTTGTATGTTTTGAAGAGCTTGATTGATTTGAGGGAAATGCTTTTCTGCGTTATAGAAACTGAGATATAAAGGTTAAATTAATTGTGTTCATTATCCTTCAGGAAAACAATTAATCGCTTATTTATGATGACTAGCTTGGGATTTAGAATTATTTATTATTTGAATGCTTGCTGCCTTCTTTTGAAAAAAGTTGGCTTGTTTTTGTGCTTTGATTTAGAAATTGAGTAATCAAGTGTGCAATTCTCAATCGCTCATCAACGGTTTTTGGTTCGTCGTTTGCTCGAGATTTCTTTCAAATACTGCGTTTTCACTTCACCAGATTGTTATCATTGTGGTGCCTGAAGCTATTAGAAATCGCTTGGTTGAAAACTCGTATAGCAGATGCAAGGTTTTGCGTAAAAATTATTAAAAGTTTTCTCGTTAATGCTGTATTTTACATTACAGCAGACTATATTTGCCTTGGTATTGAAAATATGAAGTTCTAATCTCCACCATGCAACATCCTTGGTGGTTGAATCTGCTGTGAAATTAACGTAGAAATACTTTTTCGTGCGTATTCATATGAAGCTTGAACATAAATTACGAACAAATATGAAGTGGTTAAAAAAAAATGAATAAAATGTCATTTTTTCATGTGTGCGACTATTCGCCAGGGGCAAAGAAATTAAGATCGTAAGTGTTTGCTATATTTGTTCGACAGATAAAACTTCGACTTGCTAATGTGAGGCAAGAGTGAAGACTACTAGCAACTGTAGTGTTTTCGTACCCTTTAACATGTTCACTTTTATGACACCTTTTTCAGGAAAGGAATCAAGGAAAAAACATTAAAGGTGCTAGGAAAGGGAATATTTAATAAGGTGTAATCCTTGCATTGTGTTTTGTATACTTAGACTAATTTAGGACAAATGGAAAAAAAGGGTTAACTTTAGGCTTTGCGAAGTTTTTTTATTACTGTTTTGCTAAGAATATTGTAACCGAAAATTACTTTAAATCTGCTTTGCGAAGCAGAACGAGAGGAATTTATTCCTACTAAGTAGTGTCGGTGATAAATCGATTTGCACAGTAGGTTTTGTTTAGTGCGATGATTAAATGTCGCGTATTTTCCATTTTTAAAATGAATTAATATAAATTGAAAAAATATTCAGTTTTTGGATTATGAATGGAATTAAGCTGAAGCTTGTAGTTTTGCTGAATTGCTTTTAAGCCGGATAAAAGATGCTATAGCAGAAAGAACGATTTGGTTTGCTTATTGCTTCGCAATCGCTAAGCTCCGTTATTGTATGAGCTTTTGAGCTTGAAGTTCACTTGCTTTTAATGCCCTTTATTTTTTCCGTATTGTGAATGAGCGCTTCCTCTCAAAAGTGATCGATCTCTTTTGTTTTTTCGATTTGGTCTGCGTTTTTGTCCGAGCCAAGTCAACTGACCGCGACAAACTGACCGCGAACCGACGGTTTTGTCACAGTGATTTCGTCACTGATTTCGTCACAAAGTTAGGGTTTGGGTAAGATAGCTCTGGGAATAGTAAAATATTTTTAGGATCGCCCTACTCAGCCAATCGGAGTTGTTCGAGGTCAGTTTGTTCGCAGCCAGTTTGTTCGCGGTCAGTTATCGTGGACCCGTTTTTGTCACTGTTTGTTGCAGATATTACAATTAAAGTGTTTGTAAAAACATATTAGCTGCATTTGAGTAACGGAAAGTTTTTTAACGTGTTGAGATTTGAATAGTGCTCCAGATTTTTCTCTGTTCTTTTTGATTGATGTTATCGCAACCGAGTTCCTCGGTGATTTCTTAAAAGGAAAAAAATAATTAGCATAAAGGCCGAAAATTTATAACGCAATGATGCTGATTTTTGAGATTGATCTATTGCTAATGATGATCGGAAACGTTCTGAAGAGTTAAACGAGGACTAAAGGTACAATCAATGGGGGTATCTAAAGCTTGGCCAATCGCATAAGACTAGATTAGCGTTGACTCCAACCTTTTTGACCCATCCGTTGCAGAGATATTCTACTTCAAACACGACGTCGGTGACTGTACTGTAATGTTATGAGTTTTAATAATTTTTATTGACGCCACATGCTTATCAACGACAAAGTTGCCAATAAAAATTATTAAAACTCATATCATTACGACGTCGGTGACTGCACTGTAATGTTATGAGTTTTAATAATTTTTATTGGCAACTTTGTCGTTGATAAGCATGTAGCGTCTTAAGCGACGCCTTCCCAGTTTTAACCTAGAGCAACGATTAGGCTACTGCATTGGGTCGTTCCGCTGCGCATTAATCCGTTTGATCTTATCAGCATAACGAATCTGAGCTGGTAAAAAGAGTAGACTTTTCGGTAGCCTAGCGATTTCAGTAAAAATCAAGCTGGCAGATACATTTCAGTGTAAATCCTAGCCTAGTCTAGCAATAAGATTTTTAATTCTAGGCTACACAGTACAAATTCTTATCTGATAACAAGACTACCAATACCTGAGTAGGCCTATTGTATTTGCTTACGGTATTTTGTAATCCTAGAATAAACTTTTCCATCTAAGCTGAAAACAATGGCCCATTAGCCTTTTACAATAGCTCTACCAGCCTTACTTTCGCTTGTTTTTAGACGTTTGTTACCTAGGCTATCGTACAGTCTACTCATTTTTTCCTGCTAGGATCTATTCTGCTGACAAATGAAACTGATTAGTGCGTAGCGGAACGACCCAATGCAGTATTCAATCTTTGCTTTAGAATAAAACAGGGAAGGCGTCGCTAAGATGCTAATGCTTATCAACGACAGGGTTGCCAGTAAAAAATATCAAAATTTATAACATTACAGTACAGTCACCGACGTCGTGTTTGAAGTAGAATATCTCTGCAACGGATGGGTCAAAAAGGATGGAGTCAACGCTAATCTAGTCTTATGCGATTGGCCTGACTTTAGATACCCCCATTGATTGTACCTTTAGTCCTCGATAAGTCTAGAAACTTCATAGTGCGATGCCTTGGACCAGAAATTCTATTGATTGGAAGCCGTATATTCTTCTTTCCGTTAGCTTAAATTGCAAGCGTCATGTGTGGAACCAGAGCTTGACAAATTCTTTTTCACCACCTGAAGAAAAAATAATCGGCTGGCTGTAAGACAAAAGGTTATAATGCTGCTGTGTACAGTATGTGAAGCAATTCTTAATTTTATGGGATTCTAAAATCGGACCAGGGACGTTTAGACGCGATAGTGTTTTCAGAAAGATATTAATTGATGCAGGAAAAGAGAGGTCAATGTCACGCATACTGTTCATCGGCCGCGCTAATTAATGTGATTGACGGGTATAGAACGAAAGAAAAGCCGCAGACGGTATTTGAGTGAAGTCAAATTATTTATAGAAACAACTAATCAATGAATCAAGCCGTCGATGTCCGACACATCAGCGATATTTTTATTTGAATAATTGATAAGGCGAAACAATGCGTAATCAGTCCGAACAATGCATAAAAAGCAGATTAGTAAAAAGTGATATACGCTAAAGCCGCTGACAAGCTATTATTGCATCTGCTATGACGTCATCCAGCAACAGCCAATCACAACATTGATAGAAATGGGTGGTTTTCATTCAAGCGCCATATTGCTGCAGCAGCTCCCGGATTTCAGGAAAATGAATAACGTCAACCGAACGACGCAGATAACGAAACATGCGTTGGCAGGCGAGATTAATTAATACCAATCGAATTAACAGCAAAATTGATACCATTCAATCAAGATGGAGGTAGTAGAAAGCCATGGCGGCACAATCGCAAGCCTCTAAAGAAAAGCGGGCTGTGAAGAAGAAAAAGAATTGAAATTAAAGTAGCGAAAAGAGTAAGAAATTAACAAATGTAGATTAGGGTTGACTAGCAGAGTTAAATTTTTAATGATTATTCGGTAAAAATAGAATAAGCGCCGAATTCGAAAAAAAAAAATTTAATTTTAACATCGAAAAAATTCTAAAAATGCAAGATGTTAAAACGTGATTTTAATTCCAGTTTAGCGTTTGGATGTCGCGGTCGCTCTTAAATTTTTTAATTTGAAGTGTTTTGGTGACGAAGCTAACAAATTCAAAGCTCTCATCACCTGCTTTGTCCTTTCATTGACCTGATGTCCAAAAAATTTTAAGTGTGTGTTTGTGAGTAGTTTGCTTCGCTTTCTTTCCTTAAACATTTTTGGAAAACAATAATTTCCCGTATTATTCGCAATACTACGTGCTGTTGTTGTAGTTGCATTCAAAGGATATATAATGACTTCCGTCTAAATACAAAGGTTGCGTTTTGTCTATATGATTAATGAAGATATTCAGTGATTAATCACAGTATAAGTAGTTTTATATTGTTGTCATAAAACAATTATACATGTCTGTAACATGTCTATAATTGTCTAAATTGCAATTATTCGTTGACATTTTGACAAAAGGTAGTAATTGTTGGAAAATGGCATATGACGTGCATGCGAAGTCAGTTTTCTGATTCGGAAATTTTTTGTACAGAAAGATATAAATTGTATTGACCGTAGTAAAGCAGCAGAAGATAGCAAAAAATATTGTATTGCATTGAAAATAACATACTGTATGTATACACAACATTGAAGGATCAAATCATTTTACTGGCTGAATTACGCCTCACGTGTTACAAGTTGTTGAAGTCTATCTCAGGTTAATACGGCAGAAAAGCACGGTTTATTCAAAAAACTTTGCAGCTATGGCGTTCCCTTGGCAACATCGTGTTTGATTTGTCCGGCCCGAGATATGGAACCTCAGACATCGCGTTTGAAAGACGAATACCTTAATGTTTTGATCGACCTGCTGGTCATTGAAAGACACTGTCGAAAAAAGTTACCAGTCCTCTTATTTTGCACGATGCAATGTTTTTGATGATGAAAGATTTATAAAGCTAGCAGAGGTGAGGTTAAGGTCATTAAAGAATTCTGTTTCTAGATGAAAGTTAGCCACTAAAGCCAGCTTGTAAGAAACGTAAAGCAAAAACCAGTGGCCAAGCTAATAGAAAATGAGAAACTTCAACCTGGCTTCGCTAAACCATTCAAGTGCGTTCGTCGCCAAATCATGCTTCCCGCGTAAAGCTGTCCGCGTGTATTTTGGTCCGCACATAACCGTCGTGACGGGTAGCTATCTTGAAATGGTAGGATATAGTGATTACAGTCGAAAAATATACACCTGAAGAAATCTGGGGAACAAAAAACAAAGTTTTTATTAATTTCAAGGTTTATATTGCTAAAAAATTGCTTTTCAGACCGGTTTCACAATGTCATCGAACTAAGGTCACTTCGCTTGACAAGTAACGAAGTTCGATTATTCCTATAGACCGTGCGTCACTATCTACAGTACATCGGGTATAGGGCAAAAACGATCAAAGAAGAAACATTTGAAGTGCTTAAACTTTCGAGAAACTATTTTCGTGTTAAATGGCAGGATTAAAGGGCCTGTCAATATTGAGAAATTTAAAAGCTATGATTCTCAAATTTTGTACGAGTGACTAGGAAACTCAACACAGCTGCTGAAAATTTCCACGTTCTAAGTAAGAGAGCGACAAATTGTATAAATTTAAAAATTAGCAAGCAAGAACTAAAGTTCCCACATATTTTGCGGATAAATGATAGATCGTGCTATTTTCTTTCTTAGAATCATCGTTCTTTACTCTGTAAATTTCCGAATCTTTCCTCTGTAAACTTTGGAAACCCTTATTGATTCAATGGTTAATCATAAAGGGAAAATTTGAAATGCCGTTAATCTCTAATTCTAATTTTGAGTTGCTTGCTTTTTTAGTTACAAGATTCGCATTAAACTCGGAAAATTGATTGATAACGGTACCAGCAAAGTCCTCAGGACTCCTGAGGACTTTTGAGTCAGGAGTGATTCTCGGTGTGCAGTGTATTATAGTGAAGTTTCTAGACTATCATTTGGTTGTTTCTGCAATTAAAACTTGCGACTTAGTAAGATTACTGCCTCCCAGGTCGTTTCAATGGAGTTAATATTTGTGATCTCCATTTTTGTAGTTGATCCCATCTATCCTTGATGAATTTTGAGACCTCTGCACTAACTTACTTTTTTAAGGTTGAGCCGAGCGGCATGGCTGCGTAGTGACTAGTGTATTGTCTTTTTGACATTGAATTTTCGTTTTTCGTCATCGTCTTTTGACAAATGCATTTTTGTACTTTTTTGTAACGATTTTTGTGGAGTCAGATTAAAATTACTTTTATAGCATTATTTTTGCATTTCAAGTTTTAAATTTATTTTGAAAATTTGTAGTTGTTTTTTTCACGTAGAAGGTTTAAATTTCAGCAACGGTATCAAATTTCCTACTTAACATACGTGTAACATTTGAGAGTCATAGCTTTTACAGTTTTTTAATTTTTAATTTTATACTTTATTGCATTTTTTTTATTTGTCCCGGCCAGTGTATATTGTATGTTGCAAAAATTTGTGAACATTCTAAAATAACTCGAAAAGTACTATTCAAACTCAAAACGAATTTTGCGTGCACCATCGGGTCCGATAACGTCATAGAACCGTCCTAAATTGCTATGTTTACATCAAAATTTTGATTTTGTGTTAATTAAAACTTCTTTTTAAAAGTATTGTGTTGTTGGAGTGCAGCTTCTCTTTGGTTTTTACGTTATTGGTGATAAGTACGGTTATTCTGTGCCATTGTTTGCGTTTTGTGCAGGAATTATTTGAAGGACTGTTTGCTCTGAACAAACATAACCTTTTTACTGAGTTCTTTTTTGATTTACCTTTGCCCTCAAAAATCTTCTGTCGAAATCATACTGAAATTTTGCAGAGATAGTGAGAATATCACGTGGACCTTGGTTAGTCTTGCCATAAGACTTGAAAAGTAAATTGCCTATTATTACTTTTTTGCTTGAAAATATTATTTGGAATAGTTGAAAGTGGGAATGTTTTTTATTCCATACAATTGGGAGATTTTGTGATGTGATAAAATGAGTGGAATCAGTTTTTTTTTTTTTGCTTTTTTTGTAATTTTGGGCTCTGCTTTGTCGGTTTGTTTTTCGAATTGCTTTTGAATTTTTTAAAATCAAAATTTGGTTAGGAGGAATAGCTTAGATTTCAATTTAAATTAGCCCAAAACTTAGTGTAGTTGAACTTGTAAGACATTGACCTTTCTCTAAATGTTTTTGATTTGTGTATATGATTTACTGTTTATCGTCCGTATTAAACCAGAAAGTGACATCGCTAGCGATATCTGGGAACTTAGCAACAGCATCCAATTATTAGTGAACTTTAAAACTTGGTAGTAGCAATCCAATTTAGCGGAATTGTTAGTATAGGTATTGGGTGTGCTCCCTTTTTTTTTTTGAAAGAAAACTTTAATTAGAACACGAGGGTTATGAAAAATTATGAATAATAAACATCAACCTACAGTTTACAGCACTACTCCGCACTTTTTACGAGTTTACAGTGCTTTCAATCCCATCGACTTTCGAGCAAGGCGTTTTGTGCGATTTTAACAATCATACACATTTTCGCAACACTGCAATATTCTTCGGTTCTGGAGCACATTTTGTTGCTCTCCAAACCTCGTAAAAGTATTGCATGTTGCATATTAAATCACATTTTTCGGAAATAAAATTTTCTGCTGTAAATCAGGTCATTCACAAACTTTGTGCACAAGAAGAGTAACGTTTTCTCGACGTCACATGTGGCATTTTACTCATAAACTGTGCCAGCGAGCTTTAGTTTTTCAAAGCCATTAATTAAGCTCAAGCGTTTCCAACTTTTAAACCATGGGATCCATTTGGAGAATTTCCAAGGTTTGTTCAATGTTTCTTCTGCATCTACTTATCCTATAATACTGTAAGCATTCTAGCTCAAACATTAAAAAATTTCCAAGTTTTGGAGGGCTTATGGAAAGGCTCCCCGGATGTGGCCTATTTGAGGGGAGTCGATCTAACTTAAAATCTCAAATTGTGTCATGTGTCATCTTTTATTTATCATTGGTCTCTTCATAAAATTTCTTATCCATGTAAACTTTGTTAAATTTGGTTTCTCTTTTGACTCTACGGTACTTATCGCGAGAATTTTCTTCATCTAGCTCAAACTGTTAAAAGCTTTAAAATTTTGAAGGGCGTACTTGGGGGTAACCCTCCCATCGTGGTACTTCCAATTTCAGGGTCATACTCAACTTCCGTATATGTAGAATCGATCAACGTTTGAGCTATAAAGCAACACAGGAAAAAAATATAAAAAGTAAAGCGAAAAAGTGCTTAAGTCGAAGTAAATAAGCATAGTCATAAGATGGTGTGTGTGGTGGTAAACATTGGGTTCAAAAACAACAAAACCTTTTTTATCAATATCGATAAGTACCAAAATATATCGAATCAAATTTGGCCATTTCTACCGGTTTTAGCCTCTAAAATTACAGTCACGTGACCGGGGTCTTGCGAAATTGATATGCATGAAGCCGTTACCTGCATTGATGTTGTGTTCAAAATTCAACTTTCTGGCGTTAACCGTTTTTGAGATGCAATCAAATCAAATTTCGATGCTCATCAAAAATGGCAAGTAAAAACAAAGCTTGTGAAGACGTATGCTTCGACGCGAAGTCCCGATTACGAAACACCGCAAAGTTGAGGTCCAGATTTTATAACTTTCTTTCTAAATATAGCAGGTTACAAGACTAGCCATACCTGGTATGTAGCTAAATACGAGCCAAGTGAAATGGCCGCGACAAACTGACCGCGAACAAACTGACCGCTAGCTAACCAACGGTTTCGTCACTGATTTCGTCACAGTGATTTCGTCACAAAGTGAGGGTTTGGACAAAATAGCTCTGGGGATAGTAAAATATATTTACCATCGCCCTTCTCATGCAATCGGCATCATTTGGTTCGCGATCAGTTTGTTTGTGGTCAGTTAATCACAGTCAGTTGTCGTGGACCCGCTAAATGCGTCGGCGAAAAAACTGATAAGCGAAAGGTATGAATGGATAAATCCTTTTTGACTTAATTTGCTTAACTATTGCTTTTGCTCGCACGGTTTCGGCTGCAATGTTTAAGCTTGCAATTTTCGTGTTTTTTTTATTGTAGTGCATCTCTCGGTTGGAAATCCGATCGATATCCGCCGACAGACGCCGTGGCCTTGACCAGTATCAGATCGATAGTTGCAACTACTAGCAGCGAGCATGTCTGAAGAATGTTTCAATTTAATCAGTAATCACTTAGTGTTGTGACTCTGCAGTCTGCAACTTTTTGAAAGCAACATTGCAAAGTGCATAAATCAAAGTAAAGGTGGATAAAATAATTCCGTAGCTTGAACTAATAAATTGTGTCCATTGTTCGCTTTCAAACTTGTAATCGCTAGCAAATGTATTGAGCTTTAAAAAAATAAATTTTACGGTATTTATACGTAGAGTTCATTTATTCGAATAAAAATATAATCGAAGAGGTAGAATAAGACTGTCAAATCGCTCTTGTTAGATTTAAAGTGTATGTAACTTTGAAGATGCTTTTGATAACGTTGAAAATGCAATGCATTTTTAGATGTGATATCAGTCTTAAAAATACGGGTTTATGAAAAGTGACTATATGAGATCCAAATCCATGCTACGAAATCTTGAACCCATATGCAATTCAGAATTTAAAAAAAAAGCCGTTTAAGTCTTAGTAGCCACCGTGTGCAAGCGAGAAACTCAGAAGTAAAAATTCCGCTTGGCTGTTTCTAAGTACTCGCACTAATGATATTTTATAATGCGGAATTGTTTCATTGGGGCTAGTCATCCCTTGGCTGCGCATTCATGCAAAATAATCACCTGAATCTCCTAACCTCTTTCAACGTCAGTGATATCGTTAAATAAATGACTTTAGTGTAGAAATTGGTAATGCCATGGTGTAAATTGGCCCCCAATTGAAAATTCTAATTACGTTTAGAATTCTGATTACGTTTTTGGCTTAACCAATTAACATATTTCTCTTCGATCTGCCGCAATCAAAAATGTTGTACGTAGTCGACTTAAAAAATCCATCCGCGTGACCGATAAATTACTATAACTGCAGAAATAGCGGAGGCTCACGCTCAGCTACCCTGCAGAAAGAGTTCTTGTTCTCGCAAACCATTCAGGGAAAGTATCACGCGATAGCCACTGATCGTTAAATGTTTCTTTTTCATAACCCCAGTTCAAAAGTTATCCAGCACGCCATTGCAATGTTTAATGTCACATCGCATGACCATTAACAAATGATGATGTAACTATTAACTCGCACAATTTAGACTTGATTAGTTTTTTTTTAATTTTTACTGCTGTTTGTTTTGAAATTCATACTCTGTTTGTAATTGCAGTCTGTTATATAACCAAAGTGGAGAAAAAAGCATGACCGCAATTAATCACGCCGCTCGTTATGTTCTTACTACTGTTATTGTTCGAAATTTATTCGCACCTAAGAGCGAAAACGTTCAACGTTTTATGATGAAGTTATATTTTTTGTAATAGGTGGGGCGATATTGCTACAACACGGTAGCCTTGTGTGGCTTGTGTTATGCTGCTAGTCTCGTGACCTCGAACAGTTCGAGATAGAGTCGCCGCGCTTCACAATCTTATACCTCTTTTTCGCTTAGATGAAGTCCTGAGCTTTCCAGGTCATTAGAAGCATATCAGTCTTAGTGCTAATGGTTGGAATGTATCACATGCACGTAATGACACAGCAAATTATAGTTAGGACTGGCACCAAATTTAATTTGTTCAGCTACATGTCCTCTTTTACGTGTGTTTGAACTAGATTGTGTAGAGTAGAACAGCTAGGTTTACCTCGCATCAGTTGTAACTATTTTGCAACGTCATCATCATTTGGAATGTTGGCCCATATCTGATCCCGTTTAGTGACTGTTTTATTAATTGATCGAAATTTGTCTGCTTGATCATAGACTCATTATTTAGTGGACTAGAAACAGACGCGCGGAGAAAAATAGAAGAGCATTGAAGAAAAAAAGTTTGCTGTTGTTGCGAAGTTTTTTTGCGGTCACTCGTTTTCAACTGATTTGATTGGACATATTCTTAGCGGTAGTGAACCGAGATGAAAAAAAGTTACGCTGGTTGGACGATCCGGCATATTCTAGAAAACTTAGCCGTGAAGAAAAAAATGACAAAACTGTTAGTTTCCAGTCTGCTAACAAAGAGTCTGTGGTTTGATCGAAATGATCCTGGCATATATAATTAGCCAATCAGCGTTTTTTTAAACAATACAGTATTTCCAAACTAGAAGGTAATTTCCTGAAATTTCTGTTTATTTTTCAAGTTCTTTTTGAAATGCGTAAAACTTCGCAGTATCTTTGGATTTTTAAAAATTCAATTTTTCCCTGTCTGGAATATCCAAAACAAACAAATCATTTCAAAAAGAATTAATTCAGAACAGCGCCAATTTCGGTAGAGTTTTGTGAATACCAGCAAAGAAACGCAAAGTAAAGCCTATTAGACGATCGGTTTAGCTCTAACTTTGTGGGCTGAACCGGAGCTTCATTTTAAAACCTCGTAATCTTAACTCTTAAGACGAATCTATTAACTGCTTGGATCAATTCAGCCTGATGAGCTCCAGCAGAGTAAAACCAGTTGTTGAATTGGCCGATTTAATCTGACGAGCTCCAGTTGTGCACAACTGGTCAGCTTGGCGTGCTTCAATTGAGCAAAACCGGTGGTTGAATTAGCATCCTTTTAGGTATCAAACTTAAAACGTCTACCGCAGCTTGAACGTTAATATGGCATTGGTGGATACTGAATACTGGCTCTTGTAATATACCGTGCTTTGAAGTTCGCACAGTGCACACCCATCAGGTTTTTGCTTTAAAATCAAGTGCACTCCGTCATTTTTTGACTTTTATGTACATAACCTCCGTTTCCCGTCGTTGCAAAAGGTGTATTAGCAACTCTCTATCAGATTTTTACAGGCTTGTCCATGGGACATCTTTTTCTGTCCTATTCCATTCCATATCAGTTCATGCCGGTCCCATCCCATCCCATGGAATTCCCGTCAACATACAATTTAACAAAAGTCAGTAAATTTATGAAAATTTAAGTATAATGTGTACTAGATGGGACTACATGTACAAAGAGAGATACAAAACGACAAAATTTAATAATTTTGCTAATTTTGAAGTTCAGAAGAGTTCACAATTATTATCATTTTGGCACTCATAGTCCGAGTCCCTTTGCTCATTCAGTAAATTTTCAATTTCCTGCTCTTCAATTTCTGTCCCATACGTCCCACGTAAAATGCAATGCGTGCGGTCCCATCCCATCCCATGGGGTTCTTATTGGAATCCCATTCCCATGGACAAGCCTGGATTTTTAGGTTTGTGATAAACTGCATTTGCCTTTTTAATTTATCTCCTGACAAAAGTTAATGTTGATATGCAGTGGAATTAAGTCGATACTAGGTTATTTTTTTGGTTGATTGGCGGTAATTGATCTAAATTTTAATATTTTTGGAGAATGACAAATTAGCGATTTCAGTCAAACTACTGTTTTTGCTTGTTTTGTATACAAGACTTGCTTGCAGCTTGTTGAAAATAGCTACAGCACAGAAAAAATTTAAATGACCAAAACGTTTAAATGCAACAAAAACCTTCAGAAAAATGAATCTTGAGTCAAAAAAATTTTTTTTCTTTTTTTTTATGTGATTGCTAGATAGAAGCTGCTACGACTAAAAGAGATGCATTGGTTTTTCAAAATGTAGTAATTTTGCAACTCGGCAATCAATCAATATATAATCGGTTATAGTTTGGATCAGTGTGATTGCACTGCATTAGAAGATATCACATCTATTTCCGGCTGCTCGCGTGCCTACTCTGCAACAGTCTGAGATTGCATGCAAATTGCTTCAAGAGCCACTACGCTTAGTATTTTATTTGCAGCAAAGTTTTTTTTGCTTTACCCCAGACAATATTTTTGTTGATTCCACCTTGTTTGATTTTGGCAAGGTGTTTGGCATGGCATGCATTTCTGTACTTTATCACGAATAGATTTTGCAAAAATGTAAATTTGCTACAGCGATACTCAGATTTTTGGTTCGTGACAATGTTTTTGGTGTGCTTTTTTGTGTTAATGCGGCTCTGTCGCAATCAAGCGCATATTATTGAAGCATAATTACTACAACTGTAAAGTGAAGCATAAGTACCATAATTACCCCAACCGATGCTTTTCACTCCATTTTCATCTTTTGATAGATCCATGTAGCGACCGAACTGACGCGAGAAAATTCACTCCGGTATTCTTGAGGCCAGGGACATCCTGACGCCCTAACTCTAACCCTAACACTCTTTCTAACCCTTACCCTAGCCCTAACCCTAATGTCAGGATGTCCATGGCGTCAGAATTCCCGGGTGAAAAGTCTCGCGTCAGGTCGGTCGCGTCAGGATGTCCTGCTTCGGGTAATGTGGTAGTTCATTGAGAAATTTAGCAAAACTTCTACTTACTTAGTCAAAGAAATAACAAATGATAATTTTTAGACGAAAATGTGTGTTATTCCATTTAAATATTTGTACTTTATTTCTGCGGTTCGTTAAATTTTGCCTGCATGGATGGGAAGAAAGGAAATGAACCAGAAAAGTCCCTCACTTTGAGATATTTGCTCGAAAATCCGGCTTTACTTCAACCTCCAGAAGATGTGGAAGAAGGTACGTTATGTAGAAGTGGTGTAGATGTAAAAAGCATCAATCTGTTTCTTAACAGCCATAAGCGGAACGTGATACTACTTGGTGTATGCATGTACCGACTACCGATATTTAGGCATTAGTGAATTAAATTTTAGCTTTTTCAAACTTTTTTAGCACCAACATTGGTCTTGGAATTCTAAGCTCACACAGCTGAGAAGAGGTGCTTAGGTCTGATAGTCTTCATCAGCAACTCCCAGATTTGTTAGCTGAGATGATCTAATCCGCTCAAGTGCTAGAAACAACTTATAGCCAAGTATTTCATCTACTTGGGCTCTATAGAGCATCATGAATTGTATTGTTGCTGCTTACTTAAATGAATTTCTTGGACTGTTGCTCTAGAAAAGTCACTCTAATGCCACATTGTTGTGGCAACGGTGCATTTAAGTGACTGAGGCTGCGACTCGTTTTGCAGCGGCAGGAATGGAGGCAGATTGGTCTTCTAACTGCACCGATTAAGTTTTTCAACTCTCCAACAAACCACTTTGGAATGCTAGTAATGTTTAACCAGATATTGTTCAACGTACTGCATCTTTCACAAGGCATATAGTATTGTGAATTTTTTTTAATCTGTGGCATGAAGTGTTTAATTTTAACCCAATGTTTCTACGTGGCGTCGGCGACTCAAGAGATTTGCTATCCGTATTAGCGTCGTAGGCATTTATTTGTGCATGCAGATACCGCGATGCCTAAAAAGTAAAATTGTGACACGGTCTTGCGGTACAATTTTGATGAAAATACTTTACTCTAAGCATTACAGGGGCGTCGCCAGCTTCGCGAGATCGGGGGGGGGGGCAAAATTAAAATCAGGGGGGCAAATCTGAAAACCAGCGGTGAACTTGACCCAAATTTTCATTATTCCTGAACTGGATTAAGGCGATTTTCAGTGAAAATCTGGTGATCTCCAAAAAAAAAAGTCTTCGCCGAAATCCAAAGGCTTTTTCTGGCCGAAATTACAAATTTAAACGGTTTTTCCGGCCAAGAACAGCAACTTTTTCCTCCCAAAAAAATACCGTGGGGGGCTAGAAATAAATCGGAGGGGCAATGCCCCCGCTGGCGACGCGCCTGAAGCAATAGCATGTATAGAGTTGGACATGTTAGGGCGATGATCAGTACCGCAAATCAAATTTATAATGTCGGCAAGCTTGAATCTTGCATCAATTTATTTGACATAATTTTGTAACACATTTTTATTTTTAAAAGCTCTTTTAAACAACAATAAGATTAATCTTCAAGAGCACCAGTTAACCCCCGACACGTCTAGATTATTATGTTATCAAGTTTAAAATATTAGACGTACTATGTAATCTGCATAAATTTAAAACAATGACGTTATATGCAGCATTTCTTGCAAGCTGTACTGCAATTTTTAAAAACGTATTTTGTCGTTAAAGGTTATAAACTATATTTATAGACAGCGTTAAAATTCGTTCTGACTGAGACTTTATAAACCACAGAGGATAGTCTTTAGATAGTTTATGTTTTGCTCACACATTGAAATGTGTATTGTTGAACACTATATTTAAATGATTGTAATAATAAGTCAATTAAGATGTTTTTTTGACGTTTGCAGGCCAGAGTTTTAATATTTTAATCGTTTTGCGTGCTTCTGGCCTAAAGGCTACCAGCTCGGAAGCCTAGGGAAGAGCCACCAGAACGGCGACTACTTAAAACTGCAGGTTCGATTCCTGTGGGAAGACAATTTTTCGCATTGCTTGTTTTAAGTAGTCGCCGTTCTGGTGGCTCTTCCCTAGGCTTCCGAGCTGGTAGCCTTTAGGTCAGAAGCACGCAAAACGATTAAAATATTAAAACTCTGGCCTGTAAACGTCAAAAAAACATCTTAATTGACTTAGTATTACAATCATACAACAAGCAAGTTGCTGGGTTTAAATAGCCAAAATTAAGCATGCGAGGAGGCGTCTTCCCTAGCTCAGGTGGTAGAGCAGTGGACCGATAATCTAAAGGCTGCAGGTTCGATTCCTGTGGGAAGACAATTTTTCGCATTGCTTGTTTTAAGTAGTCGCCTTTCTGGTGGCTCTTCTCTAGGCTTCCGAGCTGGTAGCCTTTAGGCCAGAAGCACGCAAAACGATTAAAATACTATATTTAAATTTACTCAAATAATTGATTAACCTGATCTCATAATGCTGTAAATCCAATCGAAATTATTTCTGAAAAAATTGTTTGAAGGCAGAGCGCAGAGGTTTTCCATAGTAGTGTACTGGAGTTATTTCTAATGTAAATTTGCGGAATTTTAGATCCTTAAATTAGAACGTATTTTTGGAATCTTTGACGTTTTTTGATTTGAAAATGTGATGAAGTTAGCGTTGACAATGAACTTAGGCGTAACAATCCGTGGTATGCCCGTCATCAACTCGTATGCTGTCACTATTGTGAACTAACTAATAATGTAATAGAATTAAGCCGATCAGTGGTCGAGTGCTGGATAGTGCCTCTGCTTCTGAAGTCTAAAACGGTAGCTCAGGGTTTGATTCCCGGTCGAGTCAAACCAAAGACCATGAGAATCGGTATTCACAGCTTTCCTGCCTGACGTTCAGCATTAAAAGTAACGAGTGGAATCTCCACCGTGTGTGGTAAACGGGTGGGTAGGTGACAGGCAGCTTGATTCGTTCGACCTAAAGGTCCCTTTGCTGTCTTCTGGCTCAGGCAACTTGGTGAATAAAATGTAACTACAATAACTTTCTTTCCAGAAAAATGCAAGGAAGAAAAAGAAACGCCGTTTGCGCAGTACAAACAGAATGATCTCACTTCCGCATATTTGGGACCGCAGATCTGGAGTGATATGCTCCTCTCTGATGATCTCAAGCTGGAACCGGTGGACTTGGATGAACTCCTCAATCGCACCGGAGCGGACGATGAGGTACTACTTTAATTTTTTATGTTTGGAGCATTCTTTAGTTCAAGTCCGGCTTTAGAATTTCTTTAAGCCAAGTCGTCTTTGAGATTGCTTGAGTTCAAATCAGATTTGAAAGCTCAAGCTCCCGTTGGACTCAAAAGCATCTCTAAGCTCAAGTTAGACTCAAAAGCGTCTCAAGTCAGACTCAAATCGAACTTGATGGTTTTCGTAATCAACTCGAACTTGAAAATTTCCTGATAAGCTCAAGTCGGACTTCAGAGCGTCTTTAAGCTAAGTTGAATCAATCAAAATTGAGGGTGGACCCTTAAGCTCAAATCGAACTTGAGGGTAAAGAATTTAAAACTGATAAAAATATAAAGCGCGTCTTAGCCGACTATAATAAGGCTATAAAACGGACTCTAGGACCATAAGCTTTTAACTTGAGCGTTTACAAGCATTATTGCCACTGCTAATTTTTCTACTCAAGTCAAATTGAGCTCCAAGTATCAATTAGTAGGTTGAAGAGTTCATCCAACATCAGTCAGGAAGAGATAGTGCTGTTTATAACATTTTTAATACGTTTTAATACACCAAAACCATTTTGAATCATCTTTTACTGAAATGAAGCTGCAAAATGACTGCATGTGTTATAAAAGGGAGATTACATTACCCGTTATGTACTGCAGTAAATGTAGTGCTAGTGCCATGATTTTAAGTTCGAAAATCGCTTGTTCTAAACAAAATCTTATGCTACGGAATGCTTCTTTAAAACGCATCCAATTGTTATTCTTGGTTCGTTACGTAAAATTCGATTTGTATTGGAATCAGTCATCAAACAAGAAGGTTAACAATAGAGGTTATGTAGTAATGTCTATTCATTTTGTAAGTTTCAGACACATTAGTTGTTTTATAGTTCATTGCCTTTTAAACTTGAACTTTAGGCGTTTAAGTAAAGATTTGCCTTCTTTCGTCTTTTGAAAATCAAGTGAATATAATTTTCGAATTTCAAAAAGCACAACAAAGGCGAAAAAACGTAATCTGCACTATACAGTGTATAATGAATATAATATATATTGTTTTTTTTTTTGTTTGTCTTGAACGAAATTTTTACAGAAAATGCAATATACAAAATGAACGAAAAGCTCGGAAAACGTTTACTGCGAAATTTTGTTAAAAAAACATCGTAACAAACATAGGAATAATAAATTGTGACCGAAAGAGTAATTCAAAGCATTAATTAATTTTTTCTGTCGGCGTCCAAGGTCAAATGAGATTTCGATAAGTGCTAATTTTTCGACTTATCTTCAAACTACGAAAGGCAATTGAAAGGAAACAGTAAATAATTATTTTACAGCGATAATTCGACATAGGTCAGTTGAGTTTGTCTGCTGACCATGATCGTTGATGTACGCATAAACAATGAAAATTCGCTTTTGGACGTTACGTTTTCGACTGCAACTTTTTTTGTTCCTTAGCAGAATTTATTCAATATTTTTCTCTTAAAATCTGCTTCAAGACCAATTTCCTCTTAGTGGACTTTGATACAGT
This sequence comes from Trididemnum nubilum, assembly GCA_963965965.1. Classification (NCBI taxonomy): domain Eukaryota; kingdom Metazoa; phylum Chordata; class Ascidiacea; order Aplousobranchia; family Didemnidae; genus Trididemnum; species Trididemnum nubilum. The sequence goes on from OZ014481.1 coordinate 20,288,808, forward strand.
GCCAAAAATAGCTCATTTGATATTGGCAAGCATTTTATTTGGCAAAGTTTTGGCTCGCAATAATTATATAATTAATTTGGAAAATTTTGCCGTGTCAGTTTTAATTTCAATAAAAAAAGGTTTAAGAACACTAGTTCATTCTACTTTATAGGTGGGCAAGTTAATGCAAAACGTTAGCTTCGTTAACCACTAGTCCGTTAACAAACTTCATACCTCCATTGAAGTTAATTCGTTATTATCAGCTTTAATTAACGGAAGTTAATGAAGTCCTTTAATTCCTTAAAATTTTGAGTGCAATTTACAATTATTTTTATTCACTCACTTCTAGAACACGTAATGACACTGTTGAGCTGATTGTAAAAAAGATTTATTGCTGTGGGGTCTTTTTGTGTTTTGGAAGTTACATTTTACTGTCTAATATAATTTTAAGATAAAATTAAGTTCAAATGCGCTAACGAAGCTGTGATCGAAAAATCTTTTTAGATTGCGAACAGCGATAATTAATAGACCTATGAGGCTACAGCTTATTATTTGCCACAAAAAAACCCTTTCTTCGCTTTTTCTTGTATAAAACTCGTGGAAATATGCAACAAGTGTTACCAGTACAAACTGGTTTGTACCGGTATGATTAATGAATGGTGCTAGAAATTAACGATGAAAACCTTAACGTAAGTTAATGAAACTTAACGAAAGTTAATTTAGTCCGTTAGCATAAAAAAACTTTTTAACGAGTTAATGAAAACGTTAACTTCGTTACTTACGATTAACGAATTTGTGCCCACCTATGTTCTACTCGAATAAGAAAATTATGCAGAAAACATGCGTTTATGTCGCGCGTTTATGTGGGACATCTCATAATGGGGTCACGTCTTTTTGGTGCGACCATTTCGGCGCCACCTATTTCGTTGCCGTACGTTTTCTGCACAGATCGTTTCGGCGCCATTTCAGTGCTTTTTGACAGTTCACTTATTTAGGGTTAGGGTTAGGGCTTTGGGTTAGTGTTAGTAAAAAGCACAGAATATTGGCGCCGAAAAGGGCCGCGTCGAAATGGTCGTGACGAAATGGTCGCGCCGAAAAGTCGTGGACCCGAAATTGGCTTTCACAGCTTTCCTGCTTGACTTTCAGCAGTAAAAAGGGAGACAATGTGTGTTATAGACAGATGGCAGCTTAACTCGAAGACCGCAAGGCCACTTTGCTATCTCCTGGCCAAGCCAACTTGGTGAGCAAAAATGTAGCATATCTTTGACCTAAATTCATCTTTTTACGATTTGTCATTTTCGAGATATTTTATTTGAAGGTTAGGTAGATCTCCCTGCAGTGTTGCCAGTTAAAATCTACGCTTTTCTTTTATCATGGATAAGGTAACTTTCAGAAGTATTTTGAATCAAGCAATGGGACATTGTCGCAAAATAAATAAAAATTAAGTAAGAATCCAAAGCTAAAAAAATTAACTTTTTACTTTGAAACTTTGAAAATAAAACAGTGAATGCTTTACAATTTGAAGTGAGCGGTATATAGTAGAGGAAGAGAAAGACCGAAACAAACGTGGAAAAAAGCAAGTGGAGAAGGAGATGAAGAAAAATGGACTGGTGAAAGAGGATGCATGTAATCGAACAAAATGGCGAGTCGTGGTAAAGACAGTGACCATACGAAATCCGGCCAACTCCGTCGACAGAAACAATACCGAATCCAACATTTAATGATGATTACTGGCAACACTGCGAGGAGATCTTTTCTACTTTGAAATTAAATATCTCGAAAACGATATTTTGAAGAAAGCTAAAATTTAATAAAGAAATGTTTTAGGGGTTTCTTGGTCTTTGTTTCGATCATATTTGTAGCAGGATACTTCACCCTTATGTACATTGTACAAGGCTGTATCAGTGTATCGTAGTTGGTTTGATTTTGAGGCTGTTCAAACGTGCAAAGATCGGTAAAACTGGGAAAAACATGCTTATTTCAACAAAACACGCTTATTAACCTCTCTTATTCCACAAACAGGCATTATCGATAATCTCCCTAACGAGCAAGGAATTCAATTTTTAGGTATTTATCTTTTCCGCTCTGAAACGTTAATTGATCATTTTTGCATTTTACGTAACGTTAATCTATACGATTTTTTTTAATTGAAACGGAGCAATGCGAAAAATATCTGTCACAATTCATGATGTTTTCAGCAGATAAAATTGGAAGATTTAAATCTCAACTAGTTTTGTATTAGTTTGATTTGTTCTGGCCCTAGTGGCGTGATTCTTGAGTTTTGCGAAAAGTATAGGATGGGATGTTTTACTTGAGTAGAGAATCCGCCATATTTCAAGGATTGAAGCAGCCAAACAAAATTATTGCACGCATGTTAATGAATACAGTTGGCTTGAAGCAAATTCAGTTACTGAAATATGACGAGTTGTTGGTTTTTGATTTTTTTGTTCTTTCCAAAATCTTCTGGTAACTTGTAGACGTATATTTTTGTTTCAAATTCTGTAATTTTATTTCAGTTGCATTGAAAAACCTTGATAGTGAATTTTTAAGATTAACTCGAGCAAAATGCGCTCTGCATCAATGGTAGTGGGCCTCTTTCAAGTCTGTTACCTAGACTTATACGAAATGTAGTGTTTTGCAATGCTTTCATGTTTTAACTCCTCTAAATATTGCGAAGTTTGCAATCATAATATGCATTCAAAAATTGTCATGATTTTTATTCTCTCCCCCCTTCTTGACAAATCAACTCCTAGAACTTGCCTCAATTATTAGTAATTAGGTTGTTGACGCACATTATGCTCCATTTCATTACATTGTTGTTCAGTAATAATAATCAATTAGCACTGCTTGCTTTTAGCAAAGTCTGTTGTGAAAATGAGATCACATTGCAGCCTAATTGCTGCAATGCACGTTATAATTACCTAATTTGATCATTTCAATTTGCTTTCAACAAAGTCTGTCCTGAAAATAAGATCACATTGCAGCCTAATTGCTGCAATGCGCGTTATAATTACCTAATTTGATCATTTCGCATTAAAACCGATTTTTCACGAATTTTGATTTTTTTGGCTGAACCCCTAGTATACTGGCATTAGGGATGGGCATTGCAGAATACCGAATACAGAAGGATCCGAATCCCAAACTATCCGGAATCCAAATTGAAATATAAACCGGATAATTGGAACCGGTTTTAAATCAACTCAATTACCTTGGTAAAAATGGATTGCAGTTAATTTGGACTTCGCGCGAGCGCGTACTACCTTTGTTTTTGTTCGCGAATTTGGCATATGAGGATTGATTTGCTTATAACTAGCAAACAGTAAAACCTGGGAAGTTGGAATTTGGACTCAACGTAAGAATTAATGAAAGCGTCATGCGTGCCTATTTCGGAGATCCTAGGTCACGTGATCCTAAATTGAGACTAAAAAAAACATAAAAAACGGCGATTTTTGGCTGAGAAATTTATTAATTCGCTTATAACTCCAAAACCACTTGACGTGCAAAGCTGAAATGTGGACACCATGTGGGTGCTTATGAATGCTTTCCGCAAACCGAGTTTGGGAGCGCCCGGTCTTGTGACCAAAATTTTACAGGCCGAAAATGGGCAAAAAATTGTCGAATTTGAACCGATATATCTCGGTAATTACCAATATTGATGAAAAATGGTTTGTGATTTTTGAGCACACTATCAACCACCTTTTTTTTGGTTATGTTCGTTTCCTTGACTTGAATGCAATTTTTCATGTTTTTTCTTTTTTTTTTTCTTTCCATGCTATCTACTTTTGAATCGCGAAACGTACTGTATTCAAAGTTTGAACGGTTGAAGATGTCAGGGAAGACTTTTGTGCGTCAGAAATCGGGGTTGCCAGGTTGGGGTGATCCCCCTCAATGGGGTCCTCCAAAATTTTGAGGTTTTAAACCGTTAGCGCTAGATGGATCAAATTTTCGGAATGGATGAATATTAAAAATAAACTAAACCTAGCAAAAGTTGGGGGTGCCACAATGGGGGGTTACCCCCCCAAACGGGCCCTCCAAAACTCAAACTTTTACCCTTTTAAGCTTCGCATATGAAAATTTTAAGGATAGTAAATATAAAGGAAAGATAAAATTTGACTAAATTTGGGGGTGCCACAATGGGGGTCCCCCTAAACTGGGCGACCCAAATTCAAACTTTTTAACCACTCACTCTAGACACATAAAGTTTTCAGGGTAGATAAGTATGAAGAAAAGACAAAACTGGGGGTACCAAAATAGGGGGTTTCCCTCAAACGGGGTTGTCAAAATTTTAAATTTAGCACTCAATGTCCAGCACTGCAATAAAGTGCTGCTTTAATTATGCAAATCGTTGAATAAATTTTTTCTGGATATCGGTGGTGGTTGGCTGGTTTTTCATTTTTTCAGCAAAGTAGGTTAATTTAGACTAGAATAGGATTCGGTATTCTGGATTTGGTTTTAGCTATTCGGAATAATTCTGTAATAGCCAACTATTCTAAAATGCCCATCCCTAACTGGCATTGTATGGAATGTAATCTATTATTTCAAAGCCTATGAAGATGGAATGTTATTTGACAGGGGTTAATCAACTTGCACTAATGGAACAACGCTAATTTATTACGCATTTCATAAAACTTTTGTCTCTTTTTGTTACAACAAAAGCTCTCTCTCCTTTCTTTTGATTGTGAGCACTATCACGGTTTAGAATTTTATAGTGACCAAAACAGCTAAAACCAAGTTCTAAAATAACTGTAATCGTGTTTTTTGCTTCACTTCCACCCTTGTTTTGTTGAAAATAATAGATTTGCTTTGTAATACTCAGCGATATTTACCGATCCACTATAACTTCATGCGTCAATAACACTGTTCAACACAACCTCAAAGACAAAAGGAGTTGATTTTGGTAAATTTTGGTGTGCTAAACACGAATAAGACATTTATTTTTTTCTATCACGTCAGGTTTTTTCAGCATTTTACATTGTAATTCCAAAAGGCAGACCTGAATTTTCTCTGCTTGATTTATGAGCCATCATTGGCACTACTGCTGAAAGCTGTTTAACCTGTACAAAAAAAATAGCCATTCTGGTCACTCATGATCCAGTCAGTTAAACAGAAACAGACTGTCACAGTTGCTGCTTACAAGTAGTTAGAAATCAATATTCCTTGTGATTTAGCTACAGCAGACATTCTTTTAGTCATAATTTTTGCATTTAGGTATGTTCTAAGCAAGCTATAAGACAACTATGCTCATAGTATTGTACGTATTATCGAGTTAGACATTGATTTTGCCCATAAGAAAGCTAAAATGTCCAAAAAGAGACGTTCTTGTAAAAATAATCCTGATTCTTTTCGCTAAATTTGTGGAGAATTGACTCAGCTAAATATTAAAGGAACTTAACTGACAAGATCAAGCGTCTGTATTTCGCTTATTTTGGATGCGCGGTTGGAGACCAAGATAAAGTTTGGTCTTCACACTATTGTTGCTTAGATTGTAGTGCTAAACTAAGCAAATGGTTTTTGGGGAAAAAAAGTAGATATGGAATTCGCTGTGCCTATGATCTGGCAAGAGCAGAGAGACCACATCACTAATTGCTGTTACTATTTAACCACCACAAAAGGCTATAACCAAAGAAACAGAAAGAAAATTTTGTATCCAAACTTACCATCTGCTGTCCGCCCTGTCCCAAATTCTGCTGATCTACCCATTGCCATTCCTCCACCGACCACCGTGTTTACCTGAACTAAAGGGCGAGTCTTCAGAGAACTCTGATTCTCATAATATCTTTTAACTCAAGTTAAGAAGCTACCAAACCACATTTAATTAGTCCGGAAGATTTATATAATCTTGTGCGAGATTTAAATCTGACTAAGTCTAATAGCGAACTCTTGGCTTCACGCTGACAAGGATGAAATTTGCTTGCTCCAGACACAAAGGTAACGTTCTATCGTCAAAGAAGCCAAGACCTAATTTTCAATTTCTCTTCTGATGGTAAACTGTGCTACTGCAACGATGTTTCTGCATTATTTCAAAGTATTGGTATGATCCATAATCAAACGAACTGGAGACTTTTCATAGACAGCTTTATGGAAAGTACCATAGCTGATCTTCTGCATAATGGGAACCGCAATCCATTCATACCAGTAGCATATTCAACCACCTTGAAAGAAACATACTACAACATGCAACTTATTTTGGATAACTTAAATTACCATTCTCATTTCTGGTATGTGTGCACAGACGTGAAAGTCGTGGCTTTGCTACGAGGCCTTCAACTTGGCTACACTAAATACTGCTGTTTTCTATGCCTCTGGGATTCCAGAGCTCGTAATAAGCATTAAATTGGGAAGACCTGGCCGCAGAGCATAGAAGAAGAGAGAGGTAAACATAACTACGTAGCTTTGCGTTTGGTCCCTCAAAATAAAATCATTTTGCCACCTCTGCACATTAACCTTGGGCTATTCAAACGATTCGTTAAAGGCTTAAGAAAAGATTTTCCTGCATTTGAAGTTTCGCATGAATGTTTTTCCAAATTGTCTAATGATAAAATAAAAGAAGGTGTATTTGTTGGGTCTTAGATACGAAAACTTATCCTGAATGACATGTTAGACAAAACGCTCAATGAAACCGAGTTGGCTGCGTGGAAAAGTTTTAATCAAGTATGTCTAAATTTTGTTGGTTTACATAATCCTGAAGACTTCGAAGATGTGGCGGCAACTTGTTACGCAACTACCACAAAATGGGATGCAAGATGTCACTCAAAGTTCATTTTCTACATTCACATTTAACATTTTTTCATAAAAACTTGGGAGCAGTTGCAGATGAGCACGGCGAGAGATTTGACCAGGACATTGCTGTTATTGAAAAGAGATTCAAAGGAAAGTGGTTAACTGGAATGCTCGCCGAATGCTGATGTTGGTCATCAAAAAAGGAGATAAACCAGAACAAGAACACAAAAGACGACGACGTTGAACTTTTGTTCATTTTTTTCACATAATGTGGTTTTCTTGTCGAGTGTTTGTGTTTCTCCATTTTAAAGCTTCATTTTCATGTTAGATAATACTGAAACTTGTAATAAGTGCGAGAGCAAAAAAACTATAAAAAAAGACTAACAATGTCGAAGTAAAACCTTAATCAAACTTCTGTGGTAAAACGCTTCTAAGTTGTTAATATGTTTTGGTTGAAATTTGAATATTTTATCACTAACTATGCCAGGTTTTCCTAAACTTAGGAAACTGCATTCTTTACAAATATAATAGACTTGTTGCAACTCATAAAAAGACGTATTAGAAGACATATTAGATAAATTAGTTATGGGCAATAGTGCTTGACAATGTAAAGAATATTCTTATCCCACCGGAAATTCAGATGTTTTTTCAGAAAATCCTGACGTCTACGTAACAAAACAAGTTCAAATTCAGACTCAGCGCCCGCAAATTACTCTAAAGTGCATTGTTTGTTCTTGAGTTTTTTTCAAACTGAAAATTTGTTGCACAGTGTAATTGGACTTAAAAAAAAAAAGTATGGAACGTTATCTACCCATGGCCTACTACTGATCCGGCTCGTTTGTATCCGATAATTTTGGAAATTAAACCTCATCATCGCTCATGCAATAAAAGTGACAATTACTATTTATCAGTGTAAGATGCAAGCGTAATTTAAGATACAAATGATACGATTCACATTTCGCACTAGAAAAATTAATTTGTCGTATGCAAATGGTAACGACGATAAGTCTTAAAGAGATAGGGTTTCAACCTGGACTGCAATGTCAAATACCGAGAAAATGCTGCTTTTTTCACATTGTAGAGGTTTTAGCTGGTGACTTGATGGTGTTAAAAATGCTAGAGGACAACAATTTTGTTTTTTTGCACGCAGATTTCTCGGCAGTACACTAACAACTTTTAAAATTTTAAAACTTCGCGTTTTAAACAGTATTTCACTGCGCGTGACGTATCGTGCTATGTATAGTTTTCGTACAAAACATTAATTAGCGAGACCAATATAGATACGGCATCTAAGAAAACTTAGTACAATATTCTGATTAGAAGATCTTAAACTTTTAAACTTTATCTTGCAGCGCACCAAATGCAACATGCATGGTTTTACCCGCTTGAACATTTTGCTATCGAAAATGTCATCAGTTTATCACTTGACGATACTAGTTTGTATGGTTTTGCAAAAGGTGAAAGCATGCTGGCAATTCGTGCAACGGAGGAAATAGAAAAAAAAAATTCATGATGTTAATGAACCATTGTTGCTAGATAGTACGCTGTCATATTTCGTGTCCCAATAGTTAATTGCTTTAACCTACATAATAGTGTAGATATTTTTTGAGCGGCCTACGCAATGTGTAGGTGAAGTTCATTTAACGGTAGCAAATTCGTTTGTACTGCTGCCCATTTATAATAATAATAATAATACTTTTTGAGCACTCTGCTTTCTGTACGCAAATATGCGTTAAAATTGATTCGGCATACCTTATAAACTTAAAATCTTACTGTTTAACATTTGCAATCAACTGCATATTGGCTGTACCAATTCACACTTGATCAAAGTTAGCAATGAAAAATACGCGCAGCTTTCAAAACGCGGTTAAAATCAGATGCAAAATCTCCTTTTGATTTTGCAAATTATTGTTATGACGTTTCTGATTATTGCTCATAACAACTATATTCCTAACGATATTTTTCACAAATATAGTGACGTAGCCAGGCGTACGGGCTAAAGAGTCTGAAACCTCTTAACCAAATGATTTGTAAAATTTAACCCAAACATACATGCTTTTAAATGTGTTCTGAATTTGACCAAAAAGTAATGGGGTAAAAAATCCTAAGTAATGTATTTCTGTCAAAGTGCTCTCAAACCTCAGCAATTAGTTCTTTCAAATGGCTCTACAAACGTGCAAAACCTTACCTAATTTTTTTTTCCAGAACGTCATAAAAATCGTCCAACGTCTAGGAGCTTAACCACCACGTCCATTAGCCTCCGGTTGCTGGGGAGTGGAAGCGGTGTGAAAAAAATTATCTTGGAGTGAAGCACCCCTCCCCCCAGCAAAATCCTGGTTACGCGCCTGTTTACAACAACACAAGTTCACACAAGAAACACAATTTAACGTTGAACCAAACATAGTTGACTTGAAAGTTTCAGTGTTAATCCAATTATTTTGTGAGGATTTCCACAATCCCACTGTCATGCAGAGCAATTCAAATGTCTGTAGCTCCTTCGATTAATGACAAGAACAGCGTCGACATTGCTACCAATTTTAATGCATTTTATTGATTTTTTAAGATGAGCGATCTGAATAAAATGTTGATGTCAAGCTCTCCTTCAAAACCTGTCAACCGTAACGAAGTACAGCAACATCCACCCGGTAAGATTTATATCTGCTGGTAAAAAATGCCAGCGTGGCGATTTGGTTATGGCTGGTCAAATATGCTTTTTACATTGTTTGCAAATTCATGATGCTGTTCAATATGTAAACAAGAGATGGTTTTGGTCTTAGATTCTCTTTATATTGCAATAATTCTAAGCACAAATGCAGAGGGAAGCGTTTTTAGTCAATATAGCTGGCCTAACGCTATATTGAAAATAAAGCTTAGATTCTTAGCTTAACCAATCGGACCCTATTTCCACCTAGCCGCGATTGCGTCATTGTATTATTATGCATCCTCCCACCGTTCACTCGGAGGGATCGAGCTAGATGGGTTGCTTTAATTTGTGTCTTTAAGGTTTACTGAAGACGAGTTAATTGGAGTTTTTTTTCTTTCCCACATTAAAACCGTAGTATATACTGCAATTGATTAAAGGCGCGCATGATTCATTTGATATTCTTCTGATTAATTGATACACCTATGGCATATCTTGTTACTGCATTCAGTTGATTTGTTTATATTGTTTTCCTAGAAAATCTAGATGATTAATTGACTTAGCCTTACATTTACACCCAGATTGAAAAATGTGTAAAAAATTGAAATCATCTCGTATGACCTAGCTTTAAATAACATAGTATGTGGTATATATGTGGGTTTTGCTTGTGGTGTATCGCTTAATAGTATTAGTATGCTCAAATTCGTAGAAAGTTTTATGAATCGTTTTTTTTTCCCCGTAGTCCTCCTACTTCAGGTCTATCGCTTCCGGCTCAACTTCTGTTGCTATACCCTTTGTAATTTTGCTTCCATCAAAGTACTGTAGATTAAATCAGTAGTACTGTAAGTCTATTTTTGACTATGCAGATTGTTTTATGCTACTTTGATACGAGTGGCATCTCATAAACTCTCTGATATGAAATACAACATAATAACTCTCTGATACGAAATACGAATTGGTGCAAAAAAACGGCAATCTGAACCGTTTCAATCATGCTTAGTAAAAAAAAGAATCGAATCTTGATTTTTGTGTTGTTGTGGCAATGAGAACATTAAACTGATAAGATTAGCATGTGGAAAGCTCCTACTTTTGTTGTACATATGGATCTTGGAATTTAGTTTTGAAATCATTTATTCTATTTTAGCCATTCTATTTCATATTCTGTATAAACAGAGGAGAGATTTGTACCCTTAAAATTTTTGCATGTGGGTTTGGGTGTTGACACTCATTTTTTTTCAAATATTGCTTTTGAGTCGATGATGTCGTATTGCGATCGTGGTGTTTTTGGCGGCTTAAATTTTGCACATAGTTTGTTTTTAAACTGCAAGTGACAAATACTGCTGATTCAAAAGAAGGCGTCATCGCAAGCGTTTATTATGGTGAATAATTGTTCTGTAGTTTTCGATGAGTCTTGAAGGTGAAAGTCAAAGCTCGAGCTGTAGCAAAGAATAGATCAGAATAGAGCAAATTGCACGTTCAGGTCTAGTGTCAGTCGATCGATTGAATTTCGCAATGGTTACCGGCATATTGTACCTTGATCAAGTTACCATATTCTATAGTTTTGGGGGTTGACCTACACCTAGCATTTCTTAAACTCTCCTTTGATGGAAATTCGATGCTTCGTGACCATACCATACTTCGCTTTACACCTGTTTTGATTTTTTCGTTTCAATAAGTAATGAAGAACCATATTTCCGTCGTATACGATTTCATAGAACTAGCGGCATTAATTTGCTCTGCCCTGCTGTAGCTTAGCGTAAAAGTTGTTTTTGTGGTTTCGGTTTGTTTTCATTTGTTAAAAGTCTGCAAACAGGGGAGTCGAAAAGAGTGCATCTCAGTATGGTGTTGGCCTGGAGGCAAAGCGTGTTTTTGTGCTGCCTCCGATTAAAACTTGTTTACGCCCAACCATATCGAAGGAGCCGATTTTTTTCAAATATTTTGTTCAAAATAATTTTTTCGATAACCGGCGGCGAACTTGATTACTGTTAAAAATTTGAAGCCACGCCCAAGTTTGAATTCATATATTGCTCACGTATTCGTTTAATTTGTTACCTGGCTGTCTCAAAACGTCTAGTTGGTGTTAGAGATGAAGAATTTGTTGAAGTACATTCATGCATCCACGTGGATCGTTTGGGCTTACCATTGAAAATGCTAAAAATTTGAAAGCTATTTTTATCATGTGCAGTGTTTAAAGCAAATAGATGTCTGTGGTAACGAGTATCGTTTCGGAACAGTACTTAAACTAAATTGTTTACTTAGAGGATGTTTAGTTACATGTATATTCTGCAGTATTACTATCGCACTTTCTTATATACGGCTTTTTTTTGTGTTGCAGTACTTATCATTGAACCGCTTGCTTTCTTTGCTTTGTTCAAACGATGTCTGTGAAATCAACTGATGAAACTGCTCAAAATTCTACTTTAAGTTAGGATTGTTTGACTAAAGCTCAAATGTTGAATAGTCTAGAACAGATCATCCTCATATGCTAGCCTTTTAATTTGTTCAATGCATCACTTAAAATTCGTCAAAGAGATACTGCTCGAAATTGGTTTTATTGAAGAAATGAGAACTACTTGAGGTAATAAAGAGGTGCCACCAATTTTCCTCATTCGCGAAAATACAATTTAATCCGTTTGACTCCGTACCAATTTGTGACATCACAACAGGCATGAGTTTGCAAAAATTTTTCGCTGACTAAGGAACGCGATGTTCGATGCAAATATTGAGTGTAGGGTAATCCCAGATCTGTAATCAGAAACTTTTGCAATGATACAGTAGGCCTAATCTGAAACCAACAATTTATTAACTAGTAGCAGTAAGTAGCATAACTAAATCTGAAAACTTGGTTACTGCTATTGGTACCTGCAAACCTATAGGCTACCTGTACTAATCTACACTACGATCGTTTTTGGCTTCAAACTTGATATCATTCATAGGCTAAAAACAGCAACGAAGCTGGTCTAACTTTGATACAACACATTATATCACTTGTACTGTATAATGCCACCGATGAATTTAGTTTGAATTAGAATCGCTGTCTAAAGCAAAATCCTATTACTTTCCTCATCGAACTTCGCGTTCCTTAGTCAGCGAGAAATTTTTCAAACTTATGCCTTTTGTGATGTCACAAATTGGTACGGAGTCAAACGGATTAAATTGTATTTTCTCGAATTAGGGTAATTTGGGAAGAAATATTGGGGGCACCTTTGTATTACCTCAAGTAGTTCTCATTTCTTCAATAAAAGTGATTTCGAGCAATATCTCTTTACGCTCAAAATGCGTTTTGAACTTAAGGCCATCATTGGAAGGTTTAAAATAAGTAATCTACTTTGAACTAAGCCATGATCGCTAATTGACAGTTCTTCTATGTCTACACTTTGTTTCTTGGTGTTGAAGAGGAGTGTAATTTAAGTCAGCTATAGTGTTAAAGCAATGAAAATGGTTCTGCCTTATTTTACACTCTGTGAAAGTAATCTAAACCAAATTTTCTACTTTTATGGTCTATAACCGATCAGTGGCCGAGTGGATAGAGCGTCTGCTACTGAAACGGTAGACTCGGGTTCGATTCCCGGTCGGGTCAAACCAAAGACTATAAAAATTGGTATTCACAGCTTCCCTGCTTGACGTTCAGCATTTGAAGGGACAGTATGAAGCCTTCGCCGCGTGTGGTAGACAGGTGGGCATGTGGCAGCTTGACTCGAAGACCGAAAGGTCCCTTCGCTGTCTCCTGGCCAAGGCAGCTTGGTGAATAAAATGTAATTACAATTACAATTTTGTCCTAATCTTGCTAGTTATCAATTTGTGCTTCGCAAAATCGTATGCGTTTTTAGGTCCCGTAGTGTGATATCTCACTCGCAGGTGCGATTAGTTAGTTATTAATATAAATATCCTGCCCTTCCTTTGCTAACTCTAGTTACAGAGAGAGCTGTCAATATTGCTTTTACTTTTATCTTTTAAGTGTTTTAGGTTGTTATTGATCGTTTTGAGCGCTTCAATTTCCGTTAAATTTCGTTGTAGCATGGTGTTAGGAACACTTCTAGCCGTTTGAAAAGCCTTACTAGCGTTGGAAAAACTTTTCAGTTTTACTGCAGAGAGAAAACCCACTACAGTTTATCTTGTTCATGCGAGCATTCGCACTATACGTACATAGTGGCAACATAAAAGGTACTAGCTTATTTTTGATCTAAAGATCTAATCTTTGCCATTACAAGCGGAAGAAACAACTCATAACTCGGTTTGGAAATTTGGAACTTTTGATTCTTGAAATTTGAAAATTCGATTCGATTCATTGCGATTTTTAATTGATTAAACACTTTTGAGAATTGTCTCAATCAAGATGTTGATTTTTCAAATGTTGAATCTTCTTGACAAATGTCAGACAAAAACCTTCGAAGAAATGAACATCCAGATTAAATGCTGGTTGAGTTGGTTCATCCTTATCAAAGTAATTCTTGAGTTCTTTGCCACTTACCAATTTTGAGCAAAGCCGAATTGAATCCAAGTCCTGTAGTTAACTGTTTTGCGTTTTCTTGCCAGGATTGTTGTTGGCATTTACTTCCTAATTGTTGGCATTTACTTCCTAAATTTACCTCCTAATTGTTTATGCAAACAGAAACACATGCATGAAAAAAAAACGTACAATTATGTAGTTGGCGAAATTCAAACTTTTCAAAAATGTAAAGTCAAGTTCAACGCAAACCAACCTACGTGGCCCTGCAGCTGTAAAATTTGTACGAACGGTAATTGAAAACGAATATTTTGACTTCTTTTGTCATTATGATTTTGAACTTGAGCCACACTTGAAACGGTCAAGGACGTTCTGTTGTATAGTTGAAACAGTCCGAAAATGCTTTTGTAGTGAGCAAGCTTTTGTTGTGGTGAAAATAAGTGGTTAGGCCGAGCGCAAGTCTGAGAGATTTTGTAAAAATGACGTTTGGATTCGCTATTGTATTGTTGCAAAACGTTTGCCGTGCTAGACGTGCCACAGCGTACGCTCACACGTGCAAAACTTCACTTATGATGCTAACTTTGATGATTCTTGATGCTAACCTACTAATATAACTAGAAGGTAATTTGCAATCAAACGTGATGAACGACCATCGCATCTTAAATAAACTGATCCTCAAAAATTCTTCTTGCCCCTTCCCCCCGTTACTAAGGGTGCAATTCGAAAACATTTTTCGAGGAAAAATTGCCTGTGTTTTTATACTAACATCAAGTGAAACGCTAAAGTATCTTGTATTGGTATAGTGATGTAAAGCCTACTAACTGAATTGCAATGCGTTTATTGGAGTTATCTGTATGGAGCTATCTTCTGAAATCTAATACGTTTACGAAATTGTCTATAAGAAGTCGAAGTGAAGAGACCTTAGTTTCGAGTCTCGTCATAAGACCTAATGTGTATTGCCGCTTGTATTAAATTTGCTTTCAAGAGCGTTTTTGCTTACTTTAAAAAAAGGGATGCAATGCTTTACCCGTCACTCCTCCTTTTCAATGCAGATCATTTTTTAAATTTTTACTATGTCCCGTTTAAAACAGTTGATCGAGCGACGGCGCGGTAGTCTCTGGAGCGTGAGGTCTGAGATGCAAATCTTGGGTCGGTGAGATCGAACACATGGTTGCCAGGACTCGCCAAAGCTGCAATATTTCTTCACAAGGAGCTGTGTCGCTCTTAAGCGCAATGACGCGAAGATGGGCCCCGCCAACTCGTTACACGCTTCGGCGTAATACAGCGACTATAATGAAAGATTTGATTCACCTCATGATCAAACTGATTGACATTCATGAGTGTTGTGCGTTGTTGGCAAGTCGGTGCTTGTAAGTTCAAAGTCGCGGATTAAAGTCAGTCTGTCTGTTCGAGGATCTGCTTGATGTGATTTAATCCTGTAATGCCGCCTATTATCGCTAAAGATTTTGTCTTTGACCAGTAGATACTATTTGTTTTGATCAGATGACTCAATGATGCTGACGTATCAGGACATGCCTCAGTTAATGAGTGCACATGCACCTGTGGAGGCCAAAGAGGTGCCAAGCCCTTCCGATTACTTTTGCATGCAAAACCAGCTTAATAAACCTGCATGCCAGCAACAACAACAACAGCAGCAACAAATGCCCAGTTGTTCCAGCTATCAAATGCAGCGGATGCATTCATCTGTTCAGCAGCAGCAGCAGCAGCAGTTTGTTGAGAATCAAGCTGTTTCTCATAATTATAAAGCTATGGATCAACCTCGGATGGATCAAAGTCAATTTCCGAATTTTTCTGACGGTTTTGATAACCCCCAGCTTAATTCAAACCCTCAACGTCAACCCCCACCCCTTTTCATGCCTTCTCAGATTTGCCCTCCTGCTAAACGCCCTCGGCATTCGTCAATGAGTGCTGCTATGCCACAACCTCCATACCCCGCTATACTTCCCCGTCAAATGTCCAATAATGATCCTGTTTACGGTCCAGGGTCGTCAATGTGTGCCAATATGTCCCCTCCGGTCAATGGTGGGGCAAGAAACCTAACTGTATCTCCCCAAACTCGTACCTCCCCAATATCTCCAGCAGAGGTGCACATTCCCTCCCCTCAAACCGTAAATTACGTTCCTAACAGTGCAGATATCATCATCTCCACTCCCCAGGTTAGTGTGTACGTCATGTGAAATATAGCATGGATGATGACCTAATTGCACGCTTTAGCAAAATGGCGTCATTTTTTTGCTATATCCAAAGCAATATGATTAATTAGGATGAAAATGCCAAAACGATTGATTGACAATAATAGATAAAATTGGGTCATTTTTAGGTTGATTTTTATTCAATTCTGCAGTTTTGTCATACGTAATTTCGTAGAAAAGCTGAAAAACGATTTATTTTGGCTGTAAGATGCTCCTGCAGCTGTAATATAAGGCACTATTGCAGTTAATCAATAATAAACTAGTTAATTGAAAAAAGTTTTATTTTTGTACACGTGAGAATATATATCACTGACGCTTAGATTTTTTATTGCTTTAAATACAGTAAAAAATAGCTATCAGTATGAGTGTACTACCTATTTATTACGGAATTTTGAAATGATAATAAATCCATTGAAATAATTTTGCTGTTGTATCACGAGATGTTGAATGGAATCATTACATTTGTTGAGTTGATTGATCTGGAGACTGGACCTAGTAGCTATCGAATCAAGTTGCCACCGCAAGCGACTGCAACTAAAGGTAGACTTTAACTGATCGTCGACCAGAGAAGCTGTGAATACCTGTTTTCAAGGTTTATAATTTGTTCCACTGTGGCATGAAGCCTTGGTCTACTGTTTTGATTGCAAACACTCATTAGACCCGGTCTATACTGGGTACAAAACTGTGATCGTATGCTTAGGTTTTATTTAACCAATTATCTGTTCGTATCCTAATTGGCGGTATGCCGTCCGTATCCATTTTTTGTTTAACGTAAACCAAAAATTTGCTCACAATTTTACACCCAGTGTATACCGGGCCTTTAGCTGCCAATTTGTTACAGCACTCTCACATAATCAGAAAATGTGTTTTTGTGGAGTGCAAGGAAGGTGAAAATTCAAGGTATTTTTTATAGGATGCTAATGAGGGGTCCACATTTGACCCCAGCAAACGCGCGTTCACTGAAGATGAACTAAAGCCCCAGCCCATAATAAGAAAATCGAAGAAGACCCACGTTCCCGCTGACAGTAAAGTAAGTTTATAGTGGTTATGTATCCCAGCAGGGCTTGAGAGTCTTCGTTTTGTTTTCGTTAGTCGGAAGTGGAATTTTTTAGTAGAATAGCCTGAGACGGAAAATATTTTAAAAATCGGAACTCGGGAGAGAAAATTCTTGTTTTTTTAACATCGACCCGATTCCTGTATCCAAAAGTTCTACATTTGAGTGTGATGTTTACGATGTATGACTAGCGACCACTATACCGGTCGAAAATTATTCAATGAATTGAAATTTTAATATTAAATAAAGCATTCGCTGAGATATTAGATTAGATCTTAAACTTAATTCTCTTTAAAAAGTTTGGCATATTTATACAGTCAGCATTTTTTTTTTTTTTTCTACTTCAGTTAGTTGCCAGTCATAATGGGTAATTTAACTCATTGAACACTGAAGTTTCGCTTCTTTTTTGCGATAAATTTAGTTTTCTTTAAAGTTGATCTAGAATTTGTGTTTTTATCGGTTTATGACAAAAGTGCCTGAGCAAAACGTTAGCTGCAAGGGCTGATCAAAAACCATGTAAATCCGAAACACAACGCTTATCATGGGTTTGCACAAGCTGTTTTCCGTGTGAAGCATTTGTTTAGTTTCTTTGCTACGGTTTTTTCACTTAGTACCTTTCTGCGGTTTTTTCACTTGGTACCTTTCTTGAGAAAGAAGCATAATTGCATATTAAGAAATAAAATTCAGTCAACCTTAACGCATATTTCAGTGTCTGCGTATCTCTAGAATTTACGATACGTGTAATGCCACCGTGTTATCTTTCGTATTTATCTTTTTTTGCCCGTTTTTTCATGTGGTTTGCTTGCTGCCTTGCGGGGACAGCTGCTAATCAAGATTGGGCGGCGATACTTCGCCTTCTTCCATCACCTCCTTTATTTCTTTCTGGAGATGTCCTTAGCGATTTCAGCTCATAATCTCGGTTTAATTGATGAAGCTTGAATGGAAAGCCCCTCTTGAGCATTCAGCGTATAATAGCCAGACCATTTGGGCTTTCAGTTAGGCACAAGTTATTAAAATTGATCGTTGCTTTGAGGTTGACTTTGAACGATCTGTCATATTCCACCTTGATCGCGCACTCGCTCATGAATTATTTATTATTTCTAGTAATATTATTTGTGGATCTTGATCTGAATAGGAAATTATTGTTCATATGTGCTTTTATTTGATAAAATTTCTAAAAGCTCGAACGTTATTAAATGTTCCAAATTACGAACATCTTTTAAGAAAATTTTTAAAGGATCATGAGGTTTTCTGCATATTTTGGTAGTTATGTTACTCCAAGAGTTGATTTTGGAAACTACGTTTTTCACATAGGATGTGGAAATGTGACCGTATAATCAACCTAAACCTTAGGGAGAGCTCACTAATTTTTTTTTAAGATAAAGCCGTAGTTTCTGTTGCAAAATCGATACCGTATGTGGAAGGCAGAGTCTCAGCAAAACACGCATGTTGATTTTTATTGATCAGAAAGGCTTTTCTTTTCGCTTGTGTAGTTTCCAAGTCCACGAACTACACAATATGCACCTTAATAACGTCATATTTTCTGGAAAACCAAATACTCAACAAAATATACCACTCTTATCTGCACTCTTTAAGTATAGTCTTGCCTTTTTAATGCTACACATTGCATAAATTAAGAAGTGCGTTAACTAAATGACACCAATTTAGAACCTCGGGTCAATATAGTCTCCCGTGTAATGAAATAAGAGTCCCGGTCTAAGAAGCCATCCTTTATTTTTAGCTGAGCAAAATAACCTAATGTTTGACGAATTCAAAACCTGAGCCTTTCTGCTGGTGTAGTTTTTAAATTTAGTTTAAGATATATATTTTTCAATTTTAATTGCTTTTTTTAGGACGGGAAATATTGGAGTAGACGAAATAAGAACAACGTGGCAGCCAAGCGATCCAGAGAAGCTCGGAGAATAAAAGAAAACCAAATAGCAATGCGTGCTAGTTATCTGGAACGGGAAAACGCCGTGCTCAAAGCTGAAGTCACGGAATTAAGGTATAAAACTTCACTTTTAAAGCTTTTGAAGTTGGGTTTTGACCGAAGCGGAAGCTGCCATTTCATTCACAACTGCGCTTTTGTTTACAACAAACAATTAAAAACTTGTATTTAAAAAGCTTAGCGCATCGTTTTTGTGCTTGTTTATGTTTTTTAAGTAAGCTTACACCATTACCACATGTGGTCAGGAGACGTGATAAAAATCAACCTCGGACGTCTTAACAATGTACGTCCCCATCTCGGAAGGGCTTTAGTAGAACTATCACCCTCTACCAACGACACTATCCTTTTGTGCTGAACCGCGAGTGATAAGTTAATGTTGTACGTAACGTTTGAGTTCTTCGGTATCAACTTACTACGAATCGAGTACACCTCCACTGCTGTAGTGGCGGACGCTATTTTCTTTGGCGTACCTGAATAAGCTTAGTAAATGCCCTGTCCACTTGTCCAGACAGCTAGTTTGAGCGACTGAAAAGCTGTCGTTAGCAAAAATATTTACATTGTTGGGTCGCCTCTGCGTATTACCGCGCGTAAAATGCCTGGAATATGTTATTATGTAAAATGTAAAGGCAGAAAAAGAATGCAAATTCCACGCAATCCATGGATATTACGTTTGCGTATGTTTTTCGAGTCACTGTTCGAAACAGCTGCAGCAAAACCGTGGTTACGTTGAAACCAACTAAAAAGGGAAACGGAATTAACTCGTTTTTTTCACTTTTTCAGGAAAGAATTAACCAGAGCGGTTGATCTGGTTAAGAAGTACGAAAAGCGATTTCCGAGAATTCCAAACTGAAGTTTAGATCGCTACTGGAAGTTCCGCACACACTCGTTTCTGTATTTCCGTGTAACATAGCAACTAGTACAAGCATAGTATTACAACGTGTTATGTTTATGTAAATTTACGTTTTTTGTTGAAACAATACTTACTTAATTTTTTTTTCTGATCGATTTGAATGCGTTTTAAATCCAAGCAGTTCTTTGTGAGCAAAAACATTACCAGATTGTGACAAAGTGTTTTGGGTGAGTTTTTATTTCGTAGCGAAACTGCCATTGGTTGAGGGAGAGCGGCAAAGGTAAGCGCGTGTGCCCTAGAAAGCGTTTAAATGTGACATCACGAGAGGGGGGTGTAAACAAATCGCTGAGACCTGCTGTGTAGGGGGAGGGATTAGAAAACTTAAACAATTGTTTGTAAATCAATATGACCATTTTGGCAACTAAATTTTGAAAGGTTTGACCACTAGCGGGGGACCAAACAACTAGACTATTTGCTACGTATGTAGGGATGGGTGAAAAAGCTGAAAATGTACGAATACTACTAGGAGTTCAAAATTTGCTCTGAAGCGTCATTTGATATGTGAACGTTTTCCAAGTTGAACCGTCACGAAAGAATTAAACATAGCGTTTTATTTTTGCGTACGAATAGCCATGGGTAAATTACAGCAACGAAATTTTTGAAACACCATGAGTATATTATGTGATAATCCTACGCGTAGGCCCAAAGTATTTGGATTAGAGTAGTCAAAAATTAGCTGATCGAATTTTCTATCTGTCTATAGTTTTTGCGATTGACTAAAATTTAGCCTCCTAACACTAATACTAACGTGTTTTAATTAATATTTTTCTGCCCACTAGCCCCACATAGGTTGTAGCATTTTAAGTGTTTTGGTGTGCTTTTATGATTGTAATTTTGTATATAAAATTCTGACTGTGCAGTTCTTTTTCTTTTAAGCATTTGCTGTAGTTAATCGTGCAAGGTGGTCCTCGCTTATCATATATTCTTGTTAAAGTTCTTTGTAATTTTTGTACAGTTTTGAAGCTACATTCGTATTTTTTGCTCTTGTTTTACGTTCACCATCACGAAAGCCTACTTTTTATTTCTGATTACCTTACAACGTTACATGCTCAGGGCTTGATTTAAGGACGGGACTCTGGAGGATATTGCCCCTGGGACTCGCAAAAGCTGGTCTCCAATAAAGGGTCCCAACCGCAAAACGACCCACCTTTGAATGGGCTTCCCACAAAATTCGGGTTTGATAACAGTCGTTTTTCCTGGCCTCTCTCTGTCTTTCCCTGACTGCACCCGTGCCTTAATTCAGCCCTGAACACGCTACAACGATCTCATCTCATTAAAGTCGTTTTGGTAGCGAAATGTCTGAACTAGTAGATAAATAATCTGCTTTTTCCAGTTAAGGTTTTAAAAGCAAAGGTAAGTTATTGGCTGTTTTAGTGATTAACCACAGTGTTGCTAACAATCCATCTTAGTTCGATTTCAGCTATGAAACCGTTGTTGAATTGATTTTCCACAAAGTCGTTGTAAAATAAACATCTTTGTATTCCATTGCTAAACGTTTTCAAGCATTTTTTTTATAATTAAGGTAAGGTATGGCTTTTATGTGCGGGCAGACCAAGTACCAAAATATACGCGATGTGTGTCAGTTGGGGGAAATAAAAATTTGTCTGTTTATTTGAACACATATTTCCCGAGGTAAAATCATTCAACAACCCCGACCGATAGAGTCATGCATTCGACCAATCTTGTTATTCGAAATGAAGCAAATCAATTCCCCTTTGCCTCAATCCTTAATTGTTCATAATTCAAACCTATTATTTGACCCCTTTTTTTCTTTAAATGGGTTGAAGCATCCAGATAGAGTTAGGTACAAAAGATAAAAAAAAATCTAAAACATGTCTTCACATAATTTCAGCTTTCTACGACCTGTCGTTTCTCAGTAAAAGGTCTCCCCAACAGTTAAAAAATAATTTTCTAAGTATTGGAATATTCTTCCTAACTTGCAAGAGTATTCGTGTTGTAACATGTAATTCATGGTAAAGCTTTGCATTTAGGTGCTTTCAAGTCAGTTGTGCAATATACCTTAAACATTGTTTTAGAAAAAATGAAATTTCAACAGCAACACTGTTGGGGAGATTTCCGAAAGATCTAGACTTTGAAATAAAAATCTTAAAACAATGATCGCAGAAAGCTGAAATTTGGTGAAGATGTTTTTTAATTTTTTTTTTTCTTTTTTGCACGTAACCCGAGCTGGATGCTTCACCTCTTTTTTTAAGCTCAGTGGTAAAGTGCATTTTTTTTTGAAAAATGACAACAAAAAGGTATATTACTCCTTTCCGACTTGAAACCGATGTTTTTGTGAAGTGTTTTTGTGCGAAACTTGATTTTGAAACCAGAGCACGCGACTAATTTTGATTACGTAGAGTGTACATGACTTTGGTGTATTTGTTTTCGATTTTTTTTTTTAATTTTTTTTTTATGTTATGCAATTAATATCGGTGTTTTAACCGTTTGTCGTAAGTTGTGATGTAAATTACCTAAAATCATTTTAGGTGGTTGTTCAAATCTGCTGGATGGAATAACTCCTAGGCAGTTAGGAAGCTTCCAAGTATTATATGACAAATGCCTCAAAAGAAAGAAAATTTTATCAAATCCGTCATAATGATAATTTTTAAATTTTTGCCCATTCAAGAGGGAAAATGCGGAATGTGCAAACTCGTGCAAGGGGATTAGACAAAAGCATCGTCAGAAAATGGATGATGGGGGAGTTTGCTCAACATCATATGATATTTAAATGTTTCCCAATAGCAGTGGCTTGTATGCCACAACCAGTCTTGGGCTAACAGCTTGAGGACTTCGTGCTTGTAAAAATTCATCGTAGGAAGTCCCGATTTTGAGACGCGTATTTGCTTAAGCAATGTCGATACTGCCGACATTTCAACAGCACAGCTGGCGGCAATTAGTGTGCATGTTTCACACACAACAAAATGTATATCAAACATTTAAGTTGAGCATTATTCATCGACTGTCAAAATGTTTTCGTCCGGATGAAACCGGCTTGACGGGAGATCTTGAACCGCATAAAATGTTTTAATAAATGTGGGCAGTCCTGAACGGACTAGGTGAACATTTGTCATATCGGCCTTGAATTTAAGCAAAACAGCTGTCTTAAGCATGCTATTGAAAATTTATTTCGTATCATTTTTAATTCAAGATTAATTCTGCAAGTTATGTGACGTCACCAAAAACATAGCGAACTTAAATGTGTATGAAAACGTTTTTGTTTTTTCACGCATCAATTTGACTAAATAAGTTTTTCGTGAATACAGTATTTTCTTTTTTTAAACCCTATATGGCGACAAAGAGGAAATTTAAAGGCTCTTGTGTCAAGTTGCTTGAAAATGCCAGAGTGGCATTAATCGGATTGTATTTAATGAACATTTTACGCGGCTTTAAATTCTGGGTTGCACGCCACTTTGTCCCAGACGATTAATTTCACTTATAGCCCGTTTGGTCAAATAAGGACTTTTTGATTCGAGGTGGTAACGCGGCCGAGTAGAGGTTTCCTGTGAAAGCGGCTAAGAAAAAAACGGCTTTCGTTAAAACTTTTATGGTAATGCTTGCTGCGTCAAAAGTCGTGGATCCTCTTGTCGGTGGAGGTGGCAATTGCGCCTATTCTGCTCCGAGATGCAGCAAGTATTGAAAGTGAAACACAATATCGATGCTTAATGCATAAGCGTCTCGTAGTACTGTATATAGGCTTTAAGGCAGTGATTGATAACCTTTTCTTTGCTGGCATCCTTTTGAAATCACCAACCACTTCCCGCGCGTTCTGAAATTGCTGTATTGAAAAAATTGCTTTTTTGCTATCTCAGCAGGGATTTTTAAAATTTCCGAAATAATTAATGACCCCTTACAAAGAGATCTCGCACTCCGAAGAAGTGCAGGACTCCTGGTTTAGAACTCTAGTTTAAGGTGATTGGAACTTTTATACGATAGTCCTTTTTGCGAATGTTCATTTGAAAGAACTGCTAGCTTTTCAATACCCAACCGCTAAAGCGTGGTTGTAACCTTTACGCACGAGATCAGTTTTGCCTACTGGTCGCAAAATTGAACGTAATTTCTTCAAAACTTCAATTTAAATCCAAAACAACTTGAAGAACGAAGTATTGTGCGAAACTGTTTTGGGTCACCTGTACAAAATTTTTGTGACTACATGAGCACGAAATTGTAAACTGAAAAGTAAAAAATTGAGGAAAACTCGTGATGAAAAAAAGTAGTGCTCTGGAAATGCATTTTATTTATGAATGAATTTGTAACTGAATGTAGTAGTATAAAATGTATAAATCTTAATTCCATGCTTTAGTTCTATCGTGGTTTCAATTGTGTACTTCTGTGCAAATTTTGAGTTGATCCAATCGCTTTGTTCTAACCCCGTTGTCAACTTGTTACATTAAATTTAGTGTTTTAAAATAATTGTTTTCGAGCAAGCAAATACTAAAAAAAAGCTTTCAAAAACAATTGAAAAAAAAGAAGTTTTAGTCTGGTACTGTATTGTGTGATTGCTTTTTTTTTGCATCTATAGATCAACTTTTGCTGAAGTAGACGTTTCGAATATTGTCCCGTACATGAGATATGTATATTTTAAGTTTATCGAGTTTCTTGCATTTTTTTCATTTTTGGATCTGTACCAATGTACATTCGTATTTTTATATGGTGTGCAATTAAAATTTATCAAAAACCAAAAAAACTTGTCAAGTTTGGTAGGGATGAGGTTGCATTAAAATTGTACTAGAGTGAAACATAGTGTTTTTTTATAAGCTCAAGTCAATTCAGCAAGACTACAGTTTCTTGTCTTGTTTTGCGAATCAAATACGCCAATATAAAACGATCTAAGGTTGAGAGGATCGAGTGTAGGCTATTGAAACGAATTCCGATTCCAGGTCGAGTCAAACAAAATAAGGTGAAAATTGGTATTCACGGTTTCCCTACGTGACGAACAGCGTAAAGAATCAGTTGTAGACAGGTGGCAGCTTGATTCGAAAAGGATAAGGTCCCTTGGCAAAGGAACTTAGTAAATCCGGACGTACTCGAATTACAAGTAGCAGATAGTGCGTTGAAATTAGTAATTTTTTTCAGCACATTATTTCCCTTTATTCGAATTGATGGCAAACATACGTTACTCATTCAAAAGTTTTGCACGCTTAGAAGAAAAATAATTCGAAAACAAACTGGTTTGGCTGTACTAGTGTACTCGCTGCCGCCGAATGCAACCAAAGTACCACTGGAAGGAGAAAACTCTCCAAAACGTAACCATTATTTTGCTGTTGACAGAAAGGCATTAAAAAGATGGTAATTTTCGGCGATTTCACGATCAATAGTTTTGCAAGACAACAAATCTACGATTTTGTTCGGTAGTCTGCTTTGTAAAATAGAATCTTTCACAAGCTTATCGTTTTGCGCAGCTCGGATCAGCTCCTTTGTCAAAATAAACCACAATGCTTCAATTTCATTCCAAATTGCTGCGAACCTGAAACCAATTAATGAGTTATTCAGCAAATTACTCAAAATATTAGTAGTATATATTAGCGGTATAAGTCGGCTTTTGAAAGGGTACTTGGTTCGATTTTTAAGTCATGTAAAATCTAATACTCAGAAATTGCTTTTTCATATTCCAATCAGCGTCAAAGAAACTGCGGAAAAGATAAGTTCAACGTCGACACGAAAATTCCAGACAGGGTGTTTTAAAATCAGAGCCTCTCCCACTACAGTATAGGTGTAGCCAAGGGAGGGATACTCAACTTAAAATGCCACCATTGATGACAACATAGCCTATGTTTCTTCAGTTGCAGTTTCTTCGGCATTTATGCATACCACAGTAATTAACAATATTAATAATGACGACCAAAGGGCCCATCATCCCAAATTCAAATTTTTTCCAACTTCCCAACCATTTTAAAACATGCATGGGGTCATAACAGAAGTGTTCAAACAGCGATCCCTGTCAGCTTAGCTGCGAATTCTGCTACCACTTCAAGTTTGAAGAATTCGCTGACGACTAAACAACAACCAGTACTTTCGATCACGATCTATAATTGTGAACTTACCGTTTTGATATTTTTGCTACACTCCCGTTTATTACGTGGAGGCTATGTAAGAGTTTTATGATGTTTTGGAAAAATCGTTCTCGTTGTGGATGTTGCCGAGACGAGTTGAATTGCTTATTCCAAACCATTAGTGTTAAAAGTACTACGTAAAAACATAGAGTTTCGCTATGTTCCAGTGTCAAAGAATAGTTCATTAAAGCAGGCAAAATATTGTCAAACTCTTCTAAGTTGGGAGATTCAACAACAAACGCCATTAAAGATTGGGCGCACAGACAACTGCTTTCACTTGGCATCTCCTTTTCGACTAAGTTCGTCGATAAACAAGACAGAATGCCATAATTCAGCAGCTGGTTTTTGGCGTTTTCAGTTTCAGAATAGTTTAAAAACGCCGGAGTCAGTGACTTTATCACCGCAGCTGGATCAAACTCAAGACAAAATTTGAAAGTCGCAAAAATTGGGTCGATTACGCTTAAGCCTACTTTGGACGTAGCAAAGATTTGGACGTTCAGCCATGATCCGATAGTTCTTAAACAGCCAAGAACCAGGTTAACTAACTCGGCATGACCAATCAGCTTTGGAAGTAACGTCAGTGCTAAACCTTCTACCGTTTCCGCAAGCGATCCCTCCAATTGTTCGACGTCTTCATAGGTAAAGATTTCGTCTTTAGTCTCGTTAATGTCATAGTCCGCTATAGCAGAGCAACTGGCTTCAAACAAGGCACAACATGCCACAAATATTAACGTCTCCTCAGAATCAAGAACTTGAACAAGGCAATCTTTCGTGCTTAACCGATTGTGTATAAAGACCTGGATTTCAACACATGAAAGTTTTGTTAATAAAACTGGAAATTTCCTTTCGTTTTCACTAATTTTCTCGTCTGACTTAATCCAGCTTAAACCAAAAACATCAGTCAAATGCTGGCAGAGTCTCAAAGTTGGATTTCGTTCCTTTGAGGTGACTCTACTACCCACAACCTGAAATAACGATTTTCGCAGATCTTTGATCCATGTTTTGTTTCTATAAAACTCTACGTGTTCTGGGGATAGGGTTGTCAAAAGATAGCTTAAATGTTCGAATAAATCAAACTTCTTCTCGCTAAAATTCGAGCAAGCGTTTTCAGTTAGAAAATTGAGTAAATGCATCATAGATTCTCTGTTTCTAAACCATACTATTTCAGGATCAAAACGAATCAGTTGATGCAAACAGCTCCAAAATACAGGTCTCATTTGCTCTTCAATGTCCCTGCAAAATGCATGAACAAGGCGTTTGATTCCGTTTTGTTTCAGAATGTTAAGACAATTGTAATCCACAGATGCTATGGATGCGAAATAACAAAAGCAGTCGTACAAGACTTGATTTTGGTCTTGACTTCTTTCTTCTACGATTTTCAAAACCTCAGGGATAATTTTCTTGTGTTCCGGCGCTTGCACCAATTCTGGATCTGATACAAATGATACCAAAATAGAAAGACCCAATTCGTTGAAGACTGATTTTGGGCATTCGCTATCACCATTGCTCGTTAACAACCGAATGAGAAAAGAAAAGCCGATTGCTTCAAAAACGTCTTTACGTTGGCTTGAAGTAAGTTCTTCGGCTTTGAGCATCTTTGATACGGCAAGAAGAGCAGCAAACTTCTGACTGTCTGTTTTGGTCTGTTTTACAACCAGGGTTAGTGCATTTAGTCGCTGCGTAACTGCATCCGTAAATGAATCATCCATTTTAACAAAAACTAATTTTATTAATCTTAAAAATACCTGGAACAAATAAAAACAAAATTAGAAAGGCTAGTTACATGAAAGCCTAGTTAAACGTAACTAAAATTGTTTGTTTGTTCTAATGTAGCTTGTATATGCTTCACTAAGCCATAAACGCCGATTTCGTAGCTACATTCTACCATGCTTTATTGCAAAGTAGCCTTCTAGTGACACATGTAAAAAATGTACATGACAAAATAATGTTATCCCTAGATATTACGACAGCATTTGACACAGTTAAAACTAACAGGCACACTGCACAGGTTCTTTTAACACGAGAGGACAGAGTGTAAACAAGTTGGTCACCTAAACTACAGACATAGGTTTATTTTTTCGCTCAGAAATATCGGTGAAATGTCCAAAATTGGACATAATTGTTTGGTCATTTCAGAATTTATTTCAGTCACCAGATTTAATTGCAAACGCGTTTTAGTTTTTGAATTCAAAATCTTGCTTATTTTTTCTATCATTTTGACCGAATCCGCTGATATATCTTTGGTCATACACCAAAAACGTACGTTAATGACCGACATATAAAACCTAGCTACACAGTACACACTCCTTTAGTTTTGAAAATATTCAAATAGCACGAGTTATTCCATCACAGTACTTCCTGATTTATGAAAAAAAGTCTCAATTCAACAAACAAACCGCTACCGGTAATACTGTACCAAGCAAGGTAAACTAATTTCAGTTACACGGTCAGGTTCAAATCTGAACCAAGTGATGTGCAATTTTGTACATAAGATCTAGACATTACGGATGACATGTAAAAATTTCGTTCGACTACAGTAGGACCAGCAAGCACAGTTAAAGCAATTTGTTCGGTTTCTTCGATTAAAAGTAGCAATACATTCAATTGAAATCAGCTAATGCAAAACAAATCATCTTTTTCGGTATGATCGAGTAATTTGTTAAAACACAAGGTCTATGTGGAATAATATCACCACGTCTTTAAGAACCGCATTAAAGAGCACGCAAATTTAATTTGCTTTATACTACCACAATCAACAAACTTTTTTACTGGTTTTGTAAATTGTACTGTAGGTAGCTTAAAATTCAAACGAGTTGAAAACGATCAGTGAAAGTGACACTTCTTCTATTACTAACAGAACTTCTGCACAAAATTTTAATTAGGATAAAGGCAACTGGTCTTCCATCATTTAAGATGTTGGTAGCAAGTGATTAACAGTGCTCAGCAGTTGCAAAGTCATCGACAAAATGGATATGCGAATTGTGAAAGCAAGATTGCGCTGAAATCCGACATGATGTGACAGAAAAACAAGCAAAATAGGGATTGCATTTAGACTTAAAACATTTGAGATAGCACTTGAGAAGTCACGTTTTTTGATTTTTATTCACACTAAGTTTCCACTCAAATCGCAGTTAAGTTAACTTTGCTCTCGTAAAGCGGACCTAAGACATTATGTATAAGTTATAATAAGCTTATAGAAAAGCATGGAAAAAGACAAAGCTTGTTATAAATTTTATGCATTGTCATGCCTCGGTCAATATTAGCTCCAAAATTCAAATAAACAATTCCTAAGTTTTAATTAACAGTGCGAACAGCAGAACGAATTTACCACAAAAACATGAAAACAACGCATTTTGTATTCGCAACTACAAAGTACTGAAATGAAATATTACTGGTATAAAATAGAAACATAGCGTTCAGAAGAGCAGAAATTCTCGCTTTTTAAGGGTGAATCGAATAGTGCTTTAATATCAAACAACTAGGACAGAAGTTTTGAAACTAATTTTCTCTTAATAGAATATTGGTATCTTAATAGAATATTGGTATCTACAGTTTTTTCAAAAATACTTAAAATTAGCTGAAAAAAGGATTTAAGAAAATATCGTATAACAAATTTACTATCAAGGTTTTTTAGACTGCTTTTAAAATCTGCTTTTGAAGTTTTGGGTCTCCCAAATTTTTTCGTCTAGGCCATGTGCCAAATCAATCGTGACATATTTCAAACAAACTCAACATACTATATACAATTATCTTTTGCTAAATCATAGAAGTATTTAATACTATTCACGAGAGTAAAGTTTTTTTCACATCAGCAAAGTTGAATTAATGGGCGTGATGGTTGAGAAAGCCGAAGTTGTAATTTTTAGGGTCTAGGACATTTTTATTTGGATTTACAAACATACAAGTCAGTATAATTGATGTTGTATAAAAAATCGACAACTATACACCAACAAACAACAGAAAAAAGTTTTGGCAGTCCGTTTGCTTTAAAAATTACCTGAAAAAAGGTACTTTTGGAATAAGCAACATGCAAAAAAGTAGGTAAACGAATCCAAAACACTTTGCACCAAACTCTTAGAACATTGCAAGTCTATGTTACTGTATTAATCATAAAAAGATGCTATTATAAAAAGTCTCACATTGTAATAAGAGCACGCAGCAATCAGGGAAAATTTGAAGACAGAAAAACTGCATATTTTGCCTATTAAGAAATCCTTAGTGTCTGTACGCAGATGAAAGGACTATAAACAGTGTAATGCGTATCCTAACTCCCAATTCTTTTCATGCTGCATAAAATTTGTCGAAAATTCCTGGCAAAATTTCAAATGAAAAGAATTTTTTACAATGACTGCACTATTTAAAGTTGAGAGCTAGCACATAGGTGTAATTTATAGACCTTTCATCTTCTTTACAGACACCGAAGATGCCTTTGCACCCAAAATATATTATATCGATATTCGAATTCTCGCTGATTGCTGTGTGGTTTTACGACTTATTACTTTATATTATTAGATGAAGAACAGCAATCCGAGAATCAGCCGGAATATACAATGAAAGGAGATCCTCGCATCAAAGCAGTAAAATGTACCGTAATTTAGTAATAATAATTGACTATTATCAACACTAAACTACACGAAAGTCATGGTTTATTGCAGAGAGGTTTGGAGGATTAAGAAACCAAAGTTTAGTTTCCACTTTAAATAAAATCGCAGGAGCAAACACACCAGTTGGTTAAAATATTATAAAACCTAAGTTGTCCCTTTAAATATGATTTTACGACTAGTATAGACTCGGTGTAGGTGCAATCCCAACTCCACAATAAGTTGACCACCTGCAACAGAGCCTGGAAATGCGTGGGCCGGTCCAGCACAAAGTCACACATCTAAGTAAAATCACGCGTTAAATTTCTCGAAGCATTAAGGTGCTTCAGGGGCTCTAATGACTGGTCTTTGATTAAGCTGTTAGCTGTAAAGGTAACTTTTTAAACGTTTGCTGCATAGCCCAGATCAAACCATCACCCACGTTCTGCTGCGATTTAAGAAACGAACCGCAAATGAGGATGGAGAGCTAACTATTGGAGATCGCTCTGAATGTCAAATAAGGCCGAAAGGAGAGGTGAAAATTTATCAAAGATAGTTTTGTACGGTCAGCATGACTGCCAACTATTACCGGAAAATGAAAACATTGCTCAAGACGTGCGTAGTGTGTTTGAAAGCTTGGAGGCTGCAGATTGATAATGAACTCGTGACACATTGCCATTCGTTTAGAACAAACTGGTGCATTTATCATTAGTCTGCATGCACTTGGTGTCTTTCGAATGCTTATTCTTGTAGCTCTGACCAATTGAACTAATTGAGTTTATAGCTTAGGGCTCTACGCAGTCAGGCTATTTATTTTCGTGAAAATATTTAAAATGCACTATTTTGAGGTAGGTTATGTTTAAATAGCCAATTCCCCTTGCTCCTTAACTTTTATCAAATGGTGTGTGGAATGAATTGGTTAATAGTGCACGTCGCATTTAATTGCATGGCGTGACCAAACAACACAACCAAATTACTAACCTACCCGAGCTCAACAAGTCATTTTTAAGGACGTCTTCTCGGAGCTTATCGTTTGGGATATTGCGCTACCTGAACTAGAATATGAGTACATAGTTAGTTAGTTTTTTGATACCTTGATTCAGCAAGGTGCAGTAATTACACCTGGTTGACATAGATACACTTGTCTTGTTGATATCGCTAATAACAACGATTTCCATAGTTACAAAAAAGCTCGAGAACCCTTGGAAAACTAATGTTTACTGTACAAGTTGAGACTGCAAACCTTCTAATTGTATAAACTTTGTTTTATTTAGTCAAAACAAATTTAAGTCGCGTCCGCGTTTGGTCCACATTCGTGTAGTGCTTTAATAAATTCGTGTTATATTAGTTGGGTTTGCGATGGGTCGGCTGAGGAGAATTTTTAAGGTTGCTTATAGTCCCAGCAGTGTTATGCAGACTAGAAAGTTCAGCTGAGCACTGGTGCAGATGGCCAAATCCCCCTAGAGACGGAATAGCACCTACATTCTCTTTAGTCTGCAAAATATGTTAAATCGACACACTGCATGAATGAATTAATTATTGCAAGCAATATAAAAGCCACATAAGCAACACATAAAACAAGTAACGTAAGCACCAATTATCAACACAAAATCGGCTCAAATACAATAAAACAGATCACAAATGTCGCTGTTCTTACCATTATTTAAAGTTTTTTATCTGGAATTTTTTTCAGCACTCAAAAAGTAGCGTCAAAACCAATTAAACAAAATTAGCACAAAATTGCTATGCAGGATAAGAAAAACAGAGAATACTATGCTGTGGTAGATACCAAAAAATGAAAAACCAAAAAAGCAACGTCAATTTTTAAGCTCCATAAAGGCTTACTAGGCTATTTTCAAACTTTTCAGACTGGTTACCACAAAATTTGGTGCTTTACTGCTGTAACAATGCCAACTTAATTTTACTTAGTTACAGAATTCAAGGCAACACCACTTATGGTTCAGCTAGAATTCTGCTGTTACACAATTCAACGGCAAAGAATTGACTTCTTTTTTCAGGAATCCTCGTGCTTTTGTCAGATTTCTACAATCTGTTGTTGGAGTAAATCAACCTTATCTTTCAGTTGCTAAGGAAGTTCTACATTAAAAAACTGGCGTAGCCTGTCTATATATTCACTCCGAAGCTCAATGTCATTGTGGCCAGCACCTGAAACACAGAAACGTGATTTCAAAAAAACTAACACCATTTCTCGTCCATTTAACTCAATGCTTTTTAAGAGACAAGCAAAAGGAATAAGCCTGGTGCTAGCCTCAAGCTTTGAATAAAAGGTTAACCACAAAGATGTTTAAGTTCCAACACGAAAACTACTACGTCTTTTTTATAAAACTCCTCTTGTTTCTTTTTTTTCCTTCATTTTTCATTACTGTCAGCTACTCCGTTGAGAATGGCAGAAGTGCAAGGGCTACAGAATACAAGACTGATTCACCACACAGGTTTGCAGCAGTTTATTGTGGTTTTGCACAAAGTTATAAGTGCATCTTGTTTGGGTAAATTTCTAGCATCCCATCCTAAACTAGACGTAATTTAGCCTTATTGTTAGTGTCATCCAAAATGGCCTTTTTTCTTTTACTCTCGCGAGTAAAGTTTGTTAGGGAGTTCACAATTAGTTAACACTACAATAAAGCATTTCGGTTACCTTCCACCCACAAAGGCTCTACAGGTTGGGAACACTGATTATATATGCTGACACCATGCGAAAAATTGACCACTTCATCTTCTGTGCCATGAATTACCAGCACTGGTGCTGTAACTTTAGAGATTTTCTCTATGCTGAAAACAATCATATTTAATATGCCTGTTACCAAACTGCTTTTACCTATTCTTTCAATTGCATTTTTTACAATTACGATTTAGTCACAACAGTAATTTTTATACTAAATAATAGCGGTTTTGAGCAAACAACATTCATTTTTAGGGTAATTACTTTGTATTTACATAATTTACAGTTTTAATAATGCCGTACTTCATAAACGTTTTAGGCACAACAATTGGCCTCTTCATGTTCATTTAAATAGCAAACATAACTTTAATTAATTTATCTAAATCAACTAAATTCAAATCAACTGATAGAAAGCTTAAAACAGCTGCTGTACTACAGTAAAAAGCATGTAGCTATCATTACTGGGCTAAATTAGCAAGCCAACAATGACAAAACAATTTTGTCATAATTGCTAATTCTATTGTAGCAATTTTAATTGTTGTTTATTGGCATCTATTTTTTAAATTCAGCTTAGCTTGTAGTATGCAGCACAGCAACTGCTTTAAGCGTTCGATCAGTTTAGTTGATTTATTGTAGATAAATCTATTAAAGTTATGCTTGCTATTTTACATAAATCTGAAGAGGACCAATCGTAGCTAAAAATCTTGAAGTATAACAACATCTAAACACAAAATAATTCGCCTGAAAATATATTAAATTTTTGATTGCTCTATTTTCTACAGTTGTTCACCTTTTAAATAAAAACCTACAGCAAAAGCAAATGTTTTAAACCAAAAAAAACGTGGATACTTTTATAAGCACAAAAGCATGTAATTATGTAACTAAAAAAATTTTTTTACAATTATTTTTCAATATTCTAAAGCACTATTGCAAAAGTCAAATACCAACAACATCTAAAATTCAAGATGAATTCAGAGCTAGTACCATTGGACATTTGTACAGTTCCAAAATAGAGATACTTACCTATTCAATATTTTTGCTTTTTATATGGTCCATTTCATGGCATGTTAGAGTACTTTTTCACAAAGAAACAAGAATTTCAACAAGAAGTCAGATAAAAATCTGATTCAGTCAAATACAGAATTTAGTTTAGAGAAAAATTATTCAATTGACACTAAACAGGTAGCTTTAGTACTGCAACCAAATACACACCTTGGAAATGCATCAAAGAACCAGGTTCTTTTGGTTTTTGGAAAAGCAACTCTCATGCCTGACATTAAAGGAGAGTGCAAAATCAGGGCAGCACATTGATGTTTCTGACCCAAATCTATTGTTGGCACAGTTCCAATACTTTGTCCATAAAGAACAATATTTTCAGACGACACACCATATCTACAAAGTCATAATGCATTATCATAAATCGTATTATTAGGCTAACTCTTTTCATCAGTAATCTACAATTTGACTTTCTGCTGATAATGCAGAAAATATAAAACAAATTGAGTAATTAATTTAATTAGGGCTTGACTGATTTGACTTTTCCTGGCCATTACCGATAACCTAATCAAAAATTTGGAAGTCAATTTTTAATCAACTCAGAAACATGTGTCACAGCATTTACGCCCAATAAAAAGCATAATTATGATTAACGTATCTCCCTTACAATGCTGAACACCTGCTGAGTGGGAAAAGGAGTATCGTTTGTTTTGCTTTTTGGCTAGTTGTGTGGATGCAGAGCAAACATGTGTTGTTGTTGCGCACATTTTCGCAGGCTGATATTTATCGCCAGAAAAAGGCAATACTGGTGCAGTATTATTGCTTTGCTTAAAAGTCCAATATATATCATCTGGGCGATCATTGGTCGACCGCCAAACTTTCATTGAGCACAAAAAAGCTTAATTGAGAGAAATTCAAATAGTGAAGCTTACTTTAATAAACTACAATAACTTAAATGAAGTTTATTAGTTCAACTGGTGGGGCAGAAAACTTTTTTGCCAACGTTTCGATAGGCTATGCTCAAGGCATGTACTACCTATCTTCGTCAGGGCTAGAATGCAGAGTTGAAAAACAAGCATACGATAGATGCGAAAAATTACGTCACAAGTGAATCATACGTTAACGCAAAAATTATAACAAATTGGAAGCGAAAAACTGACAGATTGGCGGAGCGTTAAAAAACAATAATATTACGTCATGTGGTTTGAAGTAGAGTTGCCGAATAAGTGCTAGGGAACTTGTCATTTTGCTTATCATTCATACTTCAAACCACATGACGTAATATTATTGTTTTTTCACGCTACGCCAATCTGTCAGTTTTTCGCTTCCAATTTGTTATAATTTTTGCGTTAATGTATGATTCACTTGTGACGTAATTTTTCGCATCTATCGTATGCTTGTTTTTCAACTCTGCATTCTAGCCCTGACGAATATAGGTAGTACATGCCTTGAGCATAGCCTATCGAAACGTTGGCAAAAAAATTTTCTGCCCCACCAGTTGAACTAATAAACTTCATTTAATTTATATTACTGGTGACAACAATTGAGAAACTACAATAACAATAAAACAAATTCTTTTTGCGGCAATTTATTGCAATTCAAAATGCCATGAGATCTTATTGGAAGCACAGTCAACTCCCGTTAATCGGACTCAATTTGTTCCAGCAAATAATGTTCGATTAGCAAGGTTGTAAGATTAAGAAGTTAGCGTAGTTTGTGGTCGATAATGTCAGTACATCAATCACACAGCGCTCTTTGTTGGAAGTCTTGACACCTTGCTGACTTTCTTAGTGCCGTAGGTTGAAATGACGGCCTATTCTACACAGACATTTATGTATCAAAAGGTGATAATACAGTCTGGAAAAAGAAAACATGCTATCTTGCACTAATCCTTATCACTTTGCTCCCATACCTCGCAATTGTCACTGTAATTAAGGATAACAGCCCGTAGTCTGAAATGTCTTTTAGTGTGCTGCAGATTTCTGGCATTTAATGGAAAAATACAACGGTAGCCTTTTGCAGGTTTGAGAAAATCAGCATTTTGTTTTGCATTGTGTTATTAAAGTCACACAATAATTGTAATTATTTTCTATTTTTTGGTTAATGCACTCTTGGGCAAACGCTGCGATCTAACTGTCCGATTACCATACAATTTCTAATGCATTTTGCGCTTTTGTTCCTAGAATTTTGCTGTCATAATCGAATAGTTAAGTTGTCCGATTATGGAGGTAAAACTTAATACATTACAATGCAGAAATTCAGCTCCTTTACAATTTGTGTCCAATTAAAGGGGGTCCGATTAGCAAGAGTTGACTGTATGTACATATTTAGATTTACAAACCAACAAGCAAAATCCAAAACAATTACTGCAGTTTTATACAGATACTAAAAGCATAACATGCAAGTACTGCTAGATTCCCTGTGCTAGTGATTACAGTAAGCCATCCAGCCTATATATCCTGAGCCATCGATACGGGGGACCAAGGGGGCCTTGCTCCTTTAACGGCTGCTTGCGCCCCCCCATTTTGATTTACCAAAAACACTTTTTTTGGAACATCATGTAACAACACGACAACCAACAATGATGCAAAAAGGAATAATAACATTCAATCCTACCTACTTGACTATAAAAGTTACTTACATTAGCAGTATATTCAAAGTTTAGTGGTTCAAGTTTCAAACACCAGCTTTAGCATCCAAAGTTTGCACCTCTGAACCCATTAGGTCATCACTTAGGCTAGTCATACCAAGTGTAAGACCAGAACGTTTGCATCGCATGCAATTCAAAGCATTCTAAGCCCGAAGCCAGTGTTTCTCAAACCAAGGGGCGAGATGCACATTAGGCCGGCTAAGTGTTTACGGATAGTGGCACAACTAGGGGGCTAAGGGACTCATTCCCCAAGCCAAGTCACTCAGAAACAACCATGCAATGCAAGTGTTTTAAACTTGGACTCGACCTGTAAGTAAAATAGGGGCTGAATGGCATGGGCAATTTAATTTTTCGACTGGCTTCCAATTCTTAGCCATTTAATTCTTTCAAATGGCTTTAAAAACGTGCGAAATGTGATCCAAATGGTGTTGCAATGGCTATTTTTTCTCAAAAAAAAAAAAAAATTGCCCCGCAGCTGGAGGCTTTGCTCCCAACCCCTCCTATGATATGCTGAAATTGCACCACTTCGCTCAGCTCACAACCCAATTGAGGCCTTTTTCAAACAAAAAAATTTTAACTTTTGGTTCAAGCCCCCCTTTCCCATTAGCAAAGTCTTGGTTGCATGCCTGTTTACAGGTGTGCAGGGGAGTAGACATGCAGTCCTACAAAATCGTTGAGTACGTTTTTTAAAAGACCAGCTGTGTTTTTGTTTTTTTTAGAGTACACTCTAGGTTGTTTAAGTCACAGTCACTGCTGCAGACAAGAGTTTTCGAGTGATTATGGGCCGAAAATAAAGAGCCATGAAACACTACTGTACCAGCCTTATATGTTTTTTTTTGGGGGGGGGCATAAATACAGAATTTTTATATTGCACATAAGTTGCAGCTGTACAAGACCAGTTTTAATGTGCAAAAAGTTCAGTCTATTATAGTATTCCTTCACTTCGTTTGCTCTGGCAACAGAACTGCATATACTGAATAGGGAGACCAGTAACTTTACTTACTTTTGTTGAAGAGTTTCATATGCAGTCTTTATGTCAGCATAAATATCTGACTCAGTTGGTTGACCTCCACTGGAGCCATAACCAGAATAATCATAGGAAAATATGTCAATTTGTAAACGATGAGAAAGCCAAACAAAAAAAGTGCTCATGAGACCAAGATCAACTGCATTGCCATGTGAATACAGTAAAGTGTATTTGCTTTTTAATGGTTCATTAGAGCACTTGACAAACATGCATGCTATCCTATTTCCACGTTGAGTTTGTGCAAAGGATACCTAAAAATCAAAAACTGAACAAAAGAAAAAAACTACACGAAAAACTAGTCATGTACACAGAAAATACTGTACCATATTGTATATCAGCTTTGAACATAACAGTACCCGTACTAAGCAAAGGCCTGTATTAGTCTTTCTTTTGTTTTTGCACAGCAAATTCAGACTCAGCGACCGTGTAACCCTGATAGCTGCAACTCTGGTCTTTCACATCTATTTGTCTGTTGTCACTGTGTGCTTTTTACTTTCTTGTTTACCTTATAAGAAAATGTGAAAATAAAACATATGAACTGAAACGTTCAAAACTTAGACAACAATCACAAACCTTACTTGGTAATAGTAATTATTGCTTTTTCATCACTCCCAACTCAGAACCAAACAATTAAATCTCCGAAATAAAAAATTAAACCCAAGATTGTAGAATGCAGAACAGCATAATATTTCAAAATAATTCATGACAACTTGATAGCAAATACACTGGTCAGTGGTACCAAACAAGACCTTACCTCAATGTCTTCAAGCTCTAGATTTGAGTACTGCCACTCAGCACGATCATTCAATTTCAACAAATATTTGTTTCCAGAATCGTTCGGTGATATTTCATAAGTTGGTTCTGGTGGAACAAATGCAAGCTTTGAAGCAATTTGGGCAGGACAAGGTGGACAGCAAAACAAACTACACAACTCTCCACAGGTAAATGCACTCATGATGCTTTACCATTTAGCCATTGACCATCAGCACATCCAAATGAATACTATGCTTAGTACTAGAAGAAGTAGCAGGTAGGCCTATAGGAGTACAACAGCAGTAAGCTCTGAACCTACTGTATTAACGGGCGTCGTTAGGTATAAGCCGTCCACTTTTTTTCGAAAGCTCTGCGACTTGCATATGAGCACGCGTGCGTTCTTTCCTTCTCTCCAACCTAAGCTATTTCCCAAATCTAGCCCTAATCTTATTTAATGAGTGCACGCATGAGAGGAGCGAGAGCGTGTGCATGCTTAGGCTATACACGAATCACAAAAGTTCCGAAAAAAAAAGCGGACGGCTTACAGTGTACTTTTGACTTAACATCCGTATTAACCTACTATGTCACATTCATTGCATAACACAGTACACGTTGAAAATTAAGAATTTAAAACCCTACAGTGTGTTTCACCTGTAATTGGGATCATCAGGGGGTGTCTGCCAAAAGCAACACAAAGTTTGAAATCCAAAATTTAAAAATTAGTTTCCCATTCTGGCTGCTTGGCGACCTAGGTACTTCTGACTTTAGGCTGCCCAAGATTCGGAAATGGCCCCGGTATAGGAAAAGGGAACAAAATTTTAATCGTTGTGTTGCTTTTGGCAGACACCCCTGATGATCCAGATTACGGGTGAGTCCGTGAGTAGGGTTTTAATTTCATAATTTTTGACGTGTACACTGTCTGCTGTGTAATGATATGCAGTGGTGGGCAGTAACGAATTACAGTAATGAATAACTTTTTTAGTAGTTTTTACAGTAATGACACCACTTTTTCAAAAAAGTAATTTTTGTGGTAATTTTATTACTTTTTTAGAGGTGCCAAAATTACTAATTACAAATTATTTTTTAAATGTTACTTACAGACAAGGTTCAGATCACAAAAAAGTGTTTGCAGTTGAAACAACACGAAGTGTATCATTGTGATGACGTCGTATATACTATCAATGAGTAACACTTAATTGGCTGCTTATGTTGTTAGATTTCCAACCAATCAAAGCGTTTGTGTCTGAAAATGATGCAAGGTTGTGCTATTGCTGCATACGACCTTTCTGTGCGTCAAAAAAGACGATGAATATGATAGGTTAGTGTAAAATATGTAAACAGCACAAGCGCAATAGTTCTGGTAAAGTTTTGTAATTCTGCAGTTATATTTTGTTGTCGGTTTGCTTAAGCAAGTTTCAATATAAATAAGTAGCACACTGGTTTTATTTACCAAAGTTTTCTTGTTTAATACTGACTGATTAGGTGATGTTAAATATGCAGTAGTGCAGGTAAAAAAAAGTCAATCATGTTGATAGCGGGTATCAAGCTGACAATCTCAATAATTTAGACTTTGTAGAGCATGCCTGTATAATGCACATACAACTCAGCGAAGCCTTTTATTACGG
Organism: Trididemnum nubilum; assembly: GCA_963965965.1. Classification (NCBI taxonomy): domain Eukaryota; kingdom Metazoa; phylum Chordata; class Ascidiacea; order Aplousobranchia; family Didemnidae; genus Trididemnum; species Trididemnum nubilum. The sequence continues at coordinate 20,329,084 of OZ014481.1, forward strand.
TCCTTGAATTGATTTCATATCATGATCTCAAGCATAACTCTTTTTTAGAGCAATTTATAGTTGTGTTATGATGATGTGATAGCTGATGCAATTGTATGTATGGGAGTAAAACTGGAATCTAAGGCAAATGCTTTTTGACTAGCATGTTTACTTTCAGCTTATTTGTCAGCAAGAAGTAAGTTGTGTTACTTGTGCAGCATACCACAATGACCGGAAACAAGAAAAGAAACGTGAAAAGAGAGGGCAGAGTGTTTAACTCAAAATGGAGAAACAAACAATTGTTCACTGTTGTAAACTCAAAAGTACTGTGTTTAGTTTGCTGAAATGGGGTTTCAGTTTCAAAAAACTATTATCTTAGACGTCATTTTGAAACTTAACATCCCAACCTCGCTGAATTAGATGCTAATGAAAAGATACTTACAGACTTACAGCATGAAGTGTAGGTACCAATCTTCACTCCTAACAAAACTATTTTTTATCTTTCGAGCAATGAATGTTTTAACATGTAGGTAAAGAGGTAACGGTGGTAGTTACAACATCGAAACCACACAGCCCACAAGTAGATCTGTGTTGTTATGGCCCTTGTACTGCAGCAAGTTGTGCAGGCCGGCTCCTAAAGTCTTTCGAGTTAGCATTTGTCTATGACCTCGATGTGTCCCATTCCAAATTCGGGCGAAAAGATTAAGTTAGTAACTGAAAAGCAATATATTGTTCCATTTCCACGGCAAAATATAAAATTCTTGTCATAGCAACTAGCCAACTAACGTACAATACCAGGGGTGCCAAAACCCGGGGGGTATATCCCCCCAATAATTTGACTGCATCTTCCCCAATATTTTGGCTATGGTCTGCATCTGCATCCCCCCCAATAATTTGACTATGGTCTGCACCTGAGAGCTGGATGAGCTTTGGACTATTTTTGGTGAAGACCTTTTTTTTTGGTCTTTACTTGATTTTGGGGACAAAAACTCTTCAATTTTTGGTGAGGACCTTTTTTTTTTGATCTTCACTTGATTTGCTTATGTAAAAAAAATAGTGATTGAGCTTCATCCCCCTCAATGTTGAAAATAGGGCAAAATTGGGGTAAAATTGCAAATTATCCCCCCAATGCTCAGCATAAATCGGCACCACAGTAACGTACAACAAAAAATTGGAAAACAGTTTGTGCAATACAATTCAAACATTACCGGAAAAAAAAAGAAGATAATGCTTTCAATAAAAAGTTCATATCTTTGAATCAAAGCAATTCTCAAGTGCTGTACACCACCAATCAAATTAATTAAAATAGGGAATTAATTCCCTATTTTGATTAATTAATTCCTTATTTTAATTGTTTGTTTACATTACGTGAATTTTGTAGCAAAAATACATGAACGTACACTTTTTAAATAGATAAATATGTAGAAAGTGATTAGAATTTTAGAATTACGTCTTTCTGACATCTTTTTTATAAACTTTTAATGATAGTATTTGCAACAAAAAGTCACAGTAATACTGGTAATCTATATTAAAATAAGAAATTTTTTAAAAAATTATGATGAGAGGAATATTTAAAGCATGATATTATTATTGAGATTGTCACAAACAATGAATCAATTTGAGTCTATAATGCGAGTAGGACAGAGGAATAGACTCGAGATCTGTGTTCCCGCTAACTTTCTGGCTAATCGGCGAGTGCCCAAATTTTATTTAAACATTTGTGCCCAAAGCCGTAAAACGACGTTTATGTGCCCTAAATTTCATACCAATCCAGTATTAAAGTATACCAAATGTCATATTTCCACAAATTTGTCGAGTTTCAAAAGCTATGTTTACTGTATTGCCAAAAATGTTTGCCCTTGCTCCAACAAATCACCGATTTGCTGAAAAAAATCGCCTTAGTGGGAACACTGCTGGAGATCAAGACCAACTGCTGAGAGTTGTAATGTTGTAACTGTTGTTGAAGAGAATAATGCAGATTCTGAATAAACCAAAATTATTAAATTTTTATTGCTCGATTTTGCTTCATAACATTGGTATTGAAGAATGAATGAATGATTTTATTTGTTTTTGTAGCTCACATCGATAATCAATAAAACACACCATGTAAAATAGTGAAAAAGAAATCAAGGATGCTGCAAAGTGACCGGTTTAGGGTCTTCAATTCGAGCAGTCACCCTACAAGCGAAGACTGTGCAATAGGCCACAATAAAATACAAATATTAGAGCAAATCTTTAACTGCAGACATAAATAATCCGAAGGTCAAAACCTGCTTAGTTTTTAAACAATTTTATACTAACTCAGGTTAAATAATGAAAATAATATACTTTCACACTGAACCGTGTCGAAGAGGCAGCATTATGAAAGCCTTCATCTGATCATTGCATATGTGTATCATAATGGTGTTTGAATCATAGACAAGATCCAACATTTTCTCTCACACAGCCTTATGAAAAAAGTTGACGCAGACCACTGTCATTTCAACTGAATGTTTCATTCAAAGCAATTTGTATAATTACAGTACCTACTTAATACGTTTTCTGAGAAGTAACGACTACAGTAATTTCATTACTTTTTTAAAGAAATTTTTAGTGAAGTAGGCCTACTGCAATTTCATTGCTTTTGTGCAGTAATTTGCCCACCAGTGTTGATATGATCAGTGTTCCCTATAAGCGCAAAAAAGTGCGAAATTTTTTCCGGCATTTTTGCACTGAAATTTTGCGAATTCCAGCGATTTTTCTCCCGCCAAAAACTTGCATTTTTGTTTCCCGCTAAAAACTGTAGACAGCCGCGGTTCACGGCGCCTCACTCTGGTATGTCGTAGAAATCGCAGAGAAAAGTTGCAGAACTCAGTCGAAGGACCTTTTTTTTTTTTTTTGGAGATCAACATAAAATCGGAGAAAAAGATGCCTCCATCAGCGTGATGACCTTTTTTTTTTTTTTTTTGAGATTACATTGAAACCAGACAAAAATGATGAGAAAAGTTTCGGCATTTTCACATTGAGTTTAGAACGTTCACACTATTTCCGGCATTTTCGCAGAAGGTGAAAACTTAAGAGGGAACACTGGATATGATACTCACTCTGGCCAATGCTATCAAGCACTTTTTTGAATCGATTGAATTCAAACTCCACTCATCATGTCATAGGCTACCGTAATCATTGTTTATATTTAACCTCTATCAAAACCATTTCTGATCTACCGGTACTCAGTCTGTCACTTGTCAGAAAGAGTAGCCAACGCCCAACAGTAGGCTATCTGAGTTTCAAATCAAATCAAATCTTTATTCACAGTTCACTGTATTACACCAATTCGCCAAAGTATGTAACAAGTTTAATACCGTATGTAAATTTGCTGCTTGTTTGAAGCCGCTAATTCTAAAGACTAAGCAGAAAGATGCCTACTGTATACCAGATAGGCTACCAGTAGCTTAATTATCAAAAATTGCAAAGCATCTACTGTAGCCTACTTGAAATCCACTTATCAGGTTTCCAAAGACACATCATGACAGATGAACAACATGACCAAGTTGCGGGTTGAACCAGATCATCCAAACAGAGTATTGATTTGATGTAAAAACGATGCCATTGCCTTCTCAATCTCAGCCACACTACCGCTTCAGGCTTGGCACTGGTAGGCTTCACACCTGTCACAGATCGGGCTTCAATATTTTTGTCTTTCTTCAGCCTTTTTCCAACTAATATCTGAATTTAAACTATTTTATGTCATTTTGGACCAGCTTTAGTCATCTAAGATAAGCCTAAATTTGTAAAAACTTCAGTTGTCGAAAAAAATAAAAAATTTTATGTGGCGTGTTTTTTGCAGTTTTATCAGGTTTTATCGGCAAACAAAAAATGCTTGGTTGGCGCAAAAATCCGGCGCGTTAAAAAATAATAATAATCATAATGTTGTTCAAGTTGTATGTTGTTTTAGTGCATATTTACTATGTGTGTCTGTCCTATCAGCGGACAGCGTCAGACGCTAACTATCGGATGATCCGCACACTTTTTATTGCAATGACTATCTTGTGTTTGGAAAACTCCGCACTTGCTTAGAAGTTTCCAGCGATCGTTTTCTCCACTGAATTTGCTGCTTGTTCAAAGTCACAAGCAAAGTTAATCATCGTGAGACATACGGGTCAAAAGGACGCGTCTCGATGCAGTCCACTGACTTGGTTGAACAACTCACGAGCTACTGTCCGGCTTGACTTAAAGGCGGTGAATCATCCAGCCATTTTCGGTGGTTTACAATAGCTAAAATTGAGCTATAGTTTTTTATTTTTTTTGTTTTAATTTTGGGACTGTGGTTGCAAAGATATTCAACAAATACAAAAAGATATCCCCCGAAAAAAGTTTTTGGAAACTCTGAGTTTTGTTCTTACCGCCAAAACCACAGTAGGCCTAATAGTTTAGAGAACTGTGGTTTTGGCGGGAAGAACAAAACTCAGAGTTTCCAAAAACTTTTTTCGGGGGATATCTTTTTGTATTTGTTGAATATCTTAGCAACCGCAGCCCCAAAATCAAAACAAAAAATATCAAAAACTATAGTTCAATTTTAGCTGTTGTAAACCACTGGAATTGGCTGGATGATTCACCGCCTTCAATAACCAATTCATTCAATTAAACTTCCACTTGAAATGTGATGCTATACTTACCCCCCTTAACGCTGGCAATAAATAGCACTTCAACGTCTCCAACCAGCATAAGGGAGAGGGTACACAACTTCAACGTCCTGTCGTGCTCGCCATTGTAACATCCGGGTCAAAAGGACACGTTCCCATTCGGTCGACCAGCTTAGTTGAACTTTGAACCATAGACTCTTTATTTGTAAACTGGAAGCAGACGCACGGAGAAGAGCATTGAAGAGAAAAAGGATTCTCGCTATTTCTTTGCAGTCACGCGTATTCGACTGATTTGATTGGGCATATTCTTAAAGAGGGAGTGAACCGAGAAGAAAAAAGCCACGCTGATCGGACAAATTAGCCATATTCTAGAAAAATAAACTGTGAAGAAAAAAAAGCCAAAACTGTCACGTTCCAACCTACCAATAAATATACCTGTCAACTCTCCCGATTTCGTCGGAATACTCCCGATTTCGAGGTTTTCTCCCGATCACCCGATCTCAACAAAAAATGTCCCGATATCACAGTTAAGCTCAAGATTTTTTGAATTTAATAATTAATCAGTTTTTTGAAAAATTAATCAATTTTGTTCGCGAATCTTTTTTTCTGAAAGGGGAAAAATACACCTCGACCCTTGCTTCGACTGATTTTATAGTTTTCAAGAGTTGTTGATTTGAAACTTATTTTGTGATCTTGCTTTCACATAACGGGTAACATCAATTCAAATTGTTAAGAACTGATGACGTAACAAATAACAAGGGCATGCACAAATTGCAGTCTCTGGTACCGGTCATTGCAATTGTGAAGAGCTGAGCCCTTTTTATGGTATCCATTGCAGAAACTGTCAGTACTAATAACCGCAAGGGAGATGGTCAGCAAGAGTTGCAAGAAGAGGTGAGTAAAAGTTTAAAAAAACGTGAAGCTGCAAACAAGGATGGCAGGACAGTACGGTACGGTACGTTGCTATGAAACAATACACCTCAATTTTTGCTAAGAAGTACGGTACGCGGGCACAGTACGTCTTGTTTGTAATGGTACGGGTACGGTGCGCCTTGCTTGTAGTGGTACGGTACGGTTCGTAGTTACGCGGTTTGAATTTGCCTACTAAACGTTTTATGAGCAACGTACGGCCGTCAATGAAGATTCGTGCGAATATGCCCGGCGTGCACATATGCTGTAGTCTAGGCTAGAGATGGTAACAGCGCAGCGTACGCGGCCGCGCACTGTTGTTGGTGCACCGCGCCGCGGAGCATGACAACTAAAATCTGCTTCACGTAACAGAGTCAGCGCAGCGCCGCGTACAATAATTTTTTACATTTTTTGCGATTATTGCTAGTGATTGTCTCTTTATGAACAACGATGGTTAGTGGTGATGTATAAACTATAGTGATGATCGGTGAGGGGTATCAGGGTATTCTTTGAATACCCAAACAAAATTATCTCATCTGTTTTCATTCAAAGTAATATACCTTTTAAGCAGAAGTGGAGTCGAAGACACAATACTCAAGGCCAAGGGCACAAAAAAATTTCTAGGCCAAGACCAACTAAGGACAGACCCTCTCGAGGCCAAGGACCAAGGACACAGACGCATGTGTTAATAAAAAAAAAAAGGTCTTCAAATATTTTTACAGGCGATCTTAAAAAAAAAAAGTCAACAAAAAACTTTTTCAGGCGAAAAAGGTCTTCAAAAATTTTTTTCAGGCGATCTCTACTTGAGGAAACCAAAAAAAGGTCTTTGCAAATTTTCCGCCAGGTTTCTGGCGTTTTCCAACAAAATTTCAACGGTTCAAAAGCAATGCTGTGTTCGAGCCGAGGACAGGGTGATGTTTGAGGACTTGAGGCTTCGAGGCCGAGGACTTCAAAATATGTCCTCGAGGCCAAGGACGTCCTCGAGGACTCCACCTCTGCTTCTAAATAATATTTTATACATAGTTATTGTTGCTTTCATGGCTCGTTGGCTACAAGCAGAGAGTATTCTGCGTAGCAATTGGCGAAACCTATAGTGGCAGGCAGTCAATTATTTGAGTTTTTGGCATTGTGGCGCTAAGCGGTTGATATGCAGTTGTTGTGCAGTAGCTTGACAGTGCTGGAAGGTATCAAAGCGAAGTAGTGAAATCCCAAAGTGGCGCAGCAACAAGAAACCACGTAACACCCCGCCTCTGTATTAACCAATCAAATTTGGTCAAGTGCAGAAACGTCACGATTGACGTAGGTTTTTAGATAGCGAGCGTGATTACCTTGCCTTAAGCTGCCAGCGCCTATGGTTGCGAGATCGATAGTTAAAGACCTGTCAATTAAATTAACCACCCTGAAACACGTAATACTTTCTCCGCATCAAAAAATTGGCTGTAAAAGACTTGAAAGGTTTTTCAGCAAAATCAACCTACAATGAAGAAAACTTAGAATTCGTCAAGGTAAATTACAAGAGCAACATAACGCAACGAACGTTGTGGATAGTTTAGTGGGATGCTCCTTCACTCAAAAAACTTCTGAAAAAAAAAAGCAATCGTTGCTGCAGGTCGACCCAAACCCGTTAAAAGATCGTTTTCTTCCTTAAAACGTATCAAATCATTTCGCAAAACAAAATAAAAAAGGCAGACTTTCAGATTTAGGCCTTATATCCATCGAGTCACAATTATTGACAGAAGTCATGAAAACCAAATCTTTTTAGGATTCAGTCATAACAAAATTTGCTTCAGCGGAAAGGCGAACGAAATTTACTTTTAAATGACTTTCTTCCATCTACAGTAATGCTGAAACTTTGTCGATTTTAGTGCTCTACCCTTTGTAGTAAACAGTTTTGTTTGAATTGCTAATCAAACGGCCAAAGCTGTTTCACCTTGTACTATTTCTTTGCTTTTTATAGGCAACTGATCATTGGATTCGGTAAAGGCGTGCTAAAGTTTAAATCAATTGCTCGAATTGAGTGTAACATTACAGAAGTTATAGTTTATCTTTTTCATTTTTCTACTCTTCCACTATACTCATTTCACTTTATATATGAAGCGAGGCGATATAAAATTAACTGTAGCTACGTTACCCTTAACTCGAGCCAAAACTTTTTACTCTCAAACGTGTTTTTGCTACTCCCTCCAGTCAAACTTTGTCTTTCAATTTTTACTTTTAAAAAGTACAGTACAAACACTAGATACAGAATAAATATCAATGTCACCTATATGTATGGACTTAATTTGATATCCGCAGACCGGATGCGCAATTACTTCATGCATGAAAATAAACGACGCAATACTAAATTTTTAATTGAATACCCAAAAGTTTTTGCCACCGATCGTCACTGTGTAACTATTATATCAATTGAAGCAGGCGCGTAGCCAGAAATTCGCAATGGGGGGCTGATTTAGGGGTCAGGGGGCGGAGCCCCCAGCCGCCGGAGGCCTATGGGGTTCTGGGGGCAAAACCCCCAGCCGCCGGAGGCACGGGGGTCTGGGGGCGGATCCCCCAGCGCTGGAAATTTTTGCATTTTTTGCAAAATAACTTCATTTTAGGGCTATTTTGATTAAAATATAATGCTTTTAAAACGTGGCCTAGAAATTGGCAGTGCAAACATGATTAAACTGGTGGCATAAATGGGCTATTTGGGAGGTGGCTAATGGTAAAATGTTAGTTCTCTTGTTTAGATGCTGGTAAATTATAAAATCGAATAGTTCAATAAAACGCACACGGAGTATTCTATTTCGTATACAGTTTATAGAGAAAAATAATTGGGGAGGGGGCTAATGAAAAGAGATTTGATGGAAACGATTGGTAATTAACTACTACTGAATAGCCCCCCCCCTATTCTTTAGTTTATAGTATTGATGGATTGCAGCTACGTCATAGCTTTTTCCCGCCAAAACGATTGGACGTCAAAATGCCATTACAAAGCATTGGACGTTACCGTAAATCAGCGTATAATTCCTTCAGTGGGCATGTTTAAAGGGACAGGGTACACAACTGTAATTCTTATCGAGGTTTAGTCATTTAAATAGTACTTGTAACACCTTACAAACCTTACAAACTAAACAACCGGTGATAGTTTAAATTTTTTTTTCGTAACTGAGTTTTATTTAGTTTTTTCTCAAGTAGCTGTAAACATAGTAACATTTTCAATCGAGGTATCTATGACGTCACAATGGCCTGTGACGCATGGTTCATTCATAATTATCCAGTGGACTAATCGCGTACGCGTAATAACGTTGCGCCATTTCGGTCTGTTTTGAAGAAAAAAAGCACCGTCTTGCTGAAAAAGCAAGCGTGCTTTTTTTGCTAATTCAATAGAACGGGTAGCGCAGTATAGCGTAAAGTACGTTTTAATGGAAAAGCTGAATGCTCAAATATACAGCATCAGTGTTCACACGATTTCGAGAGAAAAACTGCATAACACAGTAGGCCTATGTTGTCAGTCAAAACCTGTGCTGCGATTTCTGCTGCTGCTTTTTCGAAAAGCCATCATCTAAGTCTAGTGCAGATTTCATTTTTTTGTGCTTCGAGACCTCAGTGATTAGAAGCAGTAAGCAAGTCCCTGTAGTGTAGAAGTGTAGATGGTAGTCATAGCATACAAGTTTAAAAGTTTGAAGAAAATAGAAACGCCGTTTTGCTAGAAAGCAAGCCTGCTTTTTTGCTAATTCGATAGTATAGTTATAGGACGGTATAGCACAGCTGTATGTAGCCTAGTGTACGTTTTAGCGGAAAAGCTGAATGCAAATACTGTAATTGCTGATTTCAATAGACAACCTAGGTGAGGTAAAGGAGTGTCAGGCACCCATCTACTTCTAGCAAAAACAGTCAGAAAACAAGAATAAAATTTTGTATAGTAGGCCGATTGTAAAGTATAAGTATGCACTGTTTTTGCTCGTAGTGGAGGGTGGTGGCACTCTGTTTTCTCCCCTCTGAAGATGCTCGGCCATATACGCTCTGGTATCAACTTTTATTTTGCGTCAATTGGTGGTCAATTCTGACAATTTTGATTGGTGATTGCCATAGTTTTGCGGTAGCAACCAGGTCCGTTGCTACGGTAAAACTACTGTACGTAGTTTGGTTTCAGAGCGTATACTAGCCGAGCGAAAAGTTAGGTTAAATAAATAGCGTTGTTCATTGTTTCTTTGATACCTCTACCGGAAGAGCAGTGAGGCTGGGCTAACCTATTATTAATTACCACCCCCGGTAGACCTGGTGATAACAACCACTCTTATTCTCTAATTTAGTTGTAGATATGTTCAAAAAATCAAATTTTCATTACACGCGCTGTATTACGCCGAAGCGTGAAACGAGTTTGCGGGGCCCATTGCCGCGACATTGCGCCTGGACAACACAGCTCCTTTCGAAGAAAAGTTGCAGCAGTGGCGAGCCGTTGGCAACTCTCCAATTTGACCGATCCAGGATTTGAACCGAGACCTACCGTACCAGAGTCGAGCTCGTTACCGCTTGGCCATCTTGCCGATTTTTGTTGTAGATAATGCGCATAATGCATAACAGAATGCATGAATGTATTTGCTACGACTAACATGGTCGGCAGTGTGGTCGAGCGCCGTTTTTACGGTGGTCATGATCGAAAGGTCTGCAGTTCAACTCGCGCCCTCGTGGCATTGTTTCGTCCTTAGATAAAACGCTTCACGACGCTTATCTCTGCTTGGTGGAAATGGGAAGGAGCAACAAAACGTTCGACAAAACACCGGTAACTCCTAAGCGGGTGAGGATTCATCCAACGTATAGCACCATTGTCGCTTTCCCGTGAAAGAAGGATAAAGATGGAACCAATCAATCAATCAGAATAGGTAATGCAATCGCAGGGGCGTAGCCAGGTGGGGGAAGGTGGCCATGCCCCTCACTTCGATAGTGTGTAACCAAAAAAAGTTCCAGTGTGAACCCAGGTATATGCTGATTGTGAAACGCTGCAAAAATGTGGAGCAAATTGAATCATCCCGACGAAGATAATGCATATAATATCTGCTTTGTGCTGCATTTTATTTGGAATTAAGCTACCTCACAACAACCGACAGAAAATCTTTTTTTAAATGTGCTGCTGCACTTACATAGGTTGACTCCGAATGATCAATAGATAATAATTAAACCCCTTTTAAATTCTACTGTAATTGCATAGATTGCAAAACAAAATAGATTTTCGCTGACAACATAAAATGCAGGTTCAATGTATAAAAACAGAGCTAAAATAAAACGTAAAACCAGATCTAAAAGTTAGATCTGGTTTTACGCTTTATTTTAGCTCTGTTTTTATACATTGAGCACTTTCTGCCAGGGTGTCGAACCGTTTCAAATAACGGTTCGGGTTCAGGTTTAGCTCCGGCTCAAAATATTTTAGCGGTTCAGGTTTGGTTCGGGTTCACTTCAGCACCATTTTCGAGGTTCAGGTTTGGTTCAGGTTCACTGAAGTAAAATATTACTGGTTCAGGTTCGGTTCGGGTTCATTGACTTAAAATTTAACTGTCGTTACTCGTTTCGTCCAGAAAAAAAAAGGAGAAATTGCTGATCCTGTTGATGATCACCACTGCTCTTATTGTGCGTGTACCAGCGCCAGCGGCATCCGGATATGGAAAAAAATATTCTTACTTTTGTTAGGGGTTCAGGTTCGGTTTGGGTTCACTTGAGCCCAATTTTGAGGGTTCAGGTTTGGTTCAGGTTCACTGAAGTAAAATTTTGCTGGTTCAGGTTCGGTTCGGGTTCACCAAAATGAAACGGTTCATTCGGGTTTACGGTTCGGGTTCAGGTTCGGTTCGACACCCTGCTTTCTGCGAGCGCGTAAAATGCAGGTTCTCTCGAAATCAGCGATTGTTTGCATTCAGCTTTTCCACTCGTACACTAAGCAATACTGCACTAGACCCGTTCTATTGAATTAGCAAAAAAAGCACGCTTGCTTTTCCAGCAAGACAGTGCTTTTTTTCTTCAAAACAGACCGAAATGGTGCAACGTTATTACGCGTACGCGATTAGTCCACTGGATAATTATGAATGAACCATGCGTCACAGGTCTTTATGACGTCATAGATACCTCGATTGAAAATGTTACTATGTTTACAGCTACTTGAGAAGAAACCAAAAAAAGCTCAGTTTTGAAAAAAGTTATAAAAATATCACCGGATCATCTCTATAAGGTGTTGCAAGTACTATTAACATGATTCAAAACTCAAAAAACATTGATTTTGAGTTCCCTGTCCCTTTAAAGAATTTGATTGTAAAGTAACACTTTTGTAGATAGCTTGGCTTAAATTGGTAATTACCAGGAGCGATTTTAAGCAGCTTATATAGCTCAGCGGATCTGAAAAGTTACGCTTTTTGTAAATTCTCATTGTCCATTGCTATTGTCCACTTTGACCGTCCTATTGTCCACTTTGACCGGTTTTTAGCTTTGGTTCATATCGTAAATTCGGCCATATTCTAAAATACTTAAAATTCTATGTCGCAGCAGTAACACATGGCCGATTAATGTTTAGTTTAAGCACTATTTATAATGTAGCGTCAGCTCCAGCGTAGCCACAAGTGAAAAGTGAAACTGGATATATGGATTAATAAGTCAACCCGGAGAGTAGCGTGATAGGTTGTACAACCGAGCCAGTCGACCGCATTGGAACGCGTCCTTTCGACAAAAACGTTACAATAAATAATATTTAACATCACCAGCTCAAGTCGAAATAAATGCAAATTAAGACTCGATCAAAGTTACACCGTTACACTGAGGCCAGTTATGTCAGTAGTTTAAAGTTTAAATGACATATCTACGAAATAATTCAATGAAAACAACTGCTAATGCATTTTAACTCCTAGCAACCAATAATCATAGCGATAAGCCGCTAATGACTACACGAAATGCAACAAATCACCAAGATCCTGCAAAATACACTTCTGAAATTACAAAAGTTTAAAAATGCGCTGATTTTGTCACAAATAAAGGAGATGCAACTGTTCCATTATAGCGCCATCAATAGTAAGCCACGAATTTGATTACTAAAACTAGCTACCACCATCCATATTACATGATTCTAATGGGTTAGTTAACTGCAAGCCGGATTTACGTCACTGAAAAACAAGCTAACAAAACCAAATTCTTACTAATTAAAATCTTTTTCACTTTTTACAGGCTTTTGCTTAGCATTTAACTGTAATGTTACAAAGAATTAACTCTTTTATAGCCTGAAAATATGCTCCATATCTTCTCTATCAGTGTTTTGTACGCATTTACATTACGCCGATTCGCAATTTTGACGTCCAGCGGTTTGGCTAGCAGCGCGATGACGTCACGTGCAATCCATCAATATTTGTTGATGACACCTATGTTTAGCATTTTTTAACTTGCGATCAAATTTGATTGCTTATTTCTTACCATTTTTCAAAGTTTTCATTTGTTTGTTAGTTTTATTTTTGACAAATTAGCCCATCACCTGAATATATGTTTCAAAAAGATGTTTTAAATCACTATTTAGTCCACTCATAGATCTCGTAATTGTAGGATACATTGTCCACTCCAGTGCATAAAACAGTCTCAAAAGTGCTAAAAATGTAGTCTTTTTCCCATTCTGCATTTTGGTCAACATGCCAATAGGGGGAAGGGGGGCTTCATCCCCCCCCCCCCGGCTACGCTACTGAATTGAAGACAATACATGTTACTAAAACACTAAAAGATGCCTACGGTTTAAGTTTATTTTTTTCAGAATTCAGAGCATCCTAAAATAGGCTATTTTGGCTACAACGAACAAACTTAGTTTTGATCGGCTGAACAATGACATAAAACTAGGCTGAACATTGCTCAGTGAACATGTTTCTTGACACCAACAAAAAAATTCTGGTTTAGGTAAGCGATACTAGGAAAGGTTTAGGACGTTTGGTGAGAAACGTAGGCAGACAAATGTAGATGAAACAGGTTTGTGGGAAACAATCATCTGAGCAGAGGCCCAAAACAAAGCCCAGCAGCCACATACCCATCCTGTATGCAGTAGGCCTACGGTATTGGTAGAAGCCCAAGGCTAGATAACAGTTTCTACTACACATGCGCTTGCATTTCAGATTTAGTTAGTTCACTTTAGCCTATTCGTCAACAGGTCATTGCATCAAGCATTAGGCTTACTGTCCTATGTCTGTAGCCTATCTCAGATCTGGCAAGCCAATGTAGTAGAAAAGGAAGACTAGGTTGCACAAAGCAGAGGTGGAGTCCTCGAGGACACATTTTGAAGTCCTTGGCGTTGAAGGTCAAGTCCTTGGCTTCGAAGCCTCAAGTCCTCAAAGATTGCCCTGTCCTCGGCTCGAGGACAGCACTATTTTTTGAATGGTTAAAATTTTGTAGATCGGCTGAAAAATTTTTTGTTGACCGTTTTTTGTGGAGATCGCCTGAAAAAAATTTTTGAAGACCTTTTTTTTGGAGAACACTTGCGTTTGTGTCCTTGGTCCTTGGCCTCGAGCATTCCTGTCCTTAACCTCGAGAGTATCTGTCCTCGGTAGGGCTCTCCTTGGCCTTCGATTTTTTTTTTGTGTCTTTGGCCCATAGCCGTAGGAGGCGGGGGGGCGGTCGCCCCCCCCCATTCGGTTCAAAACGTCGAAAATCGTCGAAAATTCGGGCAAATAGTCTATTTATTTGGGCAAATAGTCTGGATATTTGGGCACACCATTGCCAAAAAACCGTCTCAGTTTCGGTGAAGACCTTTTTTTTTTGTTTTGGAGAACACCTTAAATTGGACAGAAAAACCGTTCAAATTTCAGGGAAGACCTTTTTTTTTTTGGAGAACACCTTAATTTGGGCAGAAAAAACCGTCTCAATTTTGACAGAGAAACGCAATGCATCAAGTCATTTTTCGGGCAAAAGTTTGCTGCCCCCCCAAATCATTTTGAGCTCCTACGGCCAGTGGCGGATCCAGAAAATTTTGGTGGGGGGGGATTTTAAGCACAAAACCGCAAAAATTTGGATGTCTTCACCAAAATTGAGAGTGGTTTTTTGGCCGGATTCGTTACGTTTAGGCTGGTGGGGGGGATGCACCCCGAAATGGAGCCGAATTATTCGAAATAGAGGCTGATTTTTCGGCCAAAATCGTTACTTTTAGGCTGGTGGGGGGGATGCATCCCCCCCATCCCCCCCTAAATCCGCCACTGCCTACGGCCATGCTTTGGCCTCAAGCCATGTGTCCTCGACTCCACCTCTGACACAAAGTTCCAATGACAGAATGCCCACGTAGTTGCTGACTTTATTCAACAATCAAACTCACATGTAAACGGCAAAGGTATAATACATAGGGTTATTAAAATAGTAAGCCTAGGCTTAGTCTAATACATCCATGACTAATACAAAATAATTTGCTTTGTAGAAATGAATTGTTAGTGAGCTTGTGAGAGATGTTCTTGCAAGGGTTGGAGGGTTCACGGATACGCTGATAAGTAAGCAAGTTTACCCAATATTGAATACCCTTATGGAGGCTTAGGTTGGGAAGTAGCAAAGTTGTTTTTATCAAGTTAGACCCATGGCCTGTGAGAGGGGGGTTCAGGGGGTACATCGGCTGTGACAGGGCCTAGGGGGGCCGCGGGCTCAAAGAGCCCGGAAGAGGTCAGGTTTCCGCGTTAAGTTTTGTATCGCTCCGTAACACCACAATCAAACTTGTCTACAGCAAAAATATCAGTCAGCCCATCCAGCATTAGTAACTGGTTGCTATTTTTGCTACACCCACAGCATCCAATAGTGGCGGAATTGATTAAAAAAAGAGGAAATGTATCGAAAGTCATACACTTGCACCCACTACTTAAATTGTAAAATTTTGCATGGGGGGACGCTTTTGCAGCCTTGACTGAACCTTAGTGAAGATTACATAATTCCGTCGACGAAATTGAATGAAAACCAAAAAAGTCTTCGCCTAGAGTCTAAAAATTGATGTGTTTTTCAGCCGGAAATTAGGTGAAGACCAAAAACAAAAAAAAGGTCTTCCCCGAAACTTGAAGTGTTAATTTTTTCTTCTGAATCACTATTCCCGCGGAATTTGGTACTATATTCGACCAGATTTTGTTGGTCTTTTTCCTCTCATCAACCAGCGCTCAAATCTCGATGGGGGACGCGTAAATCTCGATAGGGATACGCTCAATCTCGATGGGGGACGCTCTAGCTCGATGGGGAAACGCGTCCCCCCCGGCCCCCTACAATTTGAATATTGCTTGCACCGAAATTAACGTTTTGTTACATTTCTCTGACTTGAGATCCCTCATTCTACGGTATAACAATGTACGAGGACCCACATTTCCAGAGATCCAAAAGCATTTCAACCTCAGAGAGAGGAGTCAACGTTGATATACTATGCTACTATCATTAAGTAACTCACTCTATCAGTATGAGTTTAATAGGTATTTGGGTTTGTGAAGTCTATAATTGCAGATGACTTCTTAAAACTTTTTTCAGTAAAATATTTGGATTTGCAGTATTAAAGTCATTATATTGTATAATATTTTGTCAATGTCATCATCCCCCACTTCACATACTTTCTTTCATGTATATCACATTTTCTGCTAGTTAATTTAAGCAAGTGTTGTGCTGGGATGTTGATGAAATGCTGTATTTTACCCTCAAGAACATAAAAAGTGCTAAAGCTCCCGGGGCTCTGCCCTGAACCCCGCTCGGGGAGCTCACAGCGCTCCCCCAGATCCCTTAGCTGGATTTAAACCAATTTTATATCCAGTTGTGTTTTTCATAGGCCCTAACTGCATGCAAATATCGTTATTCCCTCACTTTTGAATGAAGATCTACACCCATCGGACAAAAAATGATTTAACGGCATGGGCCCCGATAAGGCTAGGGGCGCCCAATAAGATGTGGAGGCCCGGTATCGATCTTCGTATCCCCTGGAAATTTTTCTCTCTGAGGCCCTGGTTAGACCACAATTACATACAAACAGGGGCGCCGAGAGCCAAACGTGGGCCCGGGGTCATCTCAAATATTAGGCATCTCCGGTTTTGTGTACTCCAAAATAGAAGAGGAAAGTGCCACAGTTGTCTCCGGATTTTGATGTGATCTCCAAAAATAAAAAAAAAGAAAAGGTCTTCAATCTTTCACGTACTGATTAGTCAGTGTCATTTCGATGGGCCCTCTGAAGCCCATGGGTTCCCTAAAGTTCATGGGCCCCGGGGTCATTGTCCCCCTGCTCCCCTTCTCGGTGGCCCTGCATACAAGTGAAGTAGCTTGTGACAGAATGCAGAGCACGTGATATATTTCATTATTTGAGCTGCTGGTTCAGGATTAGTACAGTAGTTGCACGGAATTATGAGGTAGACTGGTAAATTGTTTTTGATTGCCAAAACACAGTGCAGAAAAACTAATAGAAAACACACACAAAGCAGATAAAACCATTATAATTAGAGCGACTGACTAGCGTCGCGTGTTCTTTGTTTTTACTTGGCCGTTTTCAAAGTTAACAAGCGCGAAGTTTCAGACTTTTAGTTATAACTTGAAAATGGTTTGGTCTAGCTACATGAAATTTTGACAGCAGTTTGAGATTTATAAGTTTAAATGTTTTTGCCAAATTTCAAGGCAATGAGTCACGTGACTTCGATTTTAGGACCCAAAAACCACCCAAAAAGTTTAATGTAGAAAGCGGTCTTACTCAAAAACGGCGTAGCCCAAGTACTGCCAAAATTTTTTATCATGGTTATTTGTCATAAGACACCCATTCATCCCTACCTACAATTTTGATCGCGTTGTTTTTTGTTTTTTTTGCTTTCTAAATCTTCTGCGTTCTTCTTCTCTTAAACCACAAAACATCGCAATTTAATTTATGTGTAAATTTGTTGAGCTGCAAACGCAATTTTGTCACCTGAAATTTTTTTTGGGCTTCTCACCAGAACCCCCCCCAAAATGGGGCCCCAAAAAATTTTTTTAATTTCTCAGGCTATAGGGCGATAGTTTTTTTTTTTTATATCAGTAGATATTTAAGTGACAAATATTCTGACACAGTTTAGGGGTACCACCTCTCCAGGGGCCTCCAAATGGACTGTCCAGAAATCAATTTTTGAAACGGTTCAAGCTAGGGCATTAGTTTTTTTTTATATCATCAGATGTTTAAAAGACAAATACTTGAGAGGGCCACCCTTTTGAAAACCCTCCAAAACGATACCCCTGAAATCAAGTTTTT
Organism: Trididemnum nubilum; assembly: GCA_963965965.1. Taxonomy (NCBI): domain Eukaryota; kingdom Metazoa; phylum Chordata; class Ascidiacea; order Aplousobranchia; family Didemnidae; genus Trididemnum; species Trididemnum nubilum. The sequence goes on from OZ014481.1 coordinate 20,346,790, forward strand.
TATATGTCGTAAGCTAGAGAGCTAATTTTTTTCTGATGTTAGTCGAAATTTAAAGGGTATGTAACTTGCGGTGCGGTGCGGCATGAAGTTAGTTGTGTTTGGATGCGGTGCGGTGCAGCATGCGGACAAGGCTTGCGGACACAGCGCAGCATGTGGATGCATTTTTTGTTATCCGCGCCATCTCTAGTGCATAGCTTGTGGCCTGTCTTAAAGGCGGTGAATCATCCAGCCAATTCCAGTGGTTTACAACAGCTAAAATTGAACTATAATTTTTGATATTTTTTGTTTTGATTTTGGGGCTGCGGTTGCTAAGATATTCAACAAATACAAAAAGATATCCCCCGAAAAAAGTTTTTGGAAACTCTGAGTTTTGTTCTTCCCGCCAAAACCACAGTTCTCTAAACTATTAGGCCTACTGGTTTTGGCGGTAAGAACAAAACTCAGAGTTTCCAAAAACTTTTTTCGGGGGATATCTTTTTGTATTTGTTGAATATCTTTGCAACCACAGTCCCAAAATTAAAACAAAGAAATATCAAAAACTATAGCTCAATTTTAGCTATTGTAAACCACCGGAATTGGCTGGATGATTCACCGCCTTTAAGTTAATTTACTGTAACAAATTTAAAATCAAAATAAAGACTATATTTCACGAAAACAAGAAACGAGACGTATAAAAAAACTTTAGCAGCAAACAATTCTCCAATCAAAGTTTTCAAACCTATTTAATTTTGTTCGTAATTATATCGAAACATAGCAATCTTTTGAGCGGTTGAATGCAATTTTAAAATTGCATGCGTGTTGCCATTATTTTTTGTAATTTAGCGATATACTGAAATTAGGCTAAAACTGAAATCAATGAATTAAGTGAGACTATTTATTACTACTTCGACTTGAAAGTGAATACCTGTAACTGTGGCAACTTAGTTTGATTTCGTTTTAAATTTTTACATGTACTTGTTTAAATTATTATTATTTTTTGGCTAAATGACTAGGCATGCAATGCATGCCTTGCATGCATGGAGAATACGCCTCTGCTTAAAAGTTTACTTTTGATCTTCTGGAGTCTGCCTACGCTTACGTCGTTTCCTTACCTTATGCTTTATTGCTTTTTATAATTATCCTGAAAGTGTATTTTTTATATCCTTTATAGTTCGGTAACGACAGTTTTTCCACTCACAAGTTTCGTTTAATGGTCAATACAGCAAAAATTTTAGTACATCCTAATGAAAAATAGAATAAAAATTTTTGTTCGCATTTCGGCATCGATTACAAATCTTTGGTTTGTTTCTGATATCTTTACTTTTTGTTTCTTTAATCTTTGCTTTTTGTTTCTAATATCAACTATCGACAGTTCTTTGCTTTTTCTGTGAGCTATCGATATTGATTCGTCTTTGCTTTTAAACAGCATCCACGTCCAACCCTGAAGACCGCAAGATCCATTCGCTGTCTCCTGGCCGAGACAACTTGGAGAATAAAACATAATATTACAATAATTTCAATTAAATTGCTGAGCCTTATTTAGTTCCCTTTCACTATCTTATTTTTCAAGTTTAAAAGAAGATTTAAATGCTTGTATACTGTGATTATTTTTTATTGTTGTGGTTAAGATGGCAAAGGCTTTAGCCCTTCGGACCCTTAGCCAATTCCGCGGCCCCCTGGTTGCGCCTCTGCTCCTTCCGCTTCCGGATGGTTTTGTTATCTCAGTTAAAAACTAAATGGGAATTTGCCAGCAAACCCAGTGAACGACCGACGCATAGCTAATGCTGTGACGCTCAAAAGTACTTTTTGTCTACCGTAAAATCAGCAATTATTCAAAAATATCTGATTATGGAACCTCCTGAAAAGTAGAGTCAAAATATTTGTCAGTTAAATATCTACTGATATCATAAAACACTGGCACCCTAGCTTGAGCCGTTTAAAAATTGATTTTTGGGGTCTATTTGGGGGATTCCCAGGGGGGGTGGCACCCCCAAACTATGTCAAAATATTTGTTTGTTAAATATCTGCTGATATCAAAACAGACTGGCACCCAAGTTCCTTTCAAAAAATTGATTTATTGATTTTAATCAAAAAAATTTGATTTTTGGGGGGTCCGCGGGGGGGGTGGCACCCCCAAACTATGTCAAAATATTTGTCTGTTAAATATCTGCTGATATCATAAAACACTGGCACTCTAAATTAAGCCGTTCAAAAATTGATTTTTGGGGGTCCATTTGGGGGGAGTTCCCGGGGGGTGGCACCCCCAAACTATATCAAAATATTTGTCTGTTGAATATCTACTGATATCAAAAAGAACTAGCACCCTAGCTTGAGTCGTTCAAAAAATGGGTTTTTGGGGCCCCATTTTGGGGGGGTTCCCCGTGGAGTTGCCCCAAAAAATTTCGGGAGAAAAAATTGCATTTGCAGCTCAACAAATTTACACAAAAATTAGATTTGGATGTGTTGTGGTTTAGGAGAAGAAGAGCGTACAAAAATTAGGAAGAAAAAAAAGGAAAAAAAAAGAAATAAACCTCATCGCGGCCAAAAGTGGGTTGGTTGGGATGAAAGGGTATCTTGAGACATACAACCATATGAAATATTTTTTGCCGTACTTAAGCCGTTTTTGACTGAGACCGCTTTTTACGCCAAACTTACGGGCCGGTTTTCGGGTTCTAAAACCGAAGTGACGTGACCTATTGCCTCGAAGTTTGGTACAAACATACAACTCATTAATCTCAAACTGCTGTCCAAATTTCATGTAGCTAGGCCCAACCGTTCTCGAGTTATAAGCAAAAGTCTGAAATTTCGCACTCGTTAGTTGGAAAATGGCCGAGTAAAAACAGAGGAACACGCGACGCGAACGTCGGTCGTTCCAATTAACGTTAGTACAGTATTTAAAAACAAATAGCTGCGACCATAAGCACAATGACCGTGGAAGTTGCAAGTTCCGGTGTTGCAGCAAAAACAAAATCGAAAGCTTTTTACATATTTTAGAGAAACGATAATTAGCATAGACTTGTTATTTTAAATATCAAATAACTTTTCCTGCACTTTTTATCGAGTAATGTTGTACCATTTATACACTTTGTACAGCGGTTGTATGGTAGCTTATGTCAGTATTTCACCATCAAATTTTCACTACAATGTCAACGTAAAACTAATTTATTGCACCATATTCAAGTTCTAGTGGCAACAAAAACGATTGTCATGTAATTATAAAAATTAATAATTAGGAATCATTAGATTTTAAATCAGCTTAATGAAAAATAAAAGTAGCTTCAGGAATCATGAAATTACTAAAAAGTAGAAACAGCTTAATGCTTTTGGATAGTTTTTAGATATTATACGCACGATTTTTGAGGAAGTTATATAATTTGATGCTCAGATCATACTTGTTTGTTTAATATTCACATTTGCTACAAAACGGTAGTGCTACTCCGGAAATGAAATAATGTGATGATTTTACGCATTCATCGCTAAACACGTCACACTTTCGCAAAAACCAATCTTGTTTTTCATCACAAGATAGAAATTAGAAACTTTTTTGAACTTTTTTTTATTGAATGCTATATACACTGATTAATACAATACTTTGCTTATGCGAATGAATCAGCTATAAAAATACAGCATATAGAAATGCTAATTTATAAGCGAACTTTCGATTACATTTGACTTATTTTGTAAAATGCACGCAATAGTGAATGAGAAAAGAATTTTCAGTTACAGTGCAAAAAAAGCATAACCTGAGTGCTACTGCAGTGCTATCCTGTAGAACACAGTACTTTATATCAAATTGAACCGATCAGTGGTCAAGCGGATAGAGCGTGTGCTACTAAAACGGTATACTTGGATTCAATTCCCGATCGGGTCAAACTAAAGACTATAAAAATTGGTATTCACAGCTTCCTTGCCTGATGTTCAGCAATTAAAGGGACAGTGTGAAGCCTCCACCGTATGTGGTAGACCAGAGTTGTAAGTCGGGCCGGGCTTTTCGGGTCGGGTTCGGGTTCGGGTCTGAAGTTGACAAAAATTTCGGGCTTACTTGGGGCCTGAGACTTACTTTTTGTCTTAGGCGCACAAAAATATAATCAAAATAACTAGGCAACTATGCTAGATTTTTCAGACCTAACTTAACTTTCGGGTTTTTTCGGGCATGATTTGGGCTTCAAATTAGTTTTCGGGTTCGGGCTTTTATTTTCGGGTTCGGGCCTAAACTGGTCGGCCCGTTTACGACTCTGTGATAGACTGGGCAGAGGCAGCTTGACTCGAAGACCGGAAGGTGCCTTCGCTGTCTTCTCGCCAAGGCTACTTGGTGAAAAAAATGTAATTACAATTAATATCAAAAATTGAAGTTTTTTCAAGTCCGAAAATTTTTAAAAGCAGTGTAATTCTGCAAAACCGGAAAGTTAAAATGCAAGTTATATAATCAACCATATTGCGAGAACTGAAGCCCAGATCTAGTTGAGTTAGTTAGTGGGCTAATAAAAAAACTAAAATACTGTATACTGATTTTTATTCAATTCTGACAGCTAACTGCCCTTTGAGAAGCAAAAGGTGATTTGAAACTCAGTATTTGACTTCTGGGTAATTAAATTTCTGCTCAAATTGGACTTGGGATTAAGTTGATTCTCGTAACCGTAGTGAATTTTGGGGGGAGGACATTGTGACATGGTACGCCAAAACCTTAACATACGTGTATTTCACCACTGGCAATTAGCAATGCCCCCCTTGGACCCGCGCCAGTGAGCAACAAATCTAGCCCTTGAGGCAAAAAGACTTTTTTGCCCGAAGTTCATCGTTTGCAGGCCAAAAACTTTTTTTTTGTAGTCATCAACTCTAAACCGGAAGAAAATGCTGCCGAGACTTAAATTTTGTGTGGTGTTTGGTGAAAGTTGCGGATTTTTGGAGCGAAGATCTTTTTTTTTTGTCTTCAACTCGAATCCGATGACAACTTGATTTCGTAAAATTTTCATGGCAAAAATTGTCGTTTCTCTGGAGCAAGCACTTTTTTGGACTTCAATTCAGAAAAAAAATTTTGCTGCCTGCGCCACTGCCTTTACAGCATAGTCACTAAATATTACAGGTAACAGAAATGGAACACTAAAAGAGTCATTTTTGACTCAATTTGAATTATTTGCTCATCAAGTCTAGAGTACTTTTGAAAAAATCCAATCGAGTCATCTAAAAAGTATGATTCGTTAGTCGTGATATTTCTGCATCGTAATACGTACAAAAATGAGTTCTATTCATTGTTGTAAACAGCTTACAGAAAGAAAGACCTTAATATTTTGTGCTCAATTGTCTATAAAAACTGTTTTGGTCAAAAAGCGTTTAGAATGCAGTGCTGAGAATTTTATTTTTATCTGGTCAGCATTTGCTCTGAATAGACTAACGCCGGGTTTTAAATCGTGGGTGAGAGATTTGTTTGTTGGGAGCGCGTAGATGCTCAATCCTCAGGTTTCCTTCCTAGTACTTCAATACAGTTTTAATGGTCAATATTTCGTTATTTTTGTATTTTGGCAAAAAAAGCAATTTTCACATTGAAGCAAGTTTAGAAGAGGACACAAGAAATAATGATTTCAAAGAGGTGTCAATAAAAAGGTTTAAAAACACTTGTCGATTATAATGTCACACCTTATTTATACGAGCGAAATCTTGTTCATGGGAGTTATTATTTTAATAATATTGACTACATCCACAGATTTTGTTTCAAAAACTGCTTTATATGAATTTTTATTGTTTCCTTGTGCTGTGGTGACTTCCTTTTTTCTTACAGGAAAATGACAAAGGTCAATATATGAAATTTAGCGTTGCAATTGCTACATAATATTACAAACTTTAAGAAAGAGATTTTTAAAATCCGTATTATTACATTCTGCATTGTGCTTTGCTACATAGTGCATCCTACTATAACCTTGTATGTAATTGCATTATTTCTTAGCTCATTCAACGCATACTTGCTTCATCACAATATAATGACCATATAAGGTCAAAACGTATTAAATTGAGGAATGACATTTCGTAGCGTTCAGACGCAAATAGGATAGTTTGCCTGACTTATTTGGAAACTGGATCCATTTAGCGTAAGGACGTCGAATTACGGAAAATGTATGCCTTCTTCAGCGAAACTGCAAATACGAAAATTTTATCAAAGGTCGAAATAAGGATTTTCGACAAAAGAAGATGTCGATTTGTCCGAAAAAGTCAAAAAGTTATGTCACGATTTACAGCCATATAAAACTTGCTGAATGCAATTAGCCGTAGAACATAAATATCAGTTAAATAATTACACAGTAATATCGAAGACAAAAGAAAAAATGTTGTCATACAATCTAAACTCTCTAACATGTACATGTCAGGGAGCCATTTAAAAGCGTCTTGTGTAGATTATAGTTTTAGGTAATTAAAGCCAAGAATCGAAAAGGAAAGTCAGAAACGAAAAGTCAGAAAAATGTTGGACAATCGAGTCGCTCATTTTGGAGCACCGCCTTTTTGTAAGAACATAAGGCTAATTTTTGCTCAAAATTTAAGTACAATGCCAGCCTAGGCATGAATAAAATTAACTAACAACACGGCCTGAATTTAAAAACCAAACAAAAAGTTTTTGTTATACACTGCCGTAAGGTTACGAAATAATTGGATTTGTCATCGTGGCTAGCAGATTGTAAGTATGTTTCATTTTTGTGAATTTGACAATCGACTAAACTTTTACACAACGCAACTTTTTATCAAGTAAGAATGAACTTGTGCCATTTAATTCTCCACTAAAATTTAAGAAGAGCTTAAGAACAAATGAAGCTGAAAATTTGGGAAAGTTTAAGTATAGCCAGCCTCAATCCAAATTTTATTGACTTCTTGTTAAAAAAGTGTAATGAATATGTAGGCTACTATGTAGGCCTACATTGTGCAGGAAAATTATGCGAGCAAATTGGGCTGTCCATTGCGCAATATGTCTCCTGAATAATCGAGCAAATAAATTTAAAGAATACAGAATTTTACCTAAAATTTGTGAAGTATTAAAATTTTTAAGAAACTAGGTTTCAGAGAAATTTGAGAAAAAATTAAATTCGGTTGTAAATTAAATTCTGTAAGTTTTAACAGATTTTACAGTAGTTTACTTATTTGAACATATTCTCTCATCAAAAAAAAAAACTTTCACTTTTGAAATAAAATTGCTTCCTGATATTTCTGAACCCAAAGGATTTTTTTCGATTTCCCATAAAAGCAGTACTATTAGTTATTTTATTAAGGCAGTTCAATATTTTAGTGACGTTATCATTTGCTTTTTGACCGGAGAATCAAAAATTTATTAACCATTTGTTTCAATAATTGTTAATTTTTTTGAACTATCCTCAACGTAATTAATTCAGTTGTTTTATTACGTCAATTATATTTTTGGTGACGTCATCTTCTTGGTTTTGTAGGGAGAACCAAAAGATGACTAAGAAGCTAATTTAGGTTACATTTGGTTATTGTAATTAATAAATCGGAAATCATCAAATTAACAATGATGTCTTTACTAATAACGTCACCAACAGGAAAGCGAAACTTCACAAGCACAAATTACATTTTTAGGAAGGTAAAAATTTTCTTCCAAGTGGAAACAGGATTACATCGAATAGTGAAATTCTGTAGCAAAAAAGGATCATCGATCAAATCGAAACCATTTTTTGACAAATTTTATGGATTTTAGTAAAATGTCTATTTTTGCAAGTGTACGATACATTTTCAATACTTGTACAGCTTTACATTCGATATTTATGATATCATTTACCGCATTTTCATGGCTGAGCATGATGACGTCAAAAAGATAATTTTCAATAGATATAAACAAAAAGTTTCTCCTATAAGCTTCATAACTCTCAAATACAAGTGAAACATGGAAACGCGGTAATTGACTCATTTGTATCTTCAGAAGCGCATGGACACTCTAGAACTGTCTGGTCTGAACTGGAACTACTATATCAGAAGCTTACTGTTTGTTCTGAGAATATTTTCCGAAATCTATGTAAAACACTAGATTAAATCGTTGTAAAAATAATGGTTTATCGCACTTTAGGCCTACAATTGAGATAATTTCAAATCAACGCCGTAACTATGTTTTGCAGAACGTTTTATTTTGTTCAACCGTTTAGTATGACAGCAATTGAGAATTTTAATAATAAGTCTTTGAAATATCCTGCTAGTTTTACAGCAACAAAAACGTTTGGACAACCATGGAGTTCAGCGACTAATGAACGCTTTTACGAGGCCACAGTAAGCCCTGAAAATGGGCTCAGTTGCCACAAATTTCGCAGACTCTCCCACGACGAAGAAGTAGCACAGCAAAAGTGGGCTAGCATTGATTGGGAACCACCAAGACCAATGTCCTCTCCATACTGCACTTTGAAAGGCTCTTTTAGATTGGGCTCAGGAAGGCCAATTAACGACCAAAAGTCCTCAGCTAGCTAGCTGTTTGTCCTTGACAACATGTTTTCAAGAAGACCAACTTTTTCTCCGCCCGTGTTCGATACCTTCTACTTGAAGAACTCATTCTCACGTAACGATGACGTAAGCAGCTGCGGAGTCTCTTCTCCAGTCTCACAATCTTTACTGGCAGTTGCAAAAAGTAGGTCGTCTTGTCTCGCTAAAGGTGCGTTTGCACTGGAACGAAGCAACGCAAAGCTTAGGTTGACAACCTTCGCGAGTGGTCGCGTACGTCACTTACTCAAAGTAGGCCAACCACTCATCAACAATTTTGTCTCGTAAAGTTAAGCAACCGCTCACGAAGTTTGCGACCGGTTAAAACATTTTGCAAGTTGTCGATGACGTTAAATTTTGGTTGCTTCGCTACAACTAAAATTTTGTTGCTTTGGTACCGTCAAATTTTGCTTGTAGATGCACCTAAAGTTTTCGGCATGAGTTTCATCATTGGTTTTGATCTACGTCACCAAAGTTCAAAATTATATAAATCGAAATCTGATAAAGGGGACATACGCTAAGAAAGTAAACAAAATTGCAAGGATAAGGCCTGTCGTCTACACAGAGCTAAAAATCGTGGACGAAAGAGCGTATATTCTTATAGTTTGTTTTAAACTACTGGCAGCTTGAACGCTGGTAAGGTAGTATGCCGGGCTTACTGAATTTCTGTTTAAATTAAGCTAAAAATATGCCCGTATTCTCTTACAATTTAACGAACAGTGTACAGTAGACAGGGCCTTTAAGTTTGAAAAATAAACAAAAAGAAAATTACTTCTTTGATTGCAAAACTTTGATTTTTTCTATTCCTGTATGCTTTTATTTATTGCAAATCGTCTTACCACAGGTGTCTCTGAATCACAGCACCAAGAAGCGTTTGAAGCAAAAGTTCACCAAGCCAGCTACTGTTTCGAATCAGCGCGCCCCAAAGCTTGCAAACGCAAAGGAGGCTGGAAATTCCACGATCTGTCTGATGAAGGAGAAGGATTTGGCAAAAAAAAAAGAGCTTATGGGCAACACAAACTGGAAAATGAAATCCTGCAGGTATTAACCGATACAGTAGCCTATATGGTACTCAAACATAGTTAGCATATTCACTTTGAATATATTTTACTCGAAAACTGTATCATTGGCTGATTGCTTAATTGCACGAGATGCAAAAGCAATTCACTCCATTGTGATAAATATTTTGAAATTGTAACACTTAAACTTTTTTGTGGTTAAACACGTTTCGTTAAACAGTCAAACAAGATTTTACGTGACAACTTTTCATAAAACATCCAATGAATATCGTCATCTACAGATATTCCACGACAAATTTAGCCAACCAAAACGTCAAACTACAGCAAACTATCTTTGCACAATCACCAAATACGACAAAAACAGCAAAACTATTCCACCTTCAAAAGTTGAAAATTTCTCTACATGCTATACTATCTAAAATGGATTAGAAAAGAAAAATTTAAACAGCAACAAACAGTGAATTCCAAATCTGGTTACGTAAATTAAATTTGGTAACCAAATTTAATCGTTTAGCTTTACCAAGATAAAGTCATCGTAAAAGAAGTGCCCCAACGCAGCAGCTCGACCAAGGCAAGCGAAAGAGTTGTGGTTATTGAGCCAGCTTACATAAGCGATCCTAATTTAATCAAGCTTAACACTTGTTTGAGACTGGTTTTGGACAAGAAAAATGGAACTTTTCAGCTGCAGGTAACAGATTTTTTTGTTATTTGAGTTGAGCATTACTTGTCGTAAAATGGCGTCAGCATGGACTGGATTGGTTTTGGGAGTAGAGCGGATCCATTGATTTTCTCGTTACCCCGAGTTTGAAAATGGAATTTTTGAAATTTTATCAATTGTTTTAGAATGTCTCGAAATTTTTATCAATTGTTTTAGAATGTAGTTTTTAGAATGTCTCGAAAAAATAAAAAATTTCACCTAACCTGGCCTTTATGAAATCTACAGCAGCTTTGGAGAAACAGAAACTTACGATTTCCTGCTTTCTGTCCCGTATAGTTTTTCGGCACAAATGCTGCTGTTATTTGCTGAAATTATATAGCACGAAGAGGTGCACTGATCATCTTTTCAGACTTACTGTATGTCGTAGGCTAACAAGCGTTAATGATTGTGGCGCCAAAGAATTTCAAAGGTGCTCCAAATCCTCTGATAATTTTGCTACTGTGGTTGAATACGGCGACTGGCCGTTAGTTAATCTTGAAATATCGTGCATTTAAGCCTTCAGGAGAGCTGTTTTCTGTTCTTCCTCCTCCTTTTAATTTGCTACAGGCATTGGAGTATGGCCCGACTGCTGATTCATCGAAAGTTATTCCGCGTACCCATCATCCATAAATGTAGGGCACTAACAGCAGCACCAACCAACATGTGATAAACTAAGTCATAAACAATTGATCCCGTTACTAAAGTCGAGAGCAATGAGCATGTTCATTACCTCGAAATAACCAATTTTATGCTCATTCTTTTTCAGGTATTACCGTTTACCATCGACCAGGGACCGTTGAACGACAAAGCTCAGGTTTTCGCTGCGGTGTCCAAAATGTTGGGAGAAAACGGGAATGTTTTGTGCCCAGGAATATCAGAATTCCAACTGTCCTCTTATGAGTCCAAAATATTGCAGCATAGCATGCTACAGTTGACTGACAACCAGAAAGAAGATTTAACGCCCAGTTTCCGTAAATACAATTGCAAACCAAATGAGCAAAGTTATAATGCTTTCAAAAAAGCATCAACTAATAAACTACTGCAACAATTAAACCGCGAAATGTCAAAAACCCGCGAAAATACCAAGTATTCTGCCAAAGACAACAGATGCTTGCTTTGGCATATTCCTGTCTCGGGTGGGAAAGGGAGGACCACAGATTGGCCAGATGAGGCAAAATGGTGTACCAATTGCTTGAAAAAACTCTAGGTTTTGCATTCCAATGCCTTTGATAGCGATTTTCGCTGAATTTTAAGGTCAACTATTATTACTTCATTTACTTAATTTCTGTGCATAATAATATCTACTGTTATTTTTTTATTATTTTGTAGCTTTTTACGATTGTTCAGAGTGTTTTGTCGTAAAATTATTACTTTTTTACTCGTATATGTTTGTTTTTTATTAAAAATTGGGTGCTTCATTGCTGTTTTCGGACTTATCAAAGGTGCTTTGGAAATCAAAAGTTTTTCGTTCAGTGCCACAAAAAAGTTTTTCGCTTATTGCCACCAAAAAGGTTTTTTGCTTGTGCCACAAAGCAGGTTTATTTTTAATGATTAAAAAATGTTTTTAAAAGACGAAACCGAAAAGCTTTTCTATAAGTGAAAGAGGTTTAAAACACCCAAAAGTCTTTAAGGTTTACAAAGCTGGACCACGCTGTGTCAGACTAAGAACTCGCCGAACTGTAAAATGAAATGATCTAATCCACATACGTTTCTGCAGAAAGATTTAAAAGCCGAGTGCACTTTTTTAAAAGAACAATTTAATAAGAACATGCACCTCATTTTTGCTCAAAATTTAAGAACAAATTGAGAGCAACCTCAGCTTCAACAGAAAAAATAATTAAGAACACGGGCTAGAACAGTACATTTGTCGTGATCAGAAGAATTTTCTTGACCTTTTTTGTCTTGCCATTGTTGATTTGTCGAACAGTAATTATGACCCATGGGGATGGCATACTTTAAACTAGCAAGAATAAATTTTTGTCACCTTATTCTTCAATAAAGTTAAGAACGAATGAGATTGAAAATTCGTAAAAATTTAAGAACAGCCAGCAAAAAATTCAAACCAAAATTTACAGGTTCATATAAACAAGGCTGTTTCAACCAATCAGCTGCGGCGCTTTGTGTAAGGTCAGAGGCTCATTGGCGGAAGAAGTTAGTTTCGATTCCCGAAAACCCAATCGTCAACATTCAGCACTATTCACTCTTCCGTCTTTGCACACAGTACTTGATTTTCGGGAATTCTATCATTCAGCCAGCCGACCCAGGTACGCAAAAAGCAGCGAGGCTTCAGAACAAAAACAAGATAGTCAAATCACTTAGAACCGTAGTAGCGAGTTTCAGCTTGCACTTAAAAAAAATCATTTTCCATCGCTATGAGAATATTAAAGACGAGTTTCAATCGTCCAAACCAATGCTCGAGATCATCTCTGATTCGCCTTGCTGCTTGCTCTTGATCCTTTGCAATACTAGAGATCTGTTTCATGGATATGGCGTTCTGACAGTAAATACATTATCATGGGCTCGCTTTTTCCTTTCATTTGAACTGGTCCTCGCTTTTTAAACTGAAAGCGAGGATTGCGACAGTCCGGTGATTGTAAAGCTCTAAAAACAATCAAAAAACATACTTAATTAACCAAAATCGCACTATAAACTGGTTTTAACCACGGAGCATTTCTCATCCGCTATTTTACTACAATTTTATGAAAATGTAGGCGATGGATCCAAAAGCAAAAATACACGCGCAGAATGACGATTTGAGATAGACAAAATATGGCAGGAGATCTTTAAAAGTTTTCCATTGTAAAGTTACATCAATCTTTAACGATTTTACTTACACTTCAATCAATCGTTTTGAGATCTCACAGATTTAGACACAATTCCATAATTACACTTTTCCTTGTTCGCGCTTTATTTGCAAAAAATGTACTAACAGCGCAAAATTTTGGTTTAGTTATTACGCGTTTATTTCTCCCAAAAATGTTCAAAAGCCACAAAATTTTCACACAATTTTATGAGTTTTCATTTTGTTAATTTTTTTTATTGTGGGCAATCAATTATTAGTTATTGCGCAGTATCCAAATACGTCTTCACAAGGTATAAAACAAAGTAAAAAATATTCAGATACCTATACGTATACTCTGATACGTTGATTTTCCCGGGGATTCCTGTTGTTTCACAACGTGAAGATATGTTCACGGTGTTTCCAAATAAGCAGTATCTCGGTGTTAGCTGGCCTATTACTCCTGTGACAACCTCGCCAGTGTGAATGCCGATAGTTACCTAAAGCATAAAAAAGTTTGAAGAAGAATTATCAACTTTAGCAATCAATGGTCATATGTTACTTAAATCTCTCAAAATTCGCCTCCAGTTTTCAAAGAGTAAAGGTTTTTATATTTTCATGCTTTTACAAAACAGTATTCCACATGTAAAATTATTTTCACTCGAAAAAATGTCTAGGTATAACTTCTGGAATACTGGGAAACATTAAAGCTCTCGACCAAATATGTAAAAAACTAGACCAGCAGCGTTTTCCCAAACATTCAGAAGAGCGGAGAACATTTACTTCAATAGGTTCGCCTTCGATCTCCATAAGCTTGCTCATTTTCATCATCTCTAGCGCCATCTCGCAGATGTGACGAGCATTATCGTGACAAGTTTCCGGAAGTCCGCTTACCGCCATATATTTGTCGCCAACAGTTTCTACCTAAAAATACTTTCAGTACAGTAGCGTATGCAGGATTTTAAAAATGGGGGGGGGGCCAGGAACATCAGTAACTTTGAGAAGAACAAACATCTGAATCAGAAATTGTTCCACCCAAAATCAGTCCGATTTTTCGCCCAAAATTAGGTGAAGAGCAAAAAAAAAGAAAAGTCTTCACTCAAATTTGGTCCAATTTTTCGCCCAAAATTAGGTGAGGAGCAAAAAAAAAAAAAGAAAAAAAGGTCTTCACTCAAATTTGGTCCGATTTATCGCCCAAAAATAGGTGAAGAGCAAAAAAAAGAGGTCTTCGCCCAAATCTGAGTGCAAGCCTGGAAAAAACGCTCAGAACATACCCTTTGTGTCACCAAACTTTATGCAAAACTTCCAAAGGGGGGGGCCATACCTTGATTTTGCTTACTTTTTCATGCAATTTTGCAGTCCTGGTGACCCAAAGGGGAGGGCCCATGGCACAATGCCCCTCCCCCTAAATACGCCCCTGTTTCAGTAGGTTATTGCAGTAAAGATTTCGCGGTAGGTGTTTGCAGTAACAAATAGTTTGGTTCAGACTAGTTTGAGTACAGCACAGAACTTTAGTGGATTACATACCATTTTACTGGCGTTAAATTTGTCTCTGAGTAACAGAATTTTATTTCAAAGTAGCAAGCGTGTTGTACATAGTTTCAAATAATAGGCCATGTTTTGTCGTCCTTTCCACACATCACGATTGGAAAAATTACTTGTTTTTGCTTTAAACACAAATACAATCACAACCTAAATTTTTCAATTACAATTACAATTATTCAAGTTCACGTAATTGTAATTCAATTGCAATTTCAATTACAATTACAATAAAAAGATTATTATCAAAACATTGCGATCAATTCACTTACATACGAAGCCTCGAGTTTTGCTTATGTCAAAACTGTGGATTTTTTTTATATTTCTATACCAGACCTATCAAATGCCATTTCTCTTTATCCTTGTTCTTCCATCGATCTTTGATTGACTTTAATTTTTGCAATGCATAATTTCGTTTGTAAGCTATTGTCGAAAATGTTGTTGAATTCATATCGCTTCCAGCAACATTATGGTTTTAGCTAAACCATGGTATCATACCGCAACTATTTGTGCAGAATAAAATAGGTTTTAACGCAATTAAAAATTGTAAAAAAGTTGAAATTGTGTACGTTACACCTTCAATTTACAATTACTATTTGACTTTTACCAATAATATCACATACAGTATTTAGCATGATCATACAAAATAGAACCATTAGTGTCGCTTTGACATGCTCGCAAGGGCAAACACGCAAAAAATTACACAAAATCTTAATATCACAAACAGCATTGAAGTTACAATCAGGTTACTTACCATCGGTTACAGTCACATTTGACGTCATAGGCCAATTCTATGTTAAGCCATTTTTTGGCTTAGAGTTAGTTCTAGTTATAATTAGAGTAGGTGCTAAGTTTAGATTATGAATATGATTAACCCTATCTCTAAAACTAACTCTAACTATCCCTAACTTACTTTGATGTGAGGTTTGTGACGTCAGACGTGATTGCAACCGGTAGAAAATATCGATATCGATTTGCAACCGGAGGAAAATTGATATTGTTCAAACACATTTTATTATCATCTATCTTAGTGAATAATAGAGTAATTGTAATAAAAAATAGGCAGAAAA
The DNA here is from genome assembly GCA_963965965.1 of Trididemnum nubilum. NCBI lineage: Eukaryota > Metazoa > Chordata > Ascidiacea > Aplousobranchia > Didemnidae > Trididemnum > Trididemnum nubilum. The sequence continues at coordinate 20,362,333 of OZ014481.1, forward strand.
TTTTTTAATTACAATTACGATTAAAATTATCGGCTATTGAAAAATTTTAACTACAATTACAGCAAAATCGTGCAATTAATTACAATTTTGTCAATTACAATTATAATTTTTCCAAGCCTGGCCCCCACATTCCTGTTTTCTGACCCGCTGGCCATTACCTTGCCATGCGCAGCAGCGATAGGTGTTGTATTCGCTTACTCCTGGTGGGGGCGGAGGTCGTTGCTGTGGGTCGCCCGTCCTGGCCACGACCGAAGGTGGAGGGAGATAGAAACCTTATCCCTTTATTGCCTTTCCACTCTCTCTTTTATTGCCCAAAATTTTATTTTAATTTTTAGATTTACTATCACCAGGGGTGTCAGAACGTCGGAAGGGCAATGGGGGGCAGCTTTTTCAAAGGGCACTTTCAACACTGTACGTACAATCATCACAACCAACATATTGCTCTCTAATGCTGTCAAACAATTAAACACTTCGACAAAGTCAGAGTACTGAACACCTCGCATAAACACTAGGTCTAAAAAATGATAACAAATGAATCATCAATTAAGTAAGGGTAGGTTCAGCTATTGGGGGCTTGTAGGCAGGGGGTCTGGGGGCTTTGGCAAGGGGGTCTGGGGGCTTTGCCCCCAGCGCTCGGAGATTTTGCAATTTTTTTGTGCAAAAATAGCTTAATTTTAGGCCTATTTTGCAAAAATTAATGCTTTTAAAACATGGCATAGGAATGAACAGTGCAAAAACATAATTAAATTGGCTGCCCAAATGGGCTATGAGGGTGCTGGTTAATGGTAAAATATCAGCCTTTTTGGTACAAGCTGGTAGATCATGAAATAAAAAAATTAAAGTTTTAACCTGATTCGTCTGCATTTACAAAAAAGATAATTTTGGAGATGTTCATCGCCGCCCCCCACCGAGTTCTTTACTGTTAAGTCTGAACAAGAAATGGATCTTGCTTCAGTTGATGCAATGAACTTTATGACAATTTTTCTTATATTTCTCCGGCTTGAGCAGGGGTCCAGATCCCTTGAATCCCAGATTCCGTCACTGGGATCCAATTAGGGCTACAAACATTGCCGCAACTAGAGCATTGTTCTAGGGGGGGGCAAAAATTTCTTTCAGGGGGAGCGCTTACCATACTTAGCACACTATTTTCTACTATTGTCGCTTTGTGTTTGGGGGGTGCCGCCCCCTAGCCCCACCCCTTTTTAGTTGCAGCTCTTGCTTCTAACTAAGCTAGAAATGTAAATGTCTTAAGAGTAATGATTACTGGCTTACAAACATAGGATCCTTGAGTTCTAAATTTGAAATTTTGTACCACCCTATCTTCCTAGCATCAATTTAAACTGACGGAACTAAATCGGATGTTACAGGCTAATCAAATGAATTGCACTAGTTTGATCGTTTATTTTACGTTATTTAGAAATCATTTAACACACGCAATAGTTGTAAATTAGTGACTATTTACCGTAAACTTTCAAGTTAAAAAGCATAAAACGAACATGAAAAATATTCAACCGCGTTTTTTTTATTTTCTTTTTTAAGGATAACGATCAATGCCATCGCTTCGGGGGGGCAGGGATGCTGTGCCCCCCCCCCCCCCCCGCAATGGCTGCTTGTGCTCCCATTTTTGTTTACTAAAAATACTGTTTTTGGAATATCACACAATACAAGACAACAGACAGTGATGGAAAAATTGCTGTATATAAATCTGACGCAATACTCCGTCTTAATAACACGCCTTTACGGATGTGTCGCAGAAGAGTCATGTAAGCCAGCACAATCGTTACCAGTATCTTGTTAGAGATTATGACATGAAACAATACGTGCAAATTTTTTTTTTTAAACACCCGTTGTTTTGAATTTTAGAGCACACTCAAGATTTTGAGGTCACAGTCAGTGGCGCAACTAGGGTGAAGGGGGTTAAGCCCCATTAGCCAAATCACTTAGAAAATTTAACCTCAAAATATGAGCGTTTAAACACATTTTAGACTTGACCTGAAGTAAAGTGGGGGGGCTGAAGGTGCTTAGCAACATAATTTTTTCGAATGACTTCCGAATTTTAGGAATTTAGTTATTCGTATGGCTTCAAAGAATGCGAAATGTGATTAAAATAGCGTTAAAATCTCTATTTTTTTTGCTGAAAAAATCGTCCAGCGGCTGAGGGCACTGCCCCTAGGCCCCCGTCCACAATCACTAAATATTTAGTGACTATGTCCGTCTGTGACACGCTTGAGTTGCATCAGTTTGTTCAGCACAGGGGCTAAATCATGCAGTTTTGTGCCAAAAAAAACTTTTGGTTCACTCCCTCAGCAAAATCCTGGTTGCACGTCTGGTAGCAATCACTGCTGTAGATAGATTTTTCAAGCGATTACGGGCCGCAGACGAAACGAGTTAAGAACCGCTGCCGGCCTTATTTTCAAATTGCGCATAATTGTAGCCGTACAAGATCTAAAGATCAGTTTTTGTCAGCAAATTTTAGTGCCCCCTATTTTGGGCTAGTGCCCCTTCACTTCGTTTGCTCTGGCGACGGCACTGGTTCGTAATTACGATTAAGGTTTGAGTTAGTTTTGGGGTTACTTGTAGAGTAAGAATTTGAGTTGGACTAGAATTAATAAAAAATTAGATAAAAATTTCCGGTAAAATAGCCTCTTCCATTTTGTTATAATTAATTTAATAAACTTTTTAGAGCCACTTATTGAGAGTATTTGTTTATAATAATAAAGAGATATTTTTTTCATAAATTGAAACTGTAATGTATTTTTAGATAGACAAAAAACGTTTTTACGTTGTATTTCCAGAAAGGCTATTTTGGTTCACAAAATACTAAACTTTAATCACTAGAATGTTTCTTGTAGCTGCAATACTCTCTTGCGTTTCGTCAGTTTAGTCGGGCAATACTGCCCCCCTTGCCCCCCTGGTAAAAGGGCAGGGGGGCAGATGCCCCCCTCCCCCCCGTTCCGGCACCACTGACTATCATCACCTGAAGAGTTTAACGGCGAAGCAGCACAGCACCTTAGGGGCATTTTTTATTAGTGTTTTATGGATTTCAATTTTTAAAACTAGTTTGCAGTAACAATTAATACTTTCATGGCAGCAACATGAACATAGCACTTCGACCCAAGTTTCCATTTTTAAATAGTTTCAAAGTCATTTTGAGCTAAAACCTAAAAGTGCAGTATCTTCAAATGCAGAAAATTACCCCTCTAAACCTCGAACGCAGGGTACAGCTACCAGATCTGAAATGGTTTAAACGAAAAAGTAACTTCGGACCTCTCAAATCAAAAACGTTGTTTCCTTTCTTAACTTGCAGTGAACAGACTGTCCGTGAAAGGAGAGAGCAAAACAACAGCAGTTTACAAATAAATCAAAACTTTTACCTTATAAACGAATGGATTCAGCTTCGGATCAGTTAAACGGTCAAAGGTCGTGTAAAGATGATTGAGTAATTGAACAATCTTCATTGCGCCATCGGTACTAGTGTGCTTGGCACAGAACTAAATGCAGTCGAAATTCAATTCAACATCAAGCAACAACAACAAATAAAAAATCAAACAACTAAGCGAAAGACGAGCTTTATACACTAGAGAACTTCTAACTTAGGAAAAAATTGGTGAGGCCAAAAATGGTATTCTTGAGTTAATAAAAGCTCTCTTAAGTAACTATAATGGTTTAAACACAAACAACTACATAGTGCAAACACCCCACAAAAGCAAGCATTGATATAAACGAAAAAGAACACACTACGACATTTGATGATAGGTGGTAACAAAAGGCTAAGTTTTATTTAAGATTTATTCATCAAGTTGCCTTGGCAGGAAACAGCTGCCTTCGAGTCATCTTTGGCGATCTTTGAATCAATTAAGTTGCCATTATCCCAGTGCCCACTTGTCCGATCTACGATATAAGGGCGCAGACAAAAGGGCACAGGGACATAAGGGCGCAAGGACATACGGGTGAAGGGACATAGGGGCGCAGAGACGTGAATCTGCAATCTGCTCTAACATTTTCGTGCTTGGGAAAATATTATACAATCAAAGAAACAAACTTGATTAATGAGTATTTTATTTAATTTTTGAAAGACAAATTTTGAAAGAAGTTTTTTGAATTTGCTTCTTTTTTCCAGTTCTCAATAATTGCACAAAGCACTACCTTTAAACTATTTTTAAGTCGCCGTACACTAATCTTGAACAAACAATTAAAAAGAAATGCTTATTTTTAATGAGTTTGTTTGTTTTACGTAACCACGTCAGCGGTTGTTTTCAAACGTAGTCATTTAACGGTTGTACTTAATCCGTTAAGTAAACAATTATAATTAGTCTTTTGTTCCCGTGCGAAGCCAATTCGAATCAAATCACTCATTTTCTCGCTTTATTTCGCCGACATCGTTTGAGGAGTTTGTGGAACCTATAAGGCAGGAAGCGAATTCAAACTTTCAAAACTTGGCTTTCAAGAATTAAATAAAATACTCATTAGTCAATTTCGTTTCTTTGATTACTTACTTATTTTTCGAAGCACGAAAAAGTTAGCGCAGATTGCAGATTTTTATCTCTGTGCCCTTATGTCCTTGCGCACTTATGTCCCTGCGCCCTTATGTCCCTGCGATCTTATGTCTGCGACCTTATGTCCTTCGCGCTATTGTCTGCGCCCTTATGATGTCGGGTTTCGCCACTTGTCTACCTACACACGCGTTTACACTGTCCCTTTTTATGGCTAAACGTTATGCAAGAAACCTGTCAACACCAATTTGTTTCGTCTTACTCTTAAGTATTACCTGACCGATAATCAAACACAAGTCTGTCGTTTTTGTTGCAGACGCTATGCCCACTTTAGTGAAGTTCCCGATTTGTTTGACAATCTGGAATTTCGTCGTGATAATTACGACATTAGCGAAAGAAATATAACTTTTAAGTTGATGCCTTACGATTGGACAAAAAGGAAGGGTCTTTTCAACTGCTTTGACTAAAAACAGACAATTTTTCTTACTACCAGTACTTACGCTGCTGAATCCCACCAATCCACTGAACAAGATGGTGACGTTTTCGAATCTCATGGGAGCAACCTTGCGCTTGTGACGTAATTCGTTTGCGACCCAGTGAGGTAAAACGGCGTACAACAATCTGTCAAAGCAGATTAAAAATTGTTTGATGTTATTAATGCAACCAAATAACTGTAAAGTAAAGATTAACATAGCACCTAGAATTTCATAATTTTTTCTATCAATTTTACCAATTTGTACGCAAATAAATACTGCGTAAACCTCTTTCTAGGTCTGTAATTCAACTATTTGGAGAAGGCCACATGATGTTCAACTGTTCGGATGCCAATTCCAAAATGTCTCATATGTTGAGACTGTTCTTAATGTGGGGGTGTGCCACGTTTTCCTGGCAGCACCAAATAAAACCTTCAACTGAAATTTTAGCTATTTACATGCTATTTTGTCAGGGATTAAACCGGCTTTTTACCGAGATTCTGGAACCCATCACAATCTCCATGAATAATTTGTTCTTACGCACAGCGTTAAAGTTCAATTGACTTGACTTTGTTCTGGATTCCTCACCTACTTATCTAGGATTCAATTTTCTTGCGACCCATTTATCTTAAATAAGATTGCTTCAGAATTGATTTTTGTGCAGTTTCGTTAGATTTAGGAGTGTGCAGAAAGAGTTAAACTAAACGAACAAAAACAAGACGTTATCGTCATAACTGACTTGTCTGTCATTTTCTTTTCTTTTTCTCGAGCAACCAAAGTGTGTTGTAGCTTATCGGTAAGAATCTCTAGGTCTTGCGCGAGTTTGTAATCTTCTTTGAACTGTTCTCCCACCAATATCAACTCCCGCGTAGCATCATGAAGGGGAATATCGCTCAAGTATAATCCACGAACCATAAGGTCATCCAGGTTCATAACGCTAATCCAAACAATAACACGACTTGGGGGATATTACAACACAAAAAATTAATTAACTATGCCAAAATTGTTCGACAATTCAAGCTCATCTTAAACGGCTTTTGACGGCATTTGCTCCTCGGCCCCCGCAAAAGGTGCCTCCCGAAAAAAAAAAAAATTCCGCAAAGGATATAAAAGTCTCATGTCCCAGGGCGCATTTTTGTCGAGAAAAGAAGTTTGGTGCAATCAAAAAAGGGTCTTCAGCTCTTTTGGCCGCAATATTTGCTTGAAAATCAAGTTGAAACTAAATCCCAAGTAATTTGTGCATTTTTGCTGGCTCCAGTGCCCCCCATTGGGATTTGTCCCAATCCCACTTGTTTTAATACAGCGTTGCTAAAAGACAACGCAGAAGTTAAAATACGCCGTAGCGCCACAACAAGTGAGTAAAAACAAATGTAGGAGAAAGGAAGCAACTTTTTTTACCAAACTGCACAATCACAATCATCTATTGCATTTGATCTCCAGTAAAAAGTTATTGCAGTGTCCCAACTTCATACTTTTTGCAGTTCGGCAAGAGCAAAAAGTAGAGTCACAATTATTCCACTCCATATTTAGCCAGCAATAATCAAAGAATTCTTATGAAACTAAGAAGAAAAAAATCTCACAACAGAAACTTGAAAAATGTTAATAAAAACCCGGAAAACCTAAAATTTAATCTTTTTAACTCACAAAAATATCAGTAAAAAGTCATTTCTGCTACAAACAAAACCGGTTTACCTTGGAGAGCAAAGAAATATCATTTGATCGCATTCCGCAACATAGAGCATCTGTCCTTTTAAACGTAGGCAGGTAGCGTCATCTTCTGTCCTGGAGTGTTCCTTTAATAAGATTTTTTCACTCCGTAGCGGATTGTTACTCCTGGATTTGGTAGACTGATGTAGAGACAAAAAACTATTCTCATTCGAATCATGACCAATCATAGCATTAACATTATTTCGAATAACTCCTGTAATGAGTAAATTTATGTTATTTTCGGTTTAGTAAATTTATGTTATTTATGCCATAAGGTGTTTTGCACATTGCAATAACTTTCCCGACTTCGAACGATATTAGTAGGTAAATATCTAAATAAGCATAATATACGTACTAAGAAAAGCATTTCGAAGCCTTTGCAGCTGTAATTAAAAATGCGAATTCAAATCAAATCCTTCAGTACTTGATGTAGTACGCCAAAGCGTGTAGCGAGTTGTTAGGGTTATCATCGTGTCATTGCGCCTGCTGGGCAACACTGCTTCTTTCAAAGAAATGTTGCAGCGGTGGCAAGTCGTTGGCACACCTGTGTAGAATTTGACCCGTCCGAGATTCAAACTTTAGATGTCCCGTTTCAGAAACGAATTCGAAATCACAAAACGAAACTGAAAAGACGCGTTTTTTAAATTTCATGATGCTTAGCTGGAAACAATATACAACAAGTAGTCAATTAAAGTCCCGATTAAAATTTGACACTTTTAGCAAAAATTAGCAAAATTCTCCAAGTTGTTGGAGTGTGGCTTTTACACCACCAGATCCCCTCATTTAAAATTTTTAGAAATAGCCAGCAAAGAAGCTATGAATATCAATATTAATAATTAGCTTCAATTAAACTGGGAATCGAACCAGAGTCACCTGTTTCGGTAGCAAACGCTTTATCCACAAAGTGCTTGCAATTAAATTACCTCGTTTAGTTCTCAGAACAAAAACTTGATTGATTTGTGCCAGGATGCTGTCAAAAAGGAACGAGGTTTGGGGACGATCTAAATCGAATAAGTCGGTAATCTTTATTTGCAAGTCATCATGTTCCCAGCATACTCCGTTTGAAATCGATCCGGAGTCCTCGTCAGTTCCAAGGATATCATCACTTGAAGATAAGGAAGAATCTAAAATAATTTGGTACAAGTGCTACACAGATTCAAAATTCTTCGTGTTTCGAAATAAGTTAGAGTTGTTTTTTCTCTGATATTCCACCAAGAAAAGCAAGCTCTATTTTCAGTAGATGAAAATCACTAGTATTCACAAAATTAAAAAAAAAAACTAGCAAACCTAGTTTTACGCTTCTCCTCGACTCAGTCAGTCTTAATTTAATTGATATGCGAATTCTATTTTTAGGGCAGCAAAATGCTGTACTTGCAGTCCATCTTAAATCTTTCAAAAAATATTAAGTTAGTACTTTGAAGTGTAAAATAGCCTGCACAAGGAGCTGTTTGCCTCAACTGGTAATAAAGCATCCAGATTGTAATAAAGGTAATAAGGGTGGCAAAATTTCACTCATTTAAAAGTAGGAGTCGGTATGCCTAATCGAATGGTAATTTCATTTTGTAGTTCACCAAGTGAAGTCAGCTAATCAAAAAGTCATGTAGCTCGTTTTCTTTTTCAGGTATCATCGCTAAAGTATCTACTCACCATTTTCAGGCGGAGAGTAGCTGGAGGCGCAAGCGACTTCCAATGCCGGTTGAAGGGAAGGGATCACGCGCGCGATGGATGATCCGGCCTGGCGCACTACCATGTCACGGTCAAACATCATGTGAAAAGGAAGGGCCTTGAGAACAAAACTGGCCTAGTTCCAATGTGATTTTAGTGAAAAAGACAACTTATCATGACTAAATTGTGACAACGAACGACAACCATTATATTATGTTACTCATTGTTGCTAAAATGTTACAGGATTTTACGGATGTTTTCGGCATTGCACTGATCCTCAAAAGGTATTTAAAAGATTTATTCTTTACTACCTCCAAAACTTGTTTGAAAACACTAATAAAATTTATCGTTATATACTTTACTTGGCACTGTATAGCAAAGAGGTTGGTTTAGGCATCCATTATTATTGATCATAGTTTTTACTAGTAGCCAACCGTGAGTAAAACTACAGGTTTAAAAATCATCATTTTGAGCTTGCTTAGGCTAAAAATCCGTGCTAATCGCAAACAAAATTTTAAATCGTACGACAACAGTGTCTTTTCGACTGCAGACAAGCACATATTAATTGCTTTAAAAATTGAAAGAATTTTAATTCTACAAACAAATTTTACAAACACTCAACCATATTTACGCCTGAAGCTGTAATATCAGCATGTTTAAACTCAGTTGGCAACCCGAGACCTGGTGCCCTATTGGTTCGAGTTTTTGCTATCAAATATTAATTTTGGGTTCGATTCTGGGTCGGGTGATCCATTTGCATTAGTTGAGAATAGGTATCTACAAATTTTCTGCTTTACGTTTAGCAATAAGAGACAGTGTAAAACTTCTATAGACTGTGGTAGGTGCTTAAGGCAAAGATCGAAGGTTTTTTGCTGCATGCTGACAAAGGCAACTCGCAAACAATTATTTAAGATGAGTCTACTTTACTGTACTTTACAAAATGTTCTTGGTCCTATGAGTGGATCCATATTGGCGAGAGCATCTTCAATCGCCACTAGGTCTTCTTTTCCAGACCCAAGGGACTCCCCAGAGGTGGAGGAGACTTCAAACTGTACATGATCACATTCCTCGCCTTTTCTTTTGATTATCTAATAAAACAATAGCTGTGTTGCCTGCAGGCGCAATGACGAGGAGATGAGCCCCGCCAACTCGTTACACATTTCAGCGTAATACAGCGAGTAAAACAAAAGATTTGATTGATTTAAATAAAACAAAGCGTAATTTAAACTTAATTGGGCTCAATAGAAGCGGTCATGATACGAGTTGCACAATGTTGGAAAATTTGTTTAAATCGGTTTACTGTTGCACAACCAGGGTTGTAAACACTGAGGCTCTGCAATCTGCATTAAGACAAAGTGTTCAGATGGCAGTTTAATTTATGCAGAGATGCATGCCCGCTCGGTATTACATCTCATCTGACATGGTTGAAAATCGATTTTTTGTACGATGTGCAATCAATAACAGCAAATTTATAATTGATTGCTTTTATCCGTTCTTTAATAATTTAGCAACGTTGACTAAAAATATTCAGCTTTGCGTTAAAATGGAAATATGTCACTGAAGCAAAGAGAAAATTTGGTGAAACAATTTTATATTCCGTTGAATTACTGAAAAAATATAAATTTTCAAAGCGAAAGCAGCGGAATTTAATAATTGACACAATAAAATGTAGATAGAGGGATGCTAAATGTAGGCTACTGGGCCCATGACAGGAGATGTTAGACTTATCCCGCATTTATAAGTAGTCGTTGAATGGACTAGGAAATAGCAATATTTGTTGCAACGCATACTTCAAGTTGCAGTTATTTTGGATGCTGACAGCTCTTTGTCTCTATTGATTACGTACACGCAAAATATCATTCTTAAGCTATTTTACCTTAATCTCAGTTTCAGTACCATGTATTTGTTTGGTGACAGCTTTCACTATTCCCATCACAATGCTTTCCAAGCCATCTCTTTCCGAATAATAGTGCAATATTAAAGAGCTGTCGCTGGGCCCGTCAGTACAACGAAAACTGGGGGCTCGCATTCCAGGGTATATTGAACTAAGATGATCGTGGAGTGCGTCCAGGTTCTATGCAAAGTTGGCAAAATTCAAGTTTGTTTTTTTTTGTTGATTTCGATTATCGCTGACATTGGCTTTTGGAATTACTGCACCTTGCTTACTACTGACACCCTTCCAGCAAAAAACACGTGTAAACACTGGAACAGAACGACAGATAACACCATACAAGACCGCAAAGACAGAAATCCAGAAAAAAAGTTTTAGAAATGTGAAAACAATCGCACGAATGTTCATACACATTTCAATTCTAGTTTTCATTTATAGCTCGAATATTTAAACTTTATGTAAAAAAGGATAATCTGGTTTCGGTTACATTATCAACTATAGGAGCTGGCAACCTAAACAATTCATGAATAATTTATTTGGTCAACT